>CM074184.1:18461897-18671194 GCA_037179385.1 Holothuria scabra | reverse complement strand
GTTACTTGTGATGGTTTCGTATTTTATTCTTTGTTTAAGTTGAAAAAGAAGCATTTTTTCTTCACTTAGTGCGGACACGTTCCTGTAACTTACAGTTAGTATGCAATAGGTCTATATATGACGTAGTATATAGTATATTACGCCTAACGTTACTGGATAGTTCCTGAATCTAAATAATCAACTCTCCTTCTGTAAACTTTGTGCATGGAGCCTTTTCACGATGCAATGAGATGTTATATAAACACGAAGTCTTTTTTACACCTGATGGGGGCAAGGAATTTAAGGGTCAGATGGGGCAAAAATGGCCTACAGGAGCATGTTATTATTTAGCAGGCTGTAAAACAGGAGGGCCTTATAGTAAAAAGAGCTGGCATGCAATTTTGGTCTGCTAGGGTGAGGGTTGCAGTAATTTTAACCATACTTTGCCACTTTCTTTACAACTTTTTAACAGGGGTAGGGTGTCTACAGTCCCTCAAGTATGTTTGAGACAAATTGTTGGAGCCAAATTAGGTGCAACTGACTAAGGTCTGATGCCTCAAATTTATGTACATGTGTAACGTTAGGGCTATGCTCTACTGGGGAGCTAGAATCAAGCAGTTGGATTCTGTTGCACTGGAACGGTACATTATTTTAGAAATGGTGAAATATGTTAGTGTTTAATTCCTTGATGCAGTTTAACTTACTTTTTACCAACACTTAAAAGAAGAAGAAAAAAAACATTGAATACCTGATGCCAGTCTTTAGTTGTAGAGGATACTACTAGATGGGTACTATGCTACAGGTTGCATTTAGTTTTAATACATCATGGTAAATGATAACAATCTTCACCCCAAACAGAAACTGATGGTTTCATTTTTTTTCTTGCACTTGCAGGAGAAACCCAATGGATGTCAGACTCAAAGTGCTGCTGGCCATGAACTGTTTCTCTGTACTTTACGCTGGATGTGGTCATGTCTGAAGGCATCTGCCACACAAGCAGAGTGAAGTGAACAAAGACATTTTAAAAAGCTTGATTCTCTCACCCCAAACTATAATTTTTGCTTAGTTAGTCCACATCCTAGAAATTGCTTAATTGGCTCTACTCTCTTGACTGAAAGCAAGTTCAAAACGTGGAGAGTACAGAAGTCATATAACACACTCTACGGAGAATGTTTGATTACACACTGGGATCAAGTATGATCACCCTGAATTGACATACTGAGATTGTGTCTGGATGAGGATGAATTTTAGACAGAGGAGGGAGGGGCTTAATGAAGAGAAGGTTAGAGAGAATTGGAACTGCTTGGAATTGTCATCTTTTAAGTCCAGGTTCATTTAACCTACAAAGTGTCAACTGACTTTTTAATTATCATCATGTACACCTTGAATATTTTTGAGAAAAAGAAAATGTTAATTCTGGATCCACCATACCTTTGCAATTGCACTGGAGTTTAGACAGTTGAGGGAGACATTCAACAAGCCAAAGCAAAATTATGGGAAGCAATAATGTCAGCTGCTGGTGAAAGACTGCATTCTTTATTATACTTTACAACAGTTTTAAAGACTTCCAAGTGCCCAGAGAAATTAGAGAAGTACTGTAACATGTGGCTGTGATTGGACTAAAATGGTTTGGTAGAACAGAACCTATTTTAACATTGTTTGAAGAAGAAGTAGATCAGACAAATGTATACATGTAAAGGCCTATTCATTTTTTGCTTTTTTACTCTTCATGCATACCAGTGCAAAATAGTGCTTCTAGTTTCTGCCATTGATATGTATCGAATCACTATTCAAGTCACTCCCTCTCAAAATGATAGTGACTCGATAGAATTCAGGAGTTATTTCCGCATTGAAATAGTACAGTGACTCAAGTCAATGACCTCGAGTGAAACCACTTAAAAGTTTGAAAACTGGTGACTTGAGTCACTAGATCTAGTGACTCGATTACAACACTGGTTTCTGCAAAGTGTCACTGTTGCCATTATGACAAGCTGAGAAGTATTTTTATACAAGAGGCACATATTGTAGGCTTAAGTTTGGCTTAGAGATTAGGCTGTAGTTACTGCATATCATGGTACCACATTGCAGCCTACACACCTTGGAATGTACTGTGGAATTGTGGAGTGACATTTCAAAAAAATTCAAAAAGGAGTGCACTGTGGCTATTGCCAGTCTTCCCTTTCCCCAAATTTTTGCACTCCTTTTCAAATGATTAGAAAGAAATTTGCACCTGTAGCCCTACTACATCATTATTTGTTATACCTGTAAATTAAAAAAACATCTGTATGTGAAAAAGGAAGAAAAAAGGATACAAAAAAATAAAACAATGTAGTAAAGATAGAATGTCTGTCTGTTCAAGAAACCTTCTCTTTTCAGTTTTGGCATCTAGTTACAGTATTTTATTAGCTGCCCCTAATTCACAAGGCTGAGGAAGCAGGGCCGTTGGAAGCAGAGAGGGGGGGGGGCTGCAGCCCCCAATAATTTTGCCATATTTTGGTTTTTTTTTTTTTTTTGAAGTGAACATTTTATTACAACGAAAGGTCAAAATAACGACTGCTTGGATACTATTAACAAGCCCTGGAAATGTCATTTCCGGCTGTCTAAGGGTTGCGATTTTTCAAAATTTCCTGTCATGCTTCGCGCTAACCGATGGTGGTGCTCTGCTTAGAATAGTCAGCCCAAGTTAGCCCCCAATTGAAAATACCTTCCGACGGCACTGGAGAGTGAGTCACTTTCATGCAAACTTTAAGTCAGCCGTAGAATAAGGGAGTAACATTAAATAAATTTTTTACCCCCTGTATTTTAAGCTAACTGGTTCAATTGGCAAAAATATTCTGGTTCATCTTTTCAGTCAACCACTTACAACATATGACTAACAGCTGACCAGCTACTAAAATAAAATAAGATCAGTCACCTCATGCCACTTGTGCTGTCCAGTCTATACTACCTTACTGGGCAGCATAGTTTTTAATTTGAGAATGAAAAAGAAAAAAAAAATGATAAAAACCCCTCCCCCACCCAGTGACCCCAGGTATTCAGTTTAGTAGAAAAGAATATGCCATCCTTTTTTAACGTCCATTTTTCAATTTCCACAGAAAATATGTAAAAATCAAAAACATGCAGAGAAAATGTTGGAATGTTAGGATAGGCCTACATTTGCGACTTCATTTGGGGACAGAGTTGTCTCCCTCTGTTCGGAGGTTTCATGAGGTGCGCAGAGCTGTCTGGAGGTAGCCAGCTTCATTAAGAGGCCGAATTGTCTGTATATGAAGGCTGCTACAGGTGTATGCTTTTAGTAGATGCCGAGTTGTCCGACTTCACAAAAAGCATGCACTGGGAACTGTGAGGGCCGCTTTTGTCTTACAAGGGGCGAAGTTGTCCTTGCCTGCATGAAGGTCGTGCCTTGAACGTTACTCTTTTTATCACTGAAAGACAAATTCAGCCCCTTGCCGACCATTTCTGTTGACGTGAAAAGTTAGAAAATATCTTTACACGTCAGAGCGAACAGCTTATGCCACTTTTTAGGATGGAAAATACACATTTTACAAGGACAAATAAGTCGCAGGAATTGGCCGAATCGATTTCTGCCATACAGTTCGTACACACCATGATGCGCTCCTCGCGTGACTTTTGCCCAAGTCATGCCCAGAGTGAACGTGGATGCCAAATATCTCCATGCAATCACAGACGATTTACGTACGCGCCATTGGGGAGTCCGTACTCTAGATTCCTATATCCTTGCTCTATGTTACAGATTTAGGTAGCGGACCACTAACTCCAATACTCGTGCCTGGGGAAATGTTTACTGACAGACAAAGCGCCATAAAAATTTTATTGGATGTTGTTTCTGACTGTGTTACTTACAAAATATGATCATTTTTTCATTTTGATTTTGTAGCGAATGAGTTGAAATACAGATTGTGCAAAATTGAAGGCAATCTGACCAATTTAAGTGCCATTTTTATGGTATTACTCCGCTCTGTGAAATACCGTTTTTGAGTAGCTATTATGGCGGGAACTACACGTCCCTATCATTCAAGGCTCTCTGGATCAAAATTTCAATGGTCTTGGTATGGAAATTTGAAGGTGCCATGAAAGCCGTGATTGTGAGCTTCGATCAGAGGGGTGACATGTCCTGGTTGAAAACTTTTACCGGGAGCTAGGGGGCACGGAAGTAGCCAAATTCAGTGTGTAAGTCAATGGGATTTTTAGTTAGTGGCCCGCTACCTTTACAGTACCGGACATACTGATTTTGTCTCAAGAAGAAAAGGAAAAGTTCTAGCTAACAGAGGTACGGTTTCATGCTTCGCTTTTGCGCTCCATTTGATATTATTAATATAACAAAAAACATTTCATGACTGGCGAAAAATGGGGGACATTCAAGCAAGTTGCAACATTATTCGGGCACGTTTCGGACACTTGTATGCGGATTCAATAGTTAAGGGTGCGGAAGAAATGGGGGTGCGTTTCAGTTGCTCTGAATCCCTTTCAGGCTCCGGAACTTTCACTTGCATATGCCATGCAGCTGCATACTTCGGGTACAAGTTAAACATATATTTCAACTGATTTCCAACACCGCAGTAAGTCAGTCGGTAGGTCGAATTGACCAAATTTACACTTTTTTCTAAAGTCCTCTCGATTCTCTGGCAAAGAGCCGTTCAGCGAAACCAACTTTGAAACTGCCTCCTAAGGAAGCTACAAACCACTAAAGGAACAAACTTAAGTCCTCACTTACGTCTTCAATCAAAACTCCAAAAGCCACCCCCACTCCCGCCTTAAAAAGGAATGAACCGTGGCTGAGTGTTTTGCTGTAATGTTCAGGGTTCTAGTGATTTGCTTAGAGCATTTAACAATTTGTAAGTAGTGTAAAAATGTTCATGATAAAACCATACAGTTATCTTTTCAAACTGGTGTTAATTCTGTACGTGTCCAGTGTTTCCAAATACAGAACTGTCGATTTTTTACAGGGATTTTTCTTTTTTCTTTTTTTTATTCCTCCTATATTTTATCGATTTCTTTCCATTCCGACTGGCTTTTTGCTTCTTGTTTTCTTCACGAGGCTTTCTTTTCCTAATTATGACCTGCTGTAAACTTTTAAATCATGTTAATATGGACGTTTTCATATATAATTAACATGATAAGGTTGGTCAACGTTACCCCCCTCCAACAAAGTGTTTTTGCTGACTATTATAAATGATTTTGAATTAAATAACTTCCCATTTTAAGATAAATACTATTCCATTTTTACTGTAATTAGCATTTGATTCGAAAGGCCTCAATATGATCAGAAGCCCCGGCTACGAATGTAGCCGGGGCTTCTGATCATATTGAGGCCAAATTTGTATATCTTTCGAGAGCGATCCTTGCTTTTAGTAAAAAGCGCTCTGGAATGAATATTCAAAAGTCTTCGATGCGAAAAAGCTTTTTTCTATGGTAACTATTCATTAAGACTGTTAGGGGGTAGGCTTAAGCACCTAGGTGCCTATTGTCCTCGTGGCATGGATTGCTGATTCGTAACAAAGACAGTGGTTCTTTTGAACTTGACCAAGTCTTCCTCTGTGTACTTATTGCCTTCTGAATATAATATACGCCGTCATCCTACCAAACTATTATCAAGAGGGAACATTAGGACAACTTTTGCAAACTATTTTACTAAATAGGATGGGGTCTATCGTCAATGTAATATCAAAGTTGACTAACTGAAGTGCCTCTTATGCTAAAATGTGGGCCACCTAAAGCAATTTTGAGGAAATTGTGGGACTGAAAACTGGCGAGCATATATCAGCCCAGTGTTTGATGAGTGAGCTCTATTAGCAAAACTTCTTTGGGACATGGTTGTAATAAATCGAGTTGGTATCAAAGGATAACCTGTCAGCTTTTTGCGCAAGGGTGACGTCGACCTTGTCAAACTTCGACGAGTGTTTAAGAGGTCATTTCACTCGTTCAAATTAGAGTGTAAGTCATTAAAGATTTTATTGCAATTTCACTTCCTTAAATATTCGAGAAAATCTTTCGAAAGAAGTCTTATAGCAATTTTAAACTTTAGGTAGACCATAAAACAGCCATCAGCCCCTCATTAATTGACGTTCTTGGATTTGGTCCTTCTAGAAGATTTTTGAAATTTTTGGCAGTGATAAAGTCAGAAATTAAGTATTTATAAAGCAAGAGTTATTGCAACACTTATTATTAAATTTCTCTTGGACTTACCCACTAAACGAGGCCCCTTCCACAGCCCTTAGTTTCTTGTACAAGTTTTCACACCTGGAAATACCAACCCTCTGGTTAAAAATCAAACTGTGGGCTCCGCTCTTTATTTCATGACCATTGAAATTTTCAGCTCAGTAGAGAAGCTGGAATGATCGGTAGGCTACGTGTTTTACCATCCTTGCGGATGCTCAAAGGTACATCATTGCACAGCGCAGTTATACAATCGACAAATAACTCTGAATTTCGTCAATTTTTTTTCCCTGAATTTTGCACAGTCTGTATTTCAGTTCATTATCTACGATGTACATTGAAAAAATGATCCTGCTTTTTTTAGTTACATCGTTAGAAACAACTTCCAAAATTATTTGGAAGCGCTTTTTTTTCACAAAACAATATTTTTATATCTCGCTGGGTTGTGGAAATTTTGTCCAAAGCGACATTTAATTGGGGGTAAACTTCATATTTAGTCGAATTATGGCAAATTTAGCAGACCATGAGGAATCCTCAGACGGTCGTCGTCTCTGCTGCGTATCAATATAGTCAGGTTTTCTCCACGTTTTTGCCTTTTTATTGGTTTCAAACTAGAGAACAAATACTTTAGGATACCTTAGGAACCTCAGTGGACGCAGGTCTATTGACCTCTATGTCCGCATCTTAATCTTCATGATCTGGAACTGTAGTAACGATCAAAGAGATGTGGGAGCAAATATAGACGCTCTTGTTGCGCGGTTGTAGGCTGGATTCGTACTTTGAGGAGCTTGACACACTTGTCGCGCAAATCTTCGCGCTTCCCCGGTGTTGAGGTTACGCACTTTAGGTAGCGGACCACTAACTCCAATACTCGTGCCTGGGAAAATGTTTACTGACAGACAAAGCGCCATAAAAATTTTATTGGATGTTGTTTCTGACTGTGTTACTTACAAAATATGATCATTTTTTCATTTTGATTTTGTAGCGAATGAGTTGAAATACAGATTGTGCAAAATTGAAGGCAATCTGACCAATTTAAGTGCCATTTTTATGGTATTACTCCGCTCTGTGAAATACCGTTTTTGAGTAGCTATTATGGCGGGAACTACACGTCCCTATCATTCAAGGCTCTCTGGATCAAAATTTCAATGGTCTTGGTATGGAAATTTGAAGGTGCCATGAAAGCCGTGATTGTGAGCTTCGATCAGAGGGGTGACATGTCCTGGTTGAAAACTTTTACCGGGAGCTAGGGGGCACGGAAGTAGCCAAATTCAGTGTGTAAGTCAATGGGATTTTTAGTTAGTGGCCCGCTACCTTTACAGTACCGGACATACTGATTTTGTCTCAAGAAGAAAAGGAAAAGTTCTAGCTAACAGAGGTACGGTTTCATGCTTCGCTTTTGCGCTCCATTTGATATTATTAATATAACAAAAAACATTTCATGACTGGCGAAAAATGGGGACATTCAAGCAAGTTGCAACATTATTCGGGCACGTTTCGGACACTAGTATGCGGAATCAATAGTTTAGGGTGCGGAAGAAATGGGGGGTGCGTTTCAGTTGCTCTGAATCCCTTTCAGGCTCCGGAACTTTCACTTGCATATGCCATGCAGCTGCATACTTCGGGTACAAGTTAAACATATATTTCAACTGATTTCCAACACCGCAGTAAGTCAGTCGGTAGGTCGAATTGACCAAATTTACACTTTTTTCTAAAGTCCTCTCGATTCTCTGGCAAAGAGCCGTTCAGCGAAACCAACTTTGAAACTGCCTCCTAAGGAAGCTACAAACCACTAAGGGAACAAACTTAAGTCCTCACTTACGTCTTCAATCAAAACTCCAAAAGGCCACCCCCACTCCCGCCTTAAAAAGGAATGAACCGTGGCTGAGTGTTTTGCTGTAATGTTCAGGGTTCTAGTGATTTGCTTAGAGCATTTAACAATTTGTAAGTAGTGTAAAAATGTTCATGATAAAACCATACAGTTATCTTTTCAAACTGGTGTTAATTCTGTACGTGTCCAGTGTTTCCAAATACAGAACTGTCGATTTTTTACAGGGATTTTTCTTTTTTCTTTTTTTTATTCCTCCTATATTTTATCGATTTCTTTCCATTCCGACTGGCTTTTTGCTTCTTGTTTTCTTCACGAGGCTTTCTTTTCCTAATTATGACCTGCTGTAAACTTTTAAATCATGTTAATATGGACGTTTTCATATATAATTAACATGATAAGGTTGGTCAACGTTACCCCCCCCCCCCTCCAACAAAGTGTTTTTGCTGACTATTATAAATGATTTTGAATTAAATAACTTCCCATTTTAAGATAAATACTATTCCATTTTTACTGTAATTAGCATTTGATTCGAAAGGCCTCAATATGATCAGAAGCCCCGGCTACGAATGTAGCCGGGGCTTCTGATCATATTGAGGCCAAATTTGTATATCTTTCGAGAGCGATCCTTGCTTTTAGTAAAAAGCGCTCTGGAATGAATATTCAAAAGTCTTCGATGCGAAAAAGCTTTTTTTTTTTTTTCTATGGTAACTATTCATTAAGACTGTTAGGGGGTAGGCTTAAGCACCTAGGTGCCTATTGTCCTCGTGGCATGGATTGCTGATTCGTAACAAAGACAGTGGTTCTTTTGAACTTGACCAAGTCTTCCTCTGTGTACTTATTGCCTTCTGAATATAATATACGCCGTCATCCTACCAAACTATTATCAAGAGGGAACATTAGGACAACTTTTGCAAACTATTTTACTAAATAGGATGGGGGTCTATCGTCAATGTAATATCAAAGTTGACTAACTGAAGTGCCTCTTATGCTAAAATGTGGGCCACCTAAAGCAATTTTGAGGAAATTGTGGGACTGAAAACTGGCGAGCATATATCAGCCCAGTGTTTGATGAGTGAGCTCTATTAGCAAAACTTCTTTGGGACATGGTTGTAATAAATCGAGTTGGTATCAAAGGATAACCTGTCAGCTTTTTGCGCAAGGGTGACGTCGACCTTGTCAAACTTCGACGAGTGTTTAAGAGGTCATTTCACTCGTTCAAATTAGAGTGTAAGTCATTAAAGATTTTATTGCAATTTCACTTCCTTAAATATTCGAGAAAATCTTTCGAAAGAAGTCTTATAGCAATTTTAAACTTTAGGTAGACCATAAAACAGCCATCAGCCCCTCATTAATTGACGTTCTTGGATTTGGTCCTTCTAGAAGATTTTTGAAATTTTTGGCAGTGATAAAGTCAGAAATTAAGTATTTATAAAGCAAGAGTTATTGCAACACTTATTATTAAATTTCTCTTGGACTTACCCACTAAACGAGGCCCCTTCCACAGCCCTTAGTTTCTTGTACAAGTTTTCACACCTGGAAATACCAACCCTCTGGTTAAAAATCAAACTGTGGGCTCCGCTCTTTATTTCATGACCATTGAAATTTTCAGCTCAGTAGAGAAGCTGGAATGATCGGTAGGCTACGTGTTTTACCATCCTTGCGGATGCTCAAAGGTACATCATTGCACAGCGCAGTTATACAATCGACAAATAACTCTGAATTTCGTCAATTTTTTTTCCCTGAATTTTGCACAGTCTGTATTTCAGTTCATTATCTACGATGTACATTGAAAAAATGATCCTGCTTTTTTTAGTTACATCGTTAGAAACAACTTCCAAAATTATTTGGAAGCGCTTTTTTTTCACAAAACAATATTTTTATATCTCGCTGGGTTGTGGAAATTTTGTCCAAAGCGACATTTAATTGGGGGTAAACTTCATATTTAGTCGAATTATGGCAAATTTAGCAGACCATGAGGAATCCTCAGACGGTCGTCGTCTCTGCTGCGTATCAATATAGTCAGGTTTTCTCCACGTTTTTGCCTTTTTATTGGTTTCAAACTAGAGAACAAATACTTTAGGATACCTTAGGAACCTCAGTGGACGCAGGTCTATTGACCTCTATGTCCGCATCTTAATCTTCATGATCTGGAACTGTAGTAACGATCAAAGAGATGTGGGAGCAAATATAGACGCTCTTGTTGCGCGGTTGTAGGCTGGATTCGTACTTTGAGGAGCTTGACACACTTGTCGCGCAAATCTTCGCGCTTCCCCGGTGTTGAGGTTACGCACTTTAGGTAGCGGACCACTAACTCCAATACTCGTGCCTGGGAAAATGTTTACTGACAGACAAAGCGCCATAAAAATTTTATTGGATGTTGTTTCTGACTGTGTTACTTACAAAATATGATCATTTTTTCATTTTGATTTTGTAGCGAATGAGTTGAAATACAGATTGTGCAAAATTGAAGGCAATCTGACCAATTTAAGTGCCATTTTTATGGTATTACTCCGCTCTGTGAAATACCGTTTTTGAGTAGCTATTATGGCGGGAACTACACGTCCCTATCATTCAAGGCTCTCTGGATCAAAATTTCAATGGTCTTGGTATGGAAATTTGAAGGTGCCATGAAAGCCGTGATTGTGAGCTTCGATCAGAGGGGTGACATGTCCTGGTTGAAAACTTTTACCGGGAGCTAGGGGGCACGGAAGTAGCCAAATTCAGTGTGTAAGTCAATGGGATTTTTAGTTAGTGGCCCGCTACCTTTACAGTACCGGACATACTGATTTTGTCTCAAGAAGAAAAGGAAAAGTTCTAGCTAACAGAGGTACGGTTTCATGCTTCGCTTTTGCGCTCCATTTGATATTATTAATATAACAAAAAAACATTTCATGACTGGCGAAAAATGGGGGACATTCAAGCAAGTTGCAACATTATTCGGGCACGTTTCGGACACTAGTATGCGGAATCAATAGTTTAGGGTGCGGAAGAAATGGGGGGGGGTGCGTTTCAGTTGCTCTGAATCCCTTTCAGGCTCCGGAACTTTCACTTGCATATGCCATGCAGCTGCATACTTCGGGTACAAGTTAAACATATATTTCAACTGATTTCCAACACCGCAGTAAGTCAGTCGGTAGGTCGAATTGACCAAATTTACACTTTTTTCTAAAGTCCTCTCGATTCTCTGGCAAAGAGCCGTTCAGCGAAACCAACTTTGAAACTGCCTCCTAAGGAAGCTACAAACCACTAAGGGAACAAACTTAAGTCCTCACTTACGTCTTCAATCAAAACTCCAAAAGGCCACCCCCACTCCCGCCTTAAAAAGGAATGAACCGTGGCTGAGTGTTTTGCTGTAATGTTCAGGGTTCTAGTGATTTGCTTAGAGCATTTAACAATTTGTAAGTAGTGTAAAAATGTTCATGATAAAACCATACAGTTATCTTTTCAAACTGGTGTTAATTCTGTACGTGTCCAGTGTTTCCAAATACAGAACTGTCGATTTTTTACAGGGATTTTTCTTTTTTCTTTTTTTTATTCCTCCTATATTTTATCGATTTCTTTCCATTCCGACTGGCTTTTTGCTTCTTGTTTTCTTCACGAGGCTTTCTTTTCCTAATTATGACCTGCTGTAAACTTTTAAATCATGTTAATATGGACGTTTTCATATATAATTAACATGATAAGGTTGGTCAACGTTACCCCCCCCCCCCTCCAACAAAGTGTTTTTGCTGACTATTATAAATGATTTTGAATTAAATAACTTCCCATTTTAAGATAAATACTATTCCATTTTTACTGTAATTAGCATTTGATTCGAAAGGCCTCAATATGATCAGAAGCCCCGGCTACGAATGTAGCCGGGGCTTCTGATCATATTGAGGCCAAATTTGTATATCTTTCGAGAGCGATCCTTGCTTTTAGTAAAAAGCGCTCTGGAATGAATATTCAAAAGTCTTCGATGCGAAAAAGCTTTTTTTTTTTTTTCTATGGTAACTATTCATTAAGACTGTTAGGGGGTAGGCTTAAGCACCTAGGTGCCTATTGTCCTCGTGGCATGGATTGCTGATTCGTAACAAAGACAGTGGTTCTTTTGAACTTGACCAAGTCTTCCTCTGTGTACTTATTGCCTTCTGAATATAATATACGCCGTCATCCTACCAAACTATTATCAAGAGGGAACATTAGGACAACTTTTGCAAACTATTTTACTAAATAGGATGGGGTCTATCGTCAATGTAATATCAAAGTTGACTAACTGAAGTGCCTCTTATGCTAAAATGTGGGCCACCTAAAGCAATTTTGAGGAAATTGTGGGACTGAAAACTGGCGAGCATATATCAGCCCAGTGTTTGATGAGTGAGCTCTATTAGCAAAACTTCTTTGGGACATGGTTGTAATAAATCGAGTTGGTATCAAAGGATAACCTGTCAGCTTTTTGCGCAAGGGTGACGTCGACCTTGTCAAACTTCGACGAGTGTTTAAGAGGTCATTTCACTCGTTCAAATTAGAGTGTAAGTCATTAAAGATTTTATTGCAATTTCACTTCCTTAAATATTCGAGAAAATCTTTCGAAAGAAGTCTTATAGCAATTTTAAACTTTAGGTAGACCATAAAACAGCCATCAGCCCCTCATTAATTGACGTTCTTGGATTTGGTCCTTCTAGAAGATTTTTGAAATTTTTGGCAGTGATAAAGTCAGAAATTAAGTATTTATAAAGCAAGAGTTATTGCAACACTTATTATTAAATTTCTCTTGGACTTACCCACTAAACGAGGCCCCTTCCACAGCCCTTAGTTTCTTGTACAAGTTTTCACACCTGGAAATACCAACCCTCTGGTTAAAAATCAAACTGTGGGCTCCGCTCTTTATTTCATGACCATTGAAATTTTCAGCTCAGTAGAGAAGCTGGAATGATCGGTAGGCTACGTGTTTTACCATCCTTGCGGATGCTCAAAGGTACATCATTGCACAGCGCAGTTATACAATCGACAAATAACTCTGAATTTCGTCAATTTTTTTCCTGAATTTTGCACAGTCTGTATTTCAGTTCATTATCTACGATGTACATTGAAAAAATGATCCTGTTTTTCAGTTACATCGTTAGAAACAACTTCCAAAATTATTTGGAAGCGCTTTTTTTTCACAAAACAATATTTTTATATCTCGCTGGGTTGTGGAAATTTTGTCCAAAGCGACATTTAATTGGGGGTAAACTTCATATTTAGTCGAATTATGGCAAATTTAGCAGACCATGAGGAATCCTCAGACGGTCGTCGTCTCTGCTGCGTATCAATATAGTCAGGTTTTCTCCACGTTTTTGCCTTTTTATTGGTTTCAAACTAGAGAACAAATACTTTAGGATACCTTAGGAACCTCAGTGGACGCAGGTCTATTGACCTCTATGTCCGCATCTTAATCTTCATGATCTGGAACTGTAGTAACGATCAAAGAGATGTGGGAGCAAATATAGACGCTCTTGTTGCGCGGTTGTAGGCTGGATTCGTACTTTGAGGAGCTTGACACACTTGTCGCGCAAATCTTCGCGCTTCCCCGGTGTTGAGGTTACGCACTTTAGGTAGCGGACCACTAACTCCAATACTCGTGCCTGGGAAAATGTTTACTGACAGACAAAGCGCCATAAAAATTTTATTGGATGTTGTTTCTGACTGTGTTACTTACAAAATATGATCATTTTTTCATTTTGATTTTGTAGCGAATGAGTTGAAATACAGATTGTGCAAAATTGAAGGCAATCTGACCAATTTAAGTGCCATTTTTATGGTATTACTCCGCTCTGTGAAATACCGTTTTTGAGTAGCTATTATGGCGGGAACTACACGTCCCTATCATTCAAGGCTCTCTGGATCAAAATTTCAATGGTCTTGGTATGGAAATTTGAAGGTGCCATGAAAGCCGTGATTGTGAGCTTCGATCAGAGGGGTGACATGTCCTGGTTGAAAACTTTTACCGGGAGCTAGGGGGCACGGAAGTAGCCAAATTCAGTGTGTAAGTCAATGGGATTTTTAGTTAGTGGCCCGCTACCTTTACAGTACCGGACATACTGATTTTGTCTCAAGAAGAAAAGGAAAAGTTCTAGCTAACAGAGGTACGGTTTCATGCTTCGCTTTTGCGCTCCATTTGATATTATTAATATAACAAAAAAACATTTCATGACTGGCGAAAAATGGGGGACATTCAAGCAAGTTGCAACATTATTCGGGCACGTTTCGGACACTAGTATGCGGAATCAATAGTTTAGGGTGCGGAAGAAATGGGGGGGGGGTGCGTTTCAGTTGCTCTGAATCCCTTTCAGGCTCCGGAACTTTCACTTGCATATGCCATGCAGCTGCATACTTCGGGTACAAGTTAAACATATATTTCAACTGATTTCCAACACCGCAGTAAGTCAGTCGGTAGGTCGAATTGACCAAATTTACACTTTTTTCTAAAGTCCTCTCGATTCTCTGGCAAAGAGCCGTTCAGCGAAACCAACTTTGAAACTGCCTCCTAAGGAAGCTACAAACCACTAAGGGAACAAACTTAAGTCCTCACTTACGTCTTCAATCAAAACTCCAAAAGGCCACCCCCACTCCCGCCTTAAAAAGGAATGAACCGTGGCTGAGTGTTTTGCTGTAATGTTCAGGGTTCTAGTGATTTGCTTAGAGCATTTAACAATTTGTAAGTAGTGTAAAAATGTTCATGATAAAACCATACAGTTATCTTTTCAAACTGGTGTTAATTCTGTACGTGTCCAGTGTTTCCAAATACAGAACTGTCGATTTTTTACAGGGATTTTTCTTTTTCTTTTTTTATTCCTCCTATATTTTATCGATTTCTTTCCATTCCGACTGGCTTTTTGCTTCTTGTTTTCTTCACGAGGCTTTCTTTTCCTAATTATGACCTGCTGTAAACTTTTAAATCATGTTAATATGGACGTTTTCATATATAATTAACATGATAAGGTTGGTCAACGTTACCCCCCTCCAACAAAGTGTTTTTGCTGACTATTATAAATGATTTTGAATTAAATAACTTCCCATTTTAAGATAAATACTATTCCATTTTTACTGTAATTAGCATTTGATTCGAAAGGCCTCAATATGATCAGAAGCCCCGGCTACGAATGTAGCCGGGGCTTCTGATCATATTGAGGCCAAATTTGTATATCTTTCGAGAGCGATCCTTGCTTTTAGTAAAAGCGCTCTGGAATGAATATTCAAAAGTCTTCGATGCGAAAAAGCTTTTTTTTTCTATGGTAACTATTCATTAAGACTGTTAGGGGGTAGGCTTAAGCACCTAGGTGCCTATTGTCCTCGTGGCATGGATTGCTGATTCGTAACAAAGACAGTGGTTCTTTTGAACTTGACCAAGTCTTCCTCTGTGTACTTATTGCCTTCTGAATATAATATACGCCGTCATCCTACCAAACTATTATCAAGAGGGAACATTAGGACAACTTTTGCAAACTATTTTACTAAATAGGATGGGGGTCTATCGTCAATGTAATATCAAAGTTGACTAACTGAAGTGCCTCTTATGCTAAAATGTGGGCCACCTAAAGCAATTTTGAGGAAATTGTGGGACTGAAAACTGGCGAGCATATATCAGCCCAGTGTTTGATGAGTGAGCTCTATTAGCAAAACTTCTTTGGGACATGGTTGTAATAAATCGAGTTGGTATCAAAGGATAACCTGTCAGCTTTTTGCGCAAGGGTGACGTCGACCTTGTCAAACTTCGACGAGTGTTTAAGAGGTCATTTCACTCGTTCAAATTAGAGTGTAAGTCATTAAAGATTTTATTGCAATTTCACTTCCTTAAATATTCGAGAAAATCTTTCGAAAGAAGTCTTATAGCAATTTTAAACTTTAGGTAGACCATAAAACAGCCATCAGCCCCTCATTAATTGACGTTCTTGGATTTGGTCCTTCTAGAAGATTTTTGAAATTTTTGGCAGTGATAAAGTCAGAAATTAAGTATTTATAAAGCAAGAGTTATTGCAACACTTATTATTAAATTTCTCTTGGACTTACCCACTAAACGAGGCCCCTTCCACAGCCCTTAGTTTCTTGTACAAGTTTTCACACCTGGAAATACCAACCCTCTGGTTAAAAATCAAACTGTGGGCTCCGCTCTTTATTTCATGACCATTGAAATTTTCAGCTCAGTAGAGAAGCTGGAATGATCGGTAGGCTACGTGTTTTACCATCCTTGCGGATGCTCAAAGGTACATCATTACACAGCGCAGTTATACAATCGACAAATAACTCTGAATTTCGTCAATTTTTTTCCCCTGAATTTTGCACAGTCTGTATTTCAGTTCATTATCTACGATGTACATTGAAAAAATGATCCTGTTTTTTTTAGTTACATTGTTAGAAACAACTTCCAAAATTATTTGGAAGCGCTTTTTTTCACAAAACAATATTTTTATATCTCGCTGGGTTGTGGAAATTTTGTCCAAAGCGACATTTAATTGGGGGTAAACTTCATATTTAGTCGAATTATGGCAAATTTAGCAGACCATGAGGAATCCTCAGACGGTCGTCGTCTCTGCTGCGTATCAATATAGTCAGGTTTTCTCCACGTTTTTGCCTTTTTATTGGTTTCAAACTAGAGAACAAATACTTTAGGATACCTTAGGAACCTCAGTGGACGCAGGTCTATTGACCTCTATGTCCGCATCTTAATCTTCATGATCTGGAACTGTAGTAACGATCAAAGAGATGTGGGAGCAAATATAGACGCTCTTGTTGCGCGGTTGTAGGCTGGATTCGTACTTTGAGGAGCTTGACACACTTGTCGCGCAAATCTTCGCGCTTCCCCGGTGTTGAGGTTACGCACTTTAGGTAGCGGACCACTAACTCCAATACTCGTGCCTGGGAAAATGTTTACTGACAGACAAAGCGCCATAAAAATTTTATTGGATGTTGTTTCTGACTGTGTTACTTACAAAATATGATCATTTTTTCATTTTGATTTTGTAGCGAATGAGTTGAAATACAGATTGTGCAAAATTGAAGGCAATCTGACCAATTTAAGTGCCATTTTTATGGTATTACTCCGCTCTGTGAAATACCGTTTTTGAGTAGCTATTATGGCGGGAACTACACGTCCCTATCATTCAAGGCTCTCTGGATCAAAATTTCAATGGTCTTGGTATGGAAATTTGAAGGTGCCATGAAAGCCGTGATTGTGAGCTTCGATCAGAGGGGTGACATGTCCTGGTTGAAAACTTTTACCGGGAGCTAGGGGGCACGGAAGTAGCCAAATTCAGTGTGTAAGTCAATGGGATTTTTAGTTAGTGGCCCGCTACCTTTACAGTACCGGACATACTGATTTTGTCTCAAGAAGAAAAGGAAAAGTTCTAGCTAACAGAGGTACGGTTTCATGCTTCGCTTTTGCGCTCCATTTGATATTATTAATATAACAAAAAAACATTTCATGACTGGCGAAAAATGGGGGACATTCAAGCAAGTTGCAACATTATTCGGGCACGTTTCGGACACTAGTATGCGGAATCAATAGTTTAGGGTGCGGAAGAAATGGGGGGGGGGGGTGCGTTTCAGTTGCTCTGAATCCCTTTCAGGCTCCGGAACTTTCACTTGCATATGCCATGCAGCTGCATACTTCGGGTACAAGTTAAACATATATTTCAACTGATTTCCAACACCGCAGTAAGTCAGTCGGTAGGTCGAATTGACCAAATTTACACTTTTTTCTAAAGTCCTCTCGATTCTCTGGCAAAGAGCCGTTCAGCGAAACCAACTTTGAAACTGCCTCCTAAGGAAGCTACAAACCACTAAGGGAACAAACTTAAGTCCTCACTTACGTCTTCAATCAAAACTCCAAAAGGCCACCCCCACTCCCGCCTTAAAAAGGAATGAACCGTGGCTGAGTGTTTTGCTGTAATGTTCAGGGTTCTAGTGATTTGCTTAGAGCATTTAACAATTTGTAAGTAGTGTAAAAATGTTCATGATAAAACCATACAGTTATCTTTTCAAACTGGTGTTAATTCTGTACGTGTCCAGTGTTTCCAAATACAGAACTGTCGATTTTTTACAGGGATTTTTCTTTCTTTTTTTTTTATTCCTCCTATATTTTATCGATTTCTTTCCATTCCGACTGGCTTTTTGCTTCTTGTTTTCTTCACGAGGCTTTCTTTTCCTAATTATGACCTGCTGTAAACTTTTAAATCATGTTAATATGGACGTTTTCATATATAATTAACATGATAAGGTTGGTCAACGTTACCCTCCTCCAACAAAGTGTTTTTGCTGACTATTATAAATGATTTTGAATTAAATAACTTCCCATTTTAAGATAAATACTATTCCATTTTTACTGTAATTAGCATTTGATTCGAAAGGCCTCAATATGATCAGAAGCCCCGGCTACGAATGTAGCCGGGGCTTCTGATCATATTGAGGCCAAATTTGTATATCTTTCGAGAGCGATCCTTGCTTTTAGTAAAAAGCGCTCTGGAATGAATATTCAAAAGTCTTCGATGCGAAAAAGCTTTTTTTTTCTATGGTAACTATTCATTAAGACTGTTAGGGGGTAGGCTTAAGCACCTAGGTGCCTATTGTCCTCGTGGCATGGATTGCTGATTCGTAACAAAGACAGTGGTTCTTTTGAACTTGACCAAGTCTTCCTCTGTGTACTTATTGCCTTCTGAATATAATATACGCCGTCATCCTACCAAACTATTATCAAGAGGGAACATTAGGACAACTTTTGCAAACTATTTTACTAAATAGGATGGGGTCTATCGTCAATGTAATATCAAAGTTGACTAACTGAAGTGCCTCTTATGCTAAAATGTGGGCCACCTAAAGCAATTTTGAGGAAATTGTGGGACTGAAAACTGGCGAGCATATATCAGCCCAGTGTTTGATGAGTGAGCTCTATTAGCAAAACTTCTTTGGGACATGGTTGTAATAAATCGAGTTGGTATCAAAGGATAACCTGTCAGCTTTTTGCGCAAGGGTGACGTCGACCTTGTCAAACTTCGACGAGTGTTTAAGAGGTCATTTCACTCGTTCAAATTAGAGTGTAAGTCATTAAAGATTTTATTGCAATTTCACTTCCTTAAATATTCGAGAAAATCTTTCGAAAGAAGTCTTATAGCAATTTTAAACTTTAGGTAGACCATAAAACAGCCATCAGCCCCTCATTAATTGACGTTCTTGGATTTGGTCCTTCTAGAAGATTTTTGAAATTTTTGGCAGTGATAAAGTCAGAAATTAAGTATTTATAAAGCAAGAGTTATTGCAACACTTATTATTAAATTTCTCTTGGACTTACCCACTAAACGAGGCCCCTTCCACAGCCCTTAGTTTCTTGTACAAGTTTTCACACCTGGAAATACCAACCCTCTGGTTAAAAATCAAACTGTGGGCTCCGCTCTTTATTTCATGACCATTGAAATTTTCAGCTCAGTAGAGAAGCTGGAATGATCGGTAGGCTACGTGTTTTACCATCCTTGCGGATGCTCAAAGGTACATCATTACACAGCGCAGTTATACAATCGACAAATAACTCTGAATTTCGTCAATTTTTTTTCCCTGAATTTTGCACAGTCTGTATTTCAGTTCATTATCTACGATGTACATTGAAAAAATGATCCTGTTTTTTTAAGTACATCGTTAGAAACAACTTCCAAAATTATTTGGAAGCGCTTTTTTTTCACAAAACAATATTTTTATATCTCGCTGGGTTGTGGAAATTTTGTCCAAAGCGACATTTAATTGGGGGTAAACTTCATATTTAGTCGAATTATGGCAAATTTAGCAGACCATGAGGAATCCTCAGACGGTCGTCGTCTCTGCTGCGTATCAATATAGTCAGGTTTTCTCCACGTTTTTGCCTTTTTATTGGTTTCAAACTAGAGAACAAATACTTTAGGATACCTTAGGAACCTCAGTGGACGCAGGTCTATTGACCTCTATGTCCGCATCTTAATCTTCATGATCTGGAACTGTAGTAACGATCAAAGAGATGTGGGAGCAAATATAGACGCTCTTGTTGCGCGGTTGTAGGCTGGATTCGTACTTTGAGGAGCTTGACACACTTGTCGCGCAAATCTTCGCGCTTCCCCGGTGTTGAGGTTACGCACTTTAGGTAGCGGACCACTAACTCCAATACTCGTGCCTGGGAAAATGTTTACTGACAGACAAAGCGCCATAAAAATTTTATTGGATGTTGTTTCTGACTGTGTTACTTACAAAATATGATCATTTTTTCATTTTGATTTTGTAGCGAATGAGTTGAAATACAGATTGTGCAAAATTGAAGGCAATCTGACCAATTTAAGTGCCATTTTTATGGTATTACTCCGCTCTGTGAAATACCGTTTTTGAGTAGCTATTATGGCGGGAACTACACGTCCCTATCATTCAAGGCTCTCTGGATCAAAATTTCAATGGTCTTGGTATGGAAATTTGAAGGTGCCATGAAAGCCGTGATTGTGAGCTTCGATCAGAGGGGTGACATGTCCTGGTTGAAAACTTTTACCGGGAGCTAGGGGGCACGGAAGTAGCCAAATTCAGTGTGTAAGTCAATGGGATTTTTAGTTAGTGGCCCGCTACCTTTACAGTACCGGACATACTGATTTTGTCTCAAGAAGAAAAGGAAAAGTTCTAGCTAACAGAGGTACGGTTTCATGCTTCGCTTTTGCGCTCCATTTGATATTATTAATATAACAAAAAACATTTCATGACTGGCGAAAAATGGGGGACATTCAAGCAAGTTGCAACATTATTCGGGCACGTTTCGGACACTAGTATGCGGAATCAATAGTTTAGGGTGCGGAAGAAATGGGGGGGGGGGTGCGTTTCAGTTGCTCTGAATCCCTTTCAGGCTCCGGAACTTTCACTTGCATATGCCATGCAGCTGCATACTTCGGGTACAAGTTAAACATATATTTCAACTGATTTCCAACACCGCAGTAAGTCAGTCGGTAGGTCGAATTGACCAAATTTACACTTTTTTCTAAAGTCCTCTCGATTCTCTGGCAAAGAGCCGTTCAGCGAAACCAACTTTGAAACTGCCTCCTAAGGAAGCTACAAACCACTAAAGGAACAAACTTAAGTCCTCACTTACGTCTTCAATCAAAACTCCAAAAGGCCACCCCCACTCCCGCCTTAAAAAGGAATGAACCGTGGCTGAGTGTTTTGCTGTAATGTTCAGGGTTCTAGTGATTTGCTTAGAGCATTTAACAATTTGTAAGTAGTGTAAAAATGTTCATGATAAAACCATACAGTTATCTTTTCAAACTGGTGTTAATTCTGTACGTGTCCAGTGTTTCCAAATACAGAACTGTCGATTTTTTACAGGGATTTTTCTTGTTTTTTTCTTATTCCTCCTATATTTTATCGATTTCTTTCCATTCCGACTGGCTTTTTGCTTCTTGTTTTCTTCACGAGGCTTTCTTTTCCTAATTATGACCTGCTGTAAACTTTTAAATCATGTTAATATGGACGTTTTCATATATAATTAACATGATAAGGTTGGTCAACGTTACCCCCCCTCCTCCAACAAAGTGTTTTTGCTGACTATTATAAATGATTTTGAATTAAATAACTTCCCATTTTAAGATAAATACTATTCCATTTTTACTGTAATTAGCATTTGATTCGAAAGGCCTCAATATGATCAGAAGCCCCGGCTACGAATGTAGCCGGGGCTTCTGATCATATTGAGGCCAAATTTGTATATCTTTCGAGAGCGATCCTTGCTTTTAGTAAAAGCGCTCTGGAATGAATATTCAAAAGTCTTCGATGCGAAAAAGCTTTTTTTTTTTTCTATGGTAACTATTCATTAAGACTGTTAGGGGGTAGGCTTAAGCACCTAGGTGCCTATTGTCCTCGTGGCATGGATTGCTGATTCGTAACAAAGACAGTGGTTCTTTTGAACTTGACCAAGTCTTCCTCTGTGTACTTATTGCCTTCTGAATATAATATACGCCGTCATCCTACCAAACTATTATCAAGAGGGAACATTAGGACAACTTTTGCAAACTATTTTACTAAATAGGATGGGGTCTATCGTCAATGTAATATCAAAGTTGACTAACTGAAGTGCCTCTTATGCTAAAATGTGGGCCACCTAAAGCAATTTTGAGGAAATTGTGGGACTGAAAACTGGCGAGCATATATCAGCCCAGTGTTTGATGAGTGAGCTCTATTAGCAAAACTTCTTTGGGACATGGTTGTAATAAATCGAGTTGGTATCAAAGGATAACCTGTCAGCTTTTTGCGCAAGGGTGACGTCGACCTTGTCAAACTTCGACGAGTGTTTAAGAGGTCATTTCACTCGTTCAAATTAGAGTGTAAGTCATTAAAGATTTTATTGCAATTTCACTTCCTTAAATATTCGAGAAAATCTTTCGAAAGAAGTCTTATAGCAATTTTAAACTTTAGGTAGACCATAAAACAGCCATCAGCCCCTCATTAATTGACGTTCTTGGATTTGGTCCTTCTAGAAGATTTTTGAAATTTTTGGCAGTGATAAAGTCAGAAATTAAGTATTTATAAAGCAAGAGTTATTGCAACACTTATTATTAAATTTCTCTTGGACTTACCCACTAAACGAGGCCCCTTCCACAGCCCTTAGTTTCTTGTACAAGTTTTCACACCTGGAAATACCAACCCTCTGGTTAAAAATCAAACTGTGGGCTCCGCTCTTTATTTCATGACCATTGAAATTTTCAGCTCAGTAGAGAAGCTGGAATGATCGGTAGGCTACGTGTTTTACCATCCTTGCGGATGCTCAAAGGTACATCATTACACAGCGCAGTTATACAATCGACAAATAACTCTGAATTTCGTCAATTTTTTTCAGCTGAATTTTGCACAGTCTGTATTTCAGTTCATTATCTGCGATGTACATTGAAAAAATGATCCTGTTTTTTAGTTACATCGTTAGAAACAACTTCCAAAATTATTTGTAAGCGCTTTTTCACAAAACAATATTTTTATATCTCGCTGGGTTGTGGAAATTTTGTCCAAAGCGACATTTAATTGGGGGTAAACTTCATATTTAGTCGAATTATGGCAAATTTAGCAGACCATGAGGAATCCTCAGACGGTCGTCGTCTCTGCTGCGTATCAATATAGTCAGGTTTTCTCCACGTTTTTGCCTTTTTATTGGTTTCAAACTAGAGAACAAATACTTTAGGATACCTTAGGAACCTCAGTGGACGCAGGTCTATTGACCTCTATGTCCGCATCTTAATCTTCATGATCTGGAACTGTAGTAACGATCAAAGAGATGTGGGAGCAAATATAGACGCTCTTGTTGCGCGGTTGTAGGCTGGATTCGTACTTTGAGGAGCTTGACACACTTGTCGCGCAAATCTTCGCGCTTCCCCGGTGTTGAGGTTACGCACTTTAGGTAGCGGACCACTAACTCCAATACTCGTGCCTGGGAAAATGTTTACTGACAGACAAAGCGCCATAAAAATTTTATTGGATGTTGTTTCTGACTGTGTTACTTACAAAATATGATCATTTTTTCATTTTGATTTTGTAGCGAATGAGTTGAAATACAGATTGTGCAAAATTGAAGGCAATCTGACCAATTTAAGTGCCATTTTTTATGGTATTACTCCGCTCTGTGAAATACCGTTTTTGAGTAGCTATTATGGCGGGAACTACACGTCCCTATCATTCAAGGCTCTCTGGATCAAAATTTCAATGGTCTTGGTATGGAAATTTGAAGGTGCCATGAAAGCCGTGATTGTGAGCTTCGATCAGAGGGGTGGCATGTCCTGGTTGAAAACTTTTACCGGGAGCTAGGGGGCACGGAAGTAGCCAAATTCAGTGTGTAAGTCAATGGGATTTTTAGTTAGTGGCCCGCTACCTTTACAGTACCGGACATACTGATTTTGTCTCAAGAAGAAAAGGAAAAGTTCTAGCTAACAGAGGTACGGTTTCATGCTTCGCTTTTGCGCTCCATTTGATATTATTAATATAACAAAAAACATTTCATGACTGGCGAAAAATGGGGGACATTCAAGCAAGTTGCAACATTATTCGGGCACGTTTCGGACACTAGTATGCGGAATCAATAGTTTAGGGTGCGGAAGAAATGGGGGGGGGGGTGCGTTTCAGTTGCTCTGAATCCCTTTCAGGCTCCGGAACTTTCACTTGCATATGCCATGCAGCTGCATACTTCGGGTACAAGTTAAACATATATTTCAACTGATTTCCAACACCGCAGTAAGTCAGTCGGTAGGTCGAATTGACCAAATTTACACTTTTTTCTAAAGTCCTCTCGATTCTCTGGCAAAGAGCCGTTCAGCGAAACCAACTTTGAAACTGCCTCCTAAGGAAGCTACAAACCACTAAAGGAACAAACTTAAGTCCTCACTTACGTCTTCAATCAAAACTCCAAAAGGCCACCCCCACTCCCGCCTTAAAAAGGAATGAACCGTGGCTGAGTGTTTTGCTGTAATGTTCAGGGTTCTAGTGATTTGCTTAGAGCATTTAACAATTTGTAAGTAGTGTAAAAATGTTCATGATAAAACCATACAGTTATCTTTTCAAACTGGTGTTAATTCTGTACGTGTCCAGTGTTTCCAAATATAGAACTGTCGATTTTTTACAGGGATTTTTCTTTTTTCTTTTTTTTATTCCTCCTATATTTTATCGATTTCTTTCCATTCCGACTGGCTTTTTGCTTCTTGTTTTCTTCACGAGGCTTTCTTTTCCTAATTATGACCTGCTGTAAACTTTTAAATCATGTTAATATGGACGTTTTCATATATAATTAACATGATAAGGTTGGTCAACGTTACCCCCCCCCCTCCAACAAAGTGTTTTTGCTGACTATTATAAATGATTTGAATTAAATAACTTCCCATTTTAAGATAAATACTATTCCATTTTTACTGTAATTAGCATTTGATTCGAAAGGCCTCAATATGATCAGAAGCCCCGGCTACGAATGTAGCCGGGGCTTCTGATCATATTGAGGCCAAATTTGTATATCTTTCGAGAGCGATCCTTGCTTTTAGTAAAAAGCGCTCTGGAATGAATATTCAAAAGTCTTCGATGCGAAAAAGCTTCTTTTTTTTTTTCTATTGTAACTATTCATTAAGACTGTTAGGGGGTAGGCTTAAGCACCTAGGTGCCTATTGTCCTCGTGGCATGGATTGCTGATTCGTAACAAAGACAGTGGTTCTTTTGAACTTGACCAAGTCTTCCTCTGTGTACTTATTGCCTTCTGAATATAATATACGCCGTCATCCTACCAAACTATTATCAAGAGGGAACATTAGGACAACTTTTGCAAACTATTTTACTAAATAGGATGGGGTCTATCGTCAATGTAATATCAAAGTTGACTAACTGAAGTGCCTCTTATGCTAAAATGTGGGCCATCTAAAGCAATTTTGAGGAAATTGTGGGACTGAAAACTGGCGAGCATATATCAGCCCAGTGTTTGATGAGTGAGCTCTATTAGCAAAACTTCTTTGGGACATGGTTGTAATAAATCGAGTTGGTATCAAAGGATAACCTGTCAGCTTTTTGCGCAAGGGTGACGTCGACCTTGTCAAACTTCGACGAGTGTTTAAGAGGTCATTTCACTCGTTCAAATTAGAGTGTAAGTCATTAAAGATTTTATTGCAATTTCACTTCCTTAAATATTCGAGAAAATCTTTCGAAAGAAGTCTTATAGCAATTTTAAACTTTAGGTAGACCATAAAACAGCCATCAGCCCCTCATTAATTGACGTTCTTGGATTTGGTCCTTCTAGAAGATTTTTGAAATTTTTGGCAGTGATAAAGTCAGAAATTAAGTATTTATAAAGCAAGAGTTATTGCAACACTTATTATTAAATTTCTCTTGGACTTACCCACTAAACGAGGCCCCTTCCACAGCCCTTAGTTTCTTGTACAAGTTTTCACACCTGGAAATACCAACCCTCTGGTTAAAAATCAAACTGTGGGCTCCGCTCTTTATTTCATGACCATTGAAATTTTCAGCTCAGTAGAGAAGCTGGAATGATCGGTAGGCTACGTGTTTTACCATCCTTGCGGATGCTCAAAGGTACATCATTACACAGCGCAGTTATACAATCGACAAATAACTCTGAATTTCGTCAATTTTTTTTCCCTGAATTTTGCACAGTCTGTATTTCAGTTCATTATCTACGATGTACATTGAAAAAATGATCCTGTTTTTTTTAGTTACATCGTTAGAAACAACTTCCAAAATTATTTGGAAGCGCTTTTTTTTCACAAAACAATATTTTTATATCTCGCTGGGTTGTGGAAATTTTGTCCAAAGCGACATTTAATTGGGGGTAAACTTCATATTTAGTCGAATTATGGCAAATTTAGCAGACCATGAGGAATCCTCAGACGGTCGTCGTCTCTGCTGCGTATCAATATAGTCAGGTTTTCTCCACGTTTTTGCCTTTTTATTGGTTTCAAACTAGAGAACAAATACTTTAGGATACCTTAGGAACCTCAGTGGACGCAGGTCTATTGACCTCTATGTCCGCATCTTAATCTTCATGATCTGGAACTGTAGTAACGATCAAAGAGATGTGGGAGCAAATATAGACGCTCTTGTTGCGCGGTTGTAGGCTGGATTCGTACTTTGAGGAGCTTGACACACTTGTCGCGCAAATCTTCGCGCTTCCCCGGTGTTGAGGTTACGCACTTTAGGTAGCGGACCACTAACTCCAATACTCGTGCCTGGGAAAATGTTTACTGACAGACAAAGCGCCATAAAAATTTTATTGGATGTTGTTTCTGACTGACAGTGTGTTACTTACAAAATATGATCATTTTTTCATTTTGATTTTGTAGCGAATGAGTTGAAATACAGATTGTGCAAAATTGAAGGCAATCTGACCAATTTAAGTGCCATTTTTTATGGTATTACTCCGCTCTGTGAAATACCGTTTTTGAGTAGCTATTATGGCGGGAACTACACGTCCCTATCATTCAAGGCTCTCTGGATCAAAATTTCAATGGTCTTGGTATGGAAATTTGAAGGTGCCATGAAAGCCGTGATTGTGAGCTTCGATCAGAGGGGTGGCATGTCCTGGTTGAAAACTTTTACCGGGAGCTAGGGGGCACGGAAGTAGCCAAATTCAGTGTGTAAGTCAATGGGATTTTTAGTTAGTGGCCCGCTACCTTTACAGTACCGGACATACTGATTTTGTCTCAAGAAGAAAAGGAAAAGTTCTAGCTAACAGAGCTACGGTTTCATGCTTCGCTTTTGCGCTCCATTTGATATTATTAATATAACAAAAAAACATTTCATGACTGGCGAAAAATGGGGGACATTCAAGCAAGTTGCAACATTATTCGGGCACGTTTCGGACACTAGTATGCGGAATCAATAGTTTAGGGTGCGGAAGAAATGGGGAGGGGGTGCCTTTCAGTTGCTCTGAATCCCTTTCAGGCTCCGGAACTTTCACTTGCATATGCCATGCAGCTGCATACTTCGGGTACAAGTTAAACATATATTTCAACTGATTTCCAACACCGCAGTAAGTCAGTCGGTAGGTCGAATTGACCAAATTTACACTTTTTTCTAAAGTCCTCTCGATTCTCTGGCAAAGAGCCGTTCAGCGAAACCAACTTTGAAACTGCCTCCTAAGGAAGCTACAAACCACTAAAGGAACAAACTTAAGTCCTCACTTACGTCTTCAATCAAAACTCCAAAAGGCCACCCCCACTCCCGCCTTAAAAAGGAATGAACCGTGGCTGAGTGTTTTGCTGTAATGTTCAGGGTTCTAGTGATTTGCTTAGAGCATTTAACAATTTGTAAGTAGTGTAAAAATGTTCATGATAAAACCATACAGTTATCTTTTCAAACTGGTGTTAATTCTGTACGTGTCCAGTGTTTCCAAATATAGAACTGTCGATTTTTTACAGGGATTTTTCTTTTTTCTTTTTTTTATTCCTCCTATATTTTATCGATTTCTTTCCATTCCGACTGGCTTTTTGCTTCTTGTTTTCTTCACGAGGCTTTCTTTTCCTAATTATGACCTGCTGTAAACTTTTAAATCATGTTAATATGGACGTTTTCATATATAATTAACATGATAAGGTTGGTCAACGTTACCCCCCCCCCCCCTCCAACAAAGTGTTTTTGCTGACTATTATAAATGATTTTGAATTAAATAACTTCCCATTTTAAGATAAATACTATTCCATTTTTACTGTAATTAGCATTTGATTCGAAAGGCCTCAATATGATCAGAAGCCCCGGCTACGAATGTAGCCGGGGCTTCTGATCATATTGAGGCCAAATTTGTATATCTTTCGAGAGCGATCCTTGCTTTTAGTAAAAAGCGCTCTGGAATGAATATTCAAAAGTCTTCGATGCGAAAAAGCTTTTTTTTTTTTCTATGGTAACTATTCATTAAGACTGTTAGGGGGTAGGCTTAAGCACCTAGGTGCCTATTGTCCTCGTGGCATGGATTGCTGATTCGTAACAAAGACAGTGGTTCTTTTGAACTTGACCAAGTCTTCCTCTGTGTACTTATTGCCTTCTGAATATAATATACGCCGTCATCCTACCAAACTATTATCAAGAGGGAACATTAGGACAACTTTTGCAAACTATTTTACTAAATAGGATGGGGTCTATCGTCAATGTAATATCAAAGTTGACTAACTGAAGTGCCTCTTATGCTAAAATGTGGGCCATCTAAAGCAATTTTGAGGAAATTGTGGGATTGAAAACTGGCGAGCATATATCAGCCCAGTGTTTGATGAGTGAGCTCTATTAGCAAAACTTCTTTGGGACATGGTTGTAATAAATCGAGTTGGTATCAAAGGATAACCTGTCAGCTTTTTGCGCAAGGGTGACGTCGACCTTGTCAAACTTCGACGAGTGTTTAAGAGGTCATTTCACTCGTTCAAATTAGAGTGTAAGTCATTAAAGATTTTATTGCAATTTCACTTCCTTAAATATTCGAGAAAATCTTTCGAAAGAAGTCTTATAGCAATTTTAAACTTTAGGTAGACCATAAAACAGCCATCAGCCCCTCATTAATTGACGTTCTTGGATTTGGTCCTTCTAGAAGATTTTTGAAATTTTTGGCAGTGATAAAGTCAGAAATTAAGTATTTATAAAGCAAGAGTTATTGCAACACTTATTATTAAATTTCTCTTGGACTTACCCACTAAACGAGGCCCCTTCCACAGCCCTTAGTTTCTTGTACAAGTTTTCACACCTGGAAATACCAACCCTCTGGTTAAAAATCAAACTGTGGGCTCCGCTCTTTATTTCATGACCATTGAAATTTTCAGCTCAGTAGAGAAGCTGGAATGATCGGTAGGCTACGTGTTTTACAATCCTTGCGGATGCTCAAAGGTACATCATTACACAGCGCAGTTATACAATCGACAAATAACTCTGAATTTCGTCAATTTTTTTCCCTGAATTTTGCACAGTCTGTATTTCAGTTCATTATCTACGATGTACATTGAAAAAATGATCCTGTTTTTTTTAGTTACATTGTTAGAAACAACTTCCAAAATTATTTGGAAGCGCTTTTTCACAAAACAATATTTTTATATCTCGCTGGGTTGTGGAAATTTTGTCCAAAGCGACATTTAATTGGGGGTAAACTTCATATTTAGTCGAATTATGGCAAATTTAGCAGACCATGAGGAATCCTCAGACGGTCGTCGTCTCTGCTGCGTATCAATATAGTCAGGTTTTCTCCACGTTTTTGCCTTTTTATTGGTTTCAAACTAGAGAACAAATACTTTAGGATACCTTAGGAACCTCAGTGGACGCAGGTCTATTGACCTCTATGTCCGCATCTTAATCTTCATGATCTGGAACTGTAGTAACGATCAAAGAGATGTGGGAGCAAATATAGACGCTCTTGTTGCGCGGTTGTAGGCTGGATTCGTACTTTGAGGAGCTTGACACACTTGTCGCGCAAATCTTCGCGCTTCCCCGGTGTTGAGGTTACGCACTTTAGGTAGCGGACCACTAACTCCAATACTCGTGCCTGGGAAAATGTTTACTGACAGACAAAGCGCCATAAAAATTTTATTGGATGTTGTTTCTGACTGTGTTACTTACAAAATATGATCATTTTTTCATTTTGATTTTGTAGCGAATGAGTTGAAATACAGATTGTGCAAAATTGAAGGCAATCTGACCAATTTAAGTGCCATTTTTTATGGTATTACTCCGCTCTGTGAAATACCGTTTTTGAGTAGCTATTATGGCGGGAACTACACGTCCCTATCATTCAAGGCTCTCTGGATCAAAATTTCAATGGTCTTGGTATGGAAATTTGAAGGTGCCATGAAAGCCGTGATTGTGAGCTTCGATCAGAGGGGTGGCATGTCCTGGTTGAAAACTTTTACTGGGAGCTAGGGGCACGGAAGTAGCCAAATTCAGTGTGTAAGTCAATGGGATTTTTAGTTAGTGGCCGGCTACCTGTATATCCCTGAATCGAATGTTTCCACCGCAGACAACTATATCTCCAGTCCAAGACCATACAACACGTCTACAACCATCCCAACCACAAGATTTTCCCGTGGTTACTATGCTGGAATTTCAATTGTTTTTACAAAGTATTAGAACAAAAGTTATTAGTTATTTTTTTTAAAACACGAAATTTTATTTGAATATGGGAAATAAATGAACTGATATGGAGGTCGATTTTGCCATCTGCGATATTGAATCTTTGCAAGGACAAGTTGCGGTAAGTTTGGATCTGGAAGTAATATCCTAGAGATTTTCCACGCACGAATCCTCTCATCCCAAACTACACTTTTGGTAGGGGGGGGGGGGTGGAGTACAGAAACTCTCCATTGGCCCAGCTTTTTGATTGACTGCTAATTAAAAAATGCACATTACCAAAGCTTATATTACAGCATGAACAAAGAGTGTTTTGACTAGTATCATGACACAAATAGAGCTTACTCACCCTGAAGCAATAAACTGAGCCTGATTGTGAGTGGATAAGGATGAATTTCAGACAATTGTCTTTGTGGAAGGACTTAAGTAAGAGCTTGGATAGGAGAATTGGCCCGGTATTGTTCGGGTGAGAGAACCGGGCCTTTATATTTAAAAACTGAAGTGGTGACGGAATACGAGTTTTTAACCCCAATTCCAACTCTCTAGCGTACCTACAATAACTATTATGGGTTGAAGGTTATTAAATCTTTTCAATATTTGTTTATATACTGACGTTCAAAATATAAAGCCTTGTCTACACTTTCGTATATATATTTGCTCTCGAACATTTTTATACAATTAAAATATAAGATGAAAAATGCGGTAAAAAGTTTGACCTCTTTCATACGTTTGTCAATATATATCCGTGGTTTTGCCACCAATAATTTAGGCAGTTTTTAATAAAGAGCAAAAAGAATAGACAAAATTTGACCCTATTGTAAGTAATTAAACTACATTTATAATGCTCCATCTATCTATGCTGTGTGTGTGTATATTCGTGTCAATGAAAGTGTGTGTGTGTTTGTTTGTGTGTGCAAAGGTGTGGTACTATGGAAGAGTACGTTTAAGGATACGAACTGAGGTTCTGGCCTTTGCCCCCCCCCCCCCATCGGCAAACCAGATCTACGCCCCTGTGCAAGGATGGGTTCAATGATTTCAGGTCCTTGGCTAGGAGGAGGTGCCAAAGAAAAAGTTCTGCCCCAGTTATGTTTATATTTAAAACATTCTGACCCTGAAAAAACTTTCCGTCCCTCTAGTATTGGAAATCATTTCCAGGCTCCCCACCTTGTGTTTACTGGCCTGAATTGCCTGAGTGTATACGGAAATGACCGGCATATGTTAAAGGCATATTCTGGAGACAAAATTCATTAACTTCAAAATACGAAGAAATATTTTCCCTTTCAGGAGGTGAAAACTGCATTTCAATAGCATATATCCAGGTAACAAAACGTTTTTGAAACATTTCGTTCCTGTTTCACAACTGTTTTCTTGAAACATTCCCAAAAACATTTTAAAAGCGTTTCAAAAAATGTATTATTTCCTCTCCAAAAATGTTTTCTTGAAACATTTTTGCAAATACATTTTTAAAACATTTCAGAAACATTATTGTGTCTATACGTTCTCAAAAATGTTTCCCTAAAAACATTTTAGAAGAGATAATATCACACCTTTTTTGAAACGTTTTCTAATTGAATAATTGTTCCAAAAAGGTTTTGAAAAAAAAACATTTGTATAAGTTTTGTTTTTAGAACATTTTTAAAATATTTTTCTGCTTAAAAGCAAAACGTTTTAATAGTGTTTCTACAAACATAGTTTAAGACGTTAGTAGAACGTTGCATTTATGTTCCAAAAATGTTTTCTTGAAACATATTTGCAAATACATTTTTTAAAACATTTCAGAAACTTTGTGTCTATGTTTCAAAATGTTTTCTTAAAACATTTTAGAAGAGATTATATCACAACTTTTTTGAAACGTTTTCTAATTGAGTAATTGTTCCAGAGAGGTTTTGAAAAAAAATTTACAAGTTATGTTTTTAAAACATTTTTAAAATATTTTTCTGCTTAAAAACAAAACGTTTTCATAGTGTTTCTACAAACATAGTTTTAGACGTTAGTAGAACGTTGCATTTATGTTCCAAAAGTGTTTTCTTGAAACATTTTTGCATTAAATACATTTCTGAAACATTTCAGAACCATTTTGTCCATAGGCGGGATTACGGGGGGGGGGGGGCACGGGACCACTCCCCCCCCCCCCCAACTTTTCATATCGAAAAGTTTTGTACAAAAGCGATCATTTGCTCATTCTATATCAAAAATTTTTAAATGTTCTAATTAAGGTAAGTTAAATCGATCATGCTTTGGAATGATTTGTCAAGGTGAGAGGAACTCATGAACTGCTGATTTTCATTCGAAATACATGATTTTTGACGATTTCAAAAATTTTTGACGTCATAATTTGGGAATTTCCCCAAAATAATGGGCCATTTTATGTCTTTACTTCACGCGTTTTACGACAAAAATAAAGATTCAAATAAAACCTTTTTTTTCTTCTCCTGTTACCTGTGACATGCAGTTCCCAGAAACGCATTTAGCCGTGTCAATATATTCGTGACTAGACGTGTTAATCCTCTAAATTATGTAAAATTTGGATGAAAAACGTTTTTAGCCCATAGACATCAAATCCCATAAATTAGTGATTTACGACAAAAGTAAGGGTGTGCCCAGTCTAAAAACATTCAGTACATGAGCAATAAAACGAACATCACAAATCCAGTTTAGCCAGAAGTTAAAACACAAACCCGAATACTACATAAAGCGAAAAACCTAAAAAAGCAAAATGCGCCCGCAAACCGGTAACCCATTTGGGAGTTTCTGATCGAAACTTTTCGATATGTTCAAGAACTTTGTTTTTAGTTGCGGTGCCTGCCTTGCATGCAACCGTAACTAATGCAGTTACTATCGAGATGTCAATTTCTGACTTTTCCGGCACTTTATTTCTATCTCCTTCTAGATGCTTTGTGGTATCGAAATACGGTTTAGTGCAATTTGTAGGGATGGTACTTCTCTTTCGTGTTTTTAAGTTTTGGTGGAAATATGATTTTCGTGAGAGTGTAAAATTGGGGTTTTTTCACGTAAAATTTGCAAACGTGTTCTATTTTTAGTAACAATCTTGCGGAAAAACCAGGTCAGTGTGTGTACTCTGGGGAATAATATGTTGTTTAATTTAACACGGCGCCATCATTTTGGTTGTTTTTTAATTCATCGAGGTGTTTAGTGAATTTTGAGTACTTATATGAAGATTTCTTTGTAGAGATGTATTCTTTTCAAGTGACATGGTCGGGGTTGCTGTGGAGTAAAAAGTTTGATAGTTTAGAGTAGTTTTGTTCACTGTTTTTTCATAAAGTAAGTTTCTGTTGGAGGGAAACAGTGTTATTGGTAGGTAAATATTATTTGTATGAGATGGCGAGTATTAATATTTGTGTTGTATCAAGGTGTCTGGTTATGGTAAATTTGTTATTTTAAAGTTTAAAACTATGTGGAGAATATAACAATGCCCAAGAAGGGCCGTTCAAAGATTTTTTTTTTCTTTTTGTAGAAAGGAAAGGTTGGCAACAAAGAAAAAGAAAGTATGGGGGTGAATTTCAAGATAAAAGTTATGAAGGGGAGAAAAATGATGATGTCAGAGTTGGGATCAAACAAAAAAAGGCTTTAGTGGATATGAAAATAGTCAGAGGTGTGATGATGGGGAAAGTAGGGAACATGACGATCGAAATGTATTATTTATACGTTCCGAAAGATCTACATGTACATTTTATTTTTTCGTTGTTGTGGGTGGTAATTGTTTTTTCGGTGTTTGGCATTATTGGTTACAGGGAAGATGATCGTCTTTATTTAAGACAAGTCATTGTAAGTTCATAATGTACCCCTCCACATATTTACACCACGAGTTGCCATTGCTCAGAAGCTCCACTAAAGAAGAATGCTTAAAAACCAAATTCAGGGGGAATGTTCTTGGGGATATTTATACATTTAGGGAGAAGAGCACATCATAAGATGAAGAAGTGTTAACATGAACAAATAGTTTAATGCAAAGAGTAGTCACGGTAGGGTTTTAACATGTTCATTCATATCTTGTTTTAAATTTGTATGTGATGAGAGCAACCATTTTTTATTACGCTGGGCGGTGATCTGTTTGAGATATTGGGAAGAGGTCTGCATGAATGAAGGTTTTGCACAATCATTCAGGGACTGCTTTGGGTCTTCAGTTGGGGGAGAAGCCCTTGAAAACCAACTGATTTGGTCTTTTTAAAGGCCATGGATAGTTCATCTCTTGTCAAAAATGTGTTGATTTTGAAATGGTTATTTAAAATTTTGAGGGGCCATATGACAGTTTGGCTTTCCTTTTTTTACTTGAGGAAGCAAAGACATCCCTTGCCTTCTCCGGGATTTACGTCACTGTAAAACAATTAAAAATGATTGCCTTATCATTTTTTATATTTATGTTAAACGAACGTAAACATTAAATTTGGACCGTTTGTAGAGGGTTTAGATTGTTGGCTTACACAACGAAGTTTTGAACAGGTACAAGAAAATTCGCAATTGTAAATTTTTAGCCAGGTGGTTCATTTCGTAAATGGTAAAGTAGCAAGACACTTATTAATAAGCTAGTTATGCTCTTTTTGTTATGTCACTGGCTGTGGTGTTATCAGCGAAACGTTTATTTTTCATGAAGTCCGTTTTTTCTTTGAAAGTGATTTGTTGAGCTATTGCATATGGGTGGTTGGAATGATGAAATTTGTCTTTTACGGAGTTTTTACTGGACAGTGCAGTCTTATTCATAGACCTGGCTTTCTTATTGCTTTTACATATTTTAGGTTATCGCTTGATCAGTTGCGAGTCGTGGCCATACATAAACTTGCTATATTATTATTTTTATTAGAAAAAGAAATGCATGGAAATTATTAAAACAATTTTTATATAGTGCAATGGCAACAGTTTTGTTCCGTAGTAAGAAGTCACTGTCAGAAAGGCGACAACAAGTTCTTGATATAGAGTGTAGGAAGAAGCGAAACTGTTTAATGATGTGATGACAGACGAATCGCCGCTAATAGTTATAAACTAGGGACATCGATATTTTTGGTATTCGGGTTTCATGAAGGGACGTATAGATGTTGCCATTTATCTTTTATGATTTGTAAGTGATTGATTCGGTTCTCTGATTTGTGGAGGTCAACGTCGTTCAAGTGTCTATACATTACTGAACTAAGAAGTTACCGGCGAAGGGTTAGTAGTGACGTATGTGTGCGGGATTAAAATAAATTGGAGAAACAGTGACAATAGTCCTAAGGCTAGAGTGAAATATCATCATATTAACATTTATGTTGAGGGAATGTAGGTGTAAGTAACGCTGACAAAGGAATTTTTACTTTGCTGTTTGATATTTTTTTAATTTTATTTCATCATTTGTAAAGATTATGGTAAATCTGATATATCGACATTTCTTTTGATTCTCGTTAACTTGTTATTACATGTTACTTACAACAATTTTTATTAGGAAAGCTGAGAGTAAACTTGGTGCGGAGCGTACAGAACTTTTTAAAAAACCATTAATCTTTAAAAATTCTTTATGTTCAACATTGGAAATTTTTTCCTTTTGTTCATTAACATAAATCCATCTTCAACCAAGTAACTTCAACGTTACTGTCATGTACATACAGACTCATTATCGTTTCCAACATTACGTCATAACAGTGTACTCCACCTGTATTCACTAAACAGCTAAACAAATGGCATGTTTTTCCTTATTAACTGCACTACTTAAAATACAATTTTGACTAACGTCTGTTTGGTCGAATGGTCTGTCTTGGGCCTTTGGCGCTTTACCATCTTTTATCAGAAACCCTCATGCTGTACAAGGAGTTACTAAGGAGCCGGGACATTAGGGATACCTTATATTGAATGCACAAGAAACAGCTTGTAAAGGACGTTTGAAATGTTATCTGATGTGACATTTTGCTCTTTCTGCAGTTCTAAATCAACTGCTGTATCATCTTTTCCTGATTTTCTGTCAACTATGAGTTCAAAATGAGCAAACCTCATTATACCGGAAATCGAGTATTTCTTTGGTGTGTTACACGTTCCACCTCAACCCCATTTCTAAAGTGAATGAACAATGATGTTCCTGGATTACAAGTGTGGAACTTAACTTAGCTGCTATTGGGCAAAACACAATACAAGTATTTTGGAATGGTATTTTTGTCCCCCTAAAATATAAAATCACCTTTAAAGTACAAGACGACTTGGTTTGTCGGCACCGCAACTCGTCTAGACGTTCGTCTTGTTATGTTAGTCTGATTGCTACAGAAATACAAACTGGAACTGACAGAGCTAGGCGAGTGATACTTAATTAAGTTGTATAATGTTCAAACAGGTCATATGCTGCATTAAAAACTAATAAAATCAATATTCTTCCAATAAATGTCTCAACACTGTTTCTTCGACACGCTTCGAGCGCACCCGTTTTAAATATTTCAGAATTCGAGGTTACTTCTTGTAGAACACCTCTTCCATTGTCACTGAAACTTATTACCAGTGCCCGGGCCGTACACAACTGACGCTCTAGCGCGCGTAACTAGTGAAAAGGAGAGTCAGGCGGTCGTCTTCTGGTCCCCTTCTCGGACCAAGTGCCCCCAAGCTTTCTGAAAAGACGATGATCTTATTTGACCCTAATTGGGGCTAAACTCTTTTTCGGCTGAAGTGAAAAGGTGTCCACCTTTTCCCTAATTTCCATGAAATTCTCTATTGAGATGTCTCAAAAGTCTATTTTGCGGCGTGTTCTAGCTGCGCGTCCCATCACAGATAAGGACTTATTAAAAAAAACTCATGAAAAGGACTCTATAGGAAACCAACGTTACGTTTTTGCTCAGTACAAATATCCTCAGGGGTCGCCCTTATTCAGCTGTAATGAAAAGGGACCACTCTTTGTCTAATTGTTAGAAATGTTAAAAATATTCATGATAAAACAACAACAATAATAATAATAATAATAATAATAATAATAATAATAATAATAATAATAATAATAATAATAATAATAATAATAATAATAATAATAATAATAATAATAATAATAATAATAATAATAATAACAATAATAATAATAATAATAATAATAATAATAATAACAATAATAATAATAATAATAATAATAATAATAATAATAATAATAATAATAATAATAATATAACAGTTCTTATATAGCGCCTTACACAAGAAGTCTCAAAGCGCTAAAACTATACAACATGCGGTCAATAAGACAAAGTAAACAAATGAGTTTTCAAGTTAGTTTTAAATGAACAGTTATTTCTTCAAAATATGTGTTTTGCAGGGACCATTGATTTTTATATAGAATTGCCTATTTTTCACTTGTGCTTTTTCTTCTTTTTGGCTTTTATTTCTTCCTTCGTCTGCAATTTATCGACTACTTGTCATCCCAACTTTCTTTTCGCTTCTTGTTTTCTACTCGAGGCTTTCTTCTTTCAACCATGAACTACTCAAACTTCTAAATCATGTAAATATAGACGCTATTGCACATAGTCTACATGATGAGGTCGGATCAAATGTACCCCCCCCCCCCCCCTTCACAAAGTGTTTCGACTAGCAGTTGAAGATTTTTTTTCAAATAATTCCCCATTTTAAGTTAAATAATATTCAATTTTTAATGTAACTAGCATTTGATTGGAAAGGCTTAGCCGGGGCTTCTGGTCATATTGAGGCCAAATTTGCATATCTTTCAAAATCGACTCTCGGTTTTAGCGGAAGGCGTTCTGGAATTAATATTCAACAATCCCATATTAAAATGTGATTGCACAAGGGGCATGAAAACTTAATAAACTTTGCGTCTTCCACAGGAAAGTCCTATTCCTATTAACGTCAAGGCAACACAACATTCTGATAAAACAAAAGGAAACAAAGCATTCCTTGTCAATGTGAGGAAGTGATGTAAGCTCTGCTGCCCTCAAACTCATTTTGGAATACAAATCTGTTGACTTCATTTTCTGATATCTCGAGAAATACATGTCCGATTTGAATGAAACTTTCACCACAGGGTGTAGATTTTGCTCCTCTTTTACATATGAAAATTAAATGTTTGCTTAAATTTCCCCTTTAAGCAACTTTGAGAAACATATTGGATTGCAAACTGACGAGCATATATCAGTCTTAAGCCTGGGGGAGCAATATAAGCATGGATAAGGGTAGGAAAGTTCAGTTAACGTTGAGCTCCACTAGCAAAACTTCTTTAGGGATATGGTTATGGTAAATCGAATTGGTATAAATGGATAACCTGTCAGCATAATTGCTCCGATTGAGACGTTGTGAAACCCCAACAAGTGTTTTAGAGGTCATTTAACCTACTCAAATTGGAGTGTACAGCTCAGAGAAGCTTGAAGTTGTCTACCTTAAATATTCCAAAAAGTCTTTCGAAATGAGTGCTAGCAATTTAAATCTCCAGGAAGACCATCAAAAAGCAGCCATCAGTCTCTCATTAATTGAAGTACTTTGTCTCTTTCAAATAATTTTTGAAATTTATGGCAGTGATAAGGCAAAAAAGTACTGTAATGATAAAGGAAGAATTATTTCAACATTTTTCTTTGACCCACACACTAAATCAGGCTCCTCCCCCTGCCTCTAGTTTCTCTCAGAAGTTCTCAAACCTGCAACAGCCACCCCTCTGGTTAAACCCCACAACGTGGACTCGCTTTGTATTTCATGACCGTTGAAATTTTCAGCTCAGTGGAGAACATAAAATGATAGCTACGTGTTTCCCATTCTGGTCGATGCCCAAAGGGGGCATACCCAGACAGCGGTGCTATATAATCAACAAATAACACTGAAATTCGTCAAATTGCCCTGAATTATGCAGGGTCTGTTTATTTGGGTTCATTTTCTTCAAAATACATGTAAAAGAATGATCAATCCTAATGAAGGGCTGAATGAGTTACACAGTCAGAAACAACGTGCAAAACTATTTTAAGGCACTTCATTTTTTAAACAATATATTTAAGAGTAACAACATTTTAATAAGTCTTCTGCGACTTAGGGGTTAGGTTAGAGGGAGTTTTGATAAAAACGATAAAATATATGTGACATACACCCACAACTAAATGCAACGCATCACCAAATCCTGCATTTTTTTAATTTTGCTAGATAAATAAAAAAGTGCCGGTCAAAACGCCTCTCTCGACAAAATTTCGACAGCCCAGCACTTTTACTTGTCACGTCATTCAATTAGTTTTACATTTAGGGTACAAGGTAACAGCTTTCCAGTACCGCAGTAAGCCGATTTGAGCAAATTTAAAACGAATGGGTCCAACTAAAATACTTTTAGATATGTTATTTGTGTGCTGTTTACCAAAATATTAGTATACAATGTACCCATTGGTTAAGGTTGATAGAAATAAATTTTTCTCTCCTCACGAAGTAACAGCCCCCCTCAAAAAAGAATAAACCGCGAGTGAGTGGTTTGTGGTAATATGTAGTTTTCCAATAATTTATTAACTGATATTAACTAGTTTTATTAATGTAAAAATGTTAAAAAATATTCATGATAAAACAATGAACAGTTTTTTCTTCAAAATATGTTTTTTGCAATGCCCATTGATTTTTATATAGAATTGCCTATTTTTCCCTTGTGATTTTTCTTCTTTTTGGCTTTTATTTCTTCCTTCGTCTGCATGTTATCGACTACTTATCATCCCAACTATCTTTTCGCTTCTTGTTTTGTACTCGAGGCTTTCTTCTTTCAACCATGAACTACTCAAACTTCTAAATCATGTAAATATAGACGCTTGCACATAGTCTACATGATGAGGTCGGTCAAATATAGCCCCCCCCCCCCCTTTTTACAAAGTGTTTCGACTAGCAATTGGAAAATTATTTTTTCAAATGATTTCCCATTTTAAGATAAACACTATCCAATTTTTTGTAACTACCATTTGATTGAAAAGGCCTCAATATGATCAGAAGCCCCGGCTACGAATTTAGCCGGGGCTTCTGATCATATTGAGGCCAAATTTGCATATGTTTCAAAATCGACTCTCGGTTTTAGCGGAAAGCGTTCTGGAATGAATATTCATAACTTGTCGACTGTCAGAAGCTTGTTTTCTGTTGTAACTATTGATTTAATCTTTTAGGGGTAGGCTTAAGCACCTACTTGCCTATTGTCCTCGTTGCATGGTTATCTGACTTCTAACAGGGACAGTTGTTCTTCTAAACTTGACCAAGTCCTCTCAGCCTACAGTCCTATGTATTCATTGCCGTCTCAACGTGTACACCAGAATCCTACCAAATATTAACCAGAGCGAACATTAAGTAGAACAACTTTTGCAACATGTTTCTAAAAAGGATGGGAATTTTTGTTAATTTAATATGAAAGTTGACTGGCTGAAGTGTCTCTGATGCTAAAATGTAGGTCAATTAAAGCAATTTTGAGAAATTTATGGGACTGAAAACTGACGAGCATATATCAGTCTTAAGTGTGAGTAAAAGAGGCATGGATAAGGGTAGGAAAGGTCAGTTGAGCTCCACTAGCAAAACTTCTTTAGCGATATTGTTATGGTAAATCGAATTGGTATGAATGGATAACCTGTCAGCATTTTTGCGCCGGGTGTTTGAGACGTTGTGAAACTCCGACAAGTGTTTTAGAGGTAATTTAACTTATTCAAATTGGAGTGTAGCCCAGAGAAGCTTTGATTGCAAGTTGTCTACCTTAAATATTCGGAAAAGTCTTTCGAAAGAAGTCGAAGCAATCCAGGAAGGCCATAAAGCAGCCATCAGTCCCTCATTAATTGAAGTACTTGGATTTGTCCCTTGCAAATGATTTTTTGAAATTTATGGCAGTGATAAAGGCAAAACCAGTAATGGTGAAGGAAGAATTATTTCAACACTGATTAAATTTATTCATTGCTTCCAAAAATGTGACAAAATAGACTACAATGATGCACTCTGTGGAACAATCCCAATTAGGGTATCATTTTTACCAAAAATTGCAATTTTGACATAGAAATCGTTCAAGCATAAAATTTTGAGACGTCTCTCCAGAATCATGATTAGAACCCTAAAACAATTCATTTGAGTCTAAATTAGGGTGTCTTTACATCAAAATGAAGAAAATCACTTCCTCTCTTAAGGCAGCACTTACAAACTATTTTGCCTTCATTAAATTCCTCCTACAGTCCAGTCAAAATTCAAACGGGCCCTTTAACGCTACCCCTCACATGAAGGCTAATTAGTTGGCCAATCATGGCATCACAAATTCACCATAGCATGACCGTTTAGATTTTGAACTACATGGGGAAGAAGTTTATGGGCTCTGCACCCGCCCCTATTAGTCCGCACAGTGACGGAAATCACCTGTTTTTCACACCCACTGCATTGTAATAGTCTATATTACCTTCAGTCCATCCCAATTTCGCATCACTTACTCATTAACATACACTCTTTCGTATCCACGAAAAATAAGCAGCAACTGGTTGTTCTATTGTGAGCAGTTTACACTCGAAGAGCACCTAAAATTGACGGTGTACTTTCGAACTACTTTCCCGGCAAGGTCGTTCTGCTAATGGTGGTATAGGGAATATGCCCTACAGCCAGTGGCGGCGGAAGCATAAAAATTTAGGGGGGGGGGGACAATCAGTGAACAAGATGGAATGGTAGGACTCGTGAAACGAACCCTATGTGCGCGTAGCGCACATCACGAGCGCGAAGCGTGAAGTCCCACTGGCGTGGGTCCAGGGCCCGCCTTAGGGCCCTGGAAGCTCTGAGAGTCTACAAGCTCTCTCGTGCAATCTAAGCCGTTTTTGAAACATTTTACGGTGAATTCAATGAACAAAAATGTGCGAAATATTTGCGTTCACAGATAGCCTATAGGTTATTTCCTGACCGACGCAGAATTTAACGTAGGCCTACGTATAGGCTAGGCCAAATAATGTCCGGGTTCACCTAGCTTAACCTGATTGTCACAGAACGAGTTATAACGCAACGACATAAGCCTAAACATGTGACATCAATTACGCAACATTACATTGGATGAACAAATGTAGTGGAAATAGCCTACTGTAAGTGAATGACTCACCTATGATGAGTGCATAGGCGTACAAGAGCATTTCAGTTTGGGGGCAGAGGATTCTCTGCCCGAAAAATGTAATTCTGCCCGAAAGACTATCTAAGCGGAGCGCCACCATCAGTTGGCGCGGAACGCCCAGAAAGTTTTGAAAAATCGCAACCCCTCAGACAGCCGGAAATGGCCGTTCCCAGGCTTATAAGCAGAATCAAGGGGGTCGATATTTTGAACTCTCGTTTGCAAGAAAATTTTCACCAAAAATGAGCAAATCTACAAAAAGGTCAGAAAACTCCCAGATGAAATGTACTACTAACCATTGGATGACTACATTAAGCTATAATCATTGGAAAATGAGTTTGCTTGTGCGTTCTACAAACTATTTTACATCATGTAGCATGAGATTATCATCAATATAATTTTGAAAATTGAAAAACTTCAGAAACCCTCGAAAATCCCAAGGCTTCATAATATAATGATATACCGCACGTGGGAATGGATAAAACATTACCTGGTCTTGTATCTTTCCGTGGAAAACTGTAGAACGGAATAAAAAACATGAGTACCGTATGTCTGTGACTCTGTTGCGACTCTTGCCCGAATTCCAGTTCCACTGAATTGATACAACTGTCTATATAACTAGACCCGAACTCCCGACTATATATAAATGATTTTTCTACTAACGCCGTTTGAGAAAAACCCGGTTTGTCACGTTGCTAGATATTTTCACATTAATTTGTGGACAGACTTACTTGCAGATTTGTTCACACTTAATTCGTATGAGTGAGCAAATAAGCTACGCTGATTTGTTTACCATTGCCCGAAATTCGGTTCCACAGCACGGAAGGTTAAAATGTTTCGCACAATTTTAAGAGGATCATTTTGAAAAGTGCAAAATCGTCATCTCATTCATATGCTGCCCAAATACCTCTCGACCAAGTATGTTTCATCCTTCTGGTGACTATTGGTGATTGTCATTTAGTGATATGGTGCGTCAAAAGATACCTTCTGATTGATTTGTTCGGGCAAAATTTTGGGGACTGTATACATCCTCTCTCCCCTTGTAATCTGGCAAATAAAATGTCCCAGAACTTTTGTGCAACTTTTGCCCGAATATTGTGTCATTTCGGGCAAAGGTTTGCGCAAGAATATGAAGTAAGGCTGACGAAAAATTGTTTTTTTTTTATAAGTTGTCCGAATGTGTCGCAAATTTTGGTATCTCTTAGAGTTTTCATGAAAATTGTACCGTGACTACGATGCTTTTTTATTACTTTTTCGGCCAAGTGTTTGAAGGAATTCGGGCACGCCTAGGAGTTTTCTGTGTAAGTAGAAACAAACCAGATTTTAAGACTCAAACGGCTGCCCGAATTTTTCCAGATCCCTGCCGGAATTTTAGGTCTTGAGAAATTCTTTTGTTTTCTTTGGGGGGGGGGGCAGTCTGCCCCTGACCCCCCCCCCCCTCGTACGCCTATGGATGAGTGAATACTGATCAACTGTTCGTTCACGTGATGGCAATAGCAATGTTTCACTTCTCGCGGAGGGAAAATTCTAGTACAGTAAAGGTTCGGTTTCACTAGACAAGTGATATATACTACATACACCTGGTTTGCGGACCGGGCGAGGTTGCCAGATTCTTGTAATGATTTGTAGCCAAAAACTAGGTCACAGGCATAGAGCATGGTCGCAGGGGACCGTGACAAGAATCAGCCAAACAATGGCAGATCATAGGCTAAGTCAATTTCGGCTGCTCTGTTCGGTGGTGGGTTAACTATAGTCTCAACTTTAAATTGGTTCAAGGCTCCCAAGTTTCTTTTACTTCTTCTCTGATTTTTTTGGGGGACGTCTCCTCGCTAAGAATTTTAGGGGGGGGGACGTCCCCTCGCTAAAAAGTTAGAGGGGAGACGTGTCTTCCCCCCCCCCCCCCCGCTTCCGCCGCCAGTGCCTACAGCCTGCTACGCAGGCAACGTTCACTTTGGCCTTGGAAGTACTTTCTTCATGCTTTGACGTACGGTCTGCCTCAGTTCACTTTGATGTCCACTGAAGTTTACTTCTGCTCTCCAGCAATAAATTAAGAAAATTTATAAAGTTTCTTCCAAACCCACAAGGCTGAGCATGTTCAATCCAACCGCGTTTCGCGGGGACAGATCTTACTGTTGCTTATATGCAGACATTATTTCCCGGTAAAATTTTGTCCGGCGGACACATTTTCCTGCGACGGGTGGACACTATTTCCTCAAAAATGTTGTCCCAACGGACACATTTTTTGGAAACGGTGTCCCACTGGACACATTTTCCAGGGAGGACATCCTTCCCTTTTACACCGGCAGAGCCGTACATACTGCTCTGCTTCGCGGTTTTAAAGTGCGCCATCTAAAACATTCTCAATCGCCATACACGAAACGTGGGTTGTCTTGCATCATTTCTTGGGGACACAGAATTGCTCTAGAACAGGCAAAGATGGGGAAACAGCGAAAACTTAAGAGTGTAGATCCTTTCCTTACGGGACCTCGAAAAGAAAAGCTTGAGAGGTAATGTACTGTATTATTCTCAAGAGTCAGTTCCTTATTATTAGTAAGGTACTTAATGTAGGCTATGTATAGACATTCGCAGAATTGGCCCCTGTATTATAGGCCCAGAACTAAGTTTGGATACGTATCGTTCTTACGCAGGACTCGATGCCTCCTGTCCACTTCGTTTTACTCCACATTAGAGGCCCAGGTCTCGAAATTCATGAAGGCCGTGGCCTGGCTCTTAATGGGTTTCCATACCCGGAAGTACATGCACTGCACCTACCCTTCAACCACACCAGAAAGTACATTTGCCATACACCAAAGAACCAATCATGCCAAGTTGAAGGTGTTTGGAATTATACACCACACCAAATGTTGCAATGGTATGCCAACTGTTGTAATTTTCCGTGTAGCAGCTGGGTACGCCATACCCCAAATTTGTTGGTGTACATTTCTGTACACCAAAGATCTTTCTGTGAAAGTTCCTACTTTCCAGTATGGCCCTTCAATAGCCATGGAGATGAAACAGACCGAGGATTTCATTTGAAGCACAACTAGGTATAGGGTAGTTGTGGGAACTTGTGAATTAAAAGGGATAGGGTTTAATTAGGGTTACGGATTGGGCTGAATGATGAAAAGATATGATAGACCAAGGAAGATTGTTACCATTATGCAGACAAATTAACAGATGGGTTGTAGACATCATATACAGTACTTTGGCGGCTGCCTGAAGGAATTCAAGAAATGGATCCTTTCTTTGAGCTTTCACTCTTGTTCTCCAGAGATGTTCTGCGAGGTAGCCTTATGTGTGTTTGTGCCTGGCTCCATATGCTGGAAGTCCCTTTTTGGCATGTAACCATTCATTCTCTATGTGGTTGGTACAAGCACCTGGTAGTACAAAGAAGAGAAATGAAGTAGAAATGAAGTAGTTAGAGACGCATTTTGTTCCAGTTGCAACTGACAAATTATTACTGTATGTTGGAGAAATATTTATTTAGCCTTCATACCTGTGTTAGGGTTGGTGAATTCTTCTGAATGGTTCACCATTAGGTGGTGGTACCCCATTTCCTCTAGTTTGGAATAGGACTTCCAACAGTCACTGTGTATTTTGGAGCCAGGAAGGATCCATTTCCTGATTAGTGACAAGAGTGTTTGTTCATCTCATGTGGCGACTGGCTCCATGAATATTTTGGTACGGTTGTCTCTTTCCTGTCCGCCAAACACCCACTGCCGCACTTGCATGCGACCTTGATGATACTTTTGTTTCCCAAATTTGGCCTCGTCTATGTCCACAACAATACCTGGGCCTCCAATTGGTGCACCTTCTTTAATGAGGTTCTCTTCACAAACCTCTTGTGCAAAATTACACCAGTCCACGCAGGTGGTTGCAGGGCTCGAAATTTTTTTTTGAAAGCAGTAGCCCGTCGGGCTTTTTGTTAACAGACTGTGGTAGCCCGACATCGTTTTGTTTGAGCCCGACAATAAATAAAGCACTCAGGATAGGATGACTTGTTGGTGCATGAATTACTCATGAAGAACTCTCATTGCTTGAATTGTTCATGAAATAAAATGAAATATATTAGCCTACTTTGAGAACTAAGTGTTGTTTTTCTTCAAAGTTTAACATTGCTTTCTTTCTTGCCGTCAAGCAAATAAGTGCGATCGAATTCCCATTTTTGACGTTCAAGTATACGGCCCTGTAAAACCAACATAGCCGTCGAAGGTACAGCACAACAACCCAGCCATACACTGTACTCATATACTGCTTGCACATACCGTAATACACATTGCTCATTCAAGCAAACGTTAACAATCAACTTACCAGACAGCCACGTGCGTTGTTGGTTTACACAGTGAAGCATATAGCCTAAAATACAGCTCTCTGATTGGTCAAAATTGTTTGGACTTTGCTCTTAGCCTGAGAGCATGGCATAGTCAGCAAGTTCAAAGCAGGACTACACTGATTACGGGGGCCAAATTCACAACGCTGTTCACCACAAGTGTATCGTTTACGCAGGCTCCATAATGAAAAAATACAGTTTGGAAGTCACTGTTCACAAAGTAAAAGTTGCTAACAAGCATAAGTATTGTATGGGAATGAAAACAGCCAGGGATTTATTTCAGTAAAGTAAAAGCTCCAAGAAGTTTGCAAATACGATTGCAATGTCAAATTAAGTAGACATACAGGTATAATTATATCTTGAGAAAAAAGTAAAGTATGACATAGTTCCAAATTCCTACAAACAAGTGCGCTAGTCCCCGGTCTATTCTCTCTCACTCTCAGATTCACTAGACGATTCCACACTAAAAATTGCTGTTCCATGGCTACGGTGTTCTAAATGACGAGTCCCCTTGCCGCTACTAAGCCAATGTTCCAAGGGGGGCTCAGGCTCAAAATCCACCATTTCAGGCCCATTCAGTACAATGCCCAGAAGAGCATTTAGTGATTCATTCATGAGAGGGTTTCTTAATTTTGTTTTAAGGCGATTGCATGCGGAAAATCCCCTCTCACACAATGCAGTGTTTGAGGGTATTACAAGCAATATTTTCACGAGTTGTGAAATGACTCCCAAATCATCGCACTTTGCAACGTCTGGTTTCATATCGCATATCACCCCGTAGATGACTGATACGAGTTTTCAGTTTAAGCCACTGTCTGTTCACAATGTCTGCTTCATCAGCTCCCCCAGGTGACAAGCCATAGAAATCTACAAGCGCTGTAATGTCTGTGCGTCCATGTGACACAAACTGTTGCTTTTGAGAGGAAGGAGGCCACTGGCGCAAGTCGAATACTTTGAAATTTTTGAGTGGTGTTGCCCATGAAAAATTGTCGAAGCGTTTCCCGATACATTCCAAGGTTTCGTCAATAATTTTACAAAATTCTGATGAAATTGGAACTGAATCAGCAAGGGGTCCTGGGTCAGTTCGGTTTGGCTGAACGTCAGAGAGGGCTATTCCTCTGTATATTTTATGCTCACTGTCATAAGTATTTTCGAAGTCACGGAGTTTGGGACCGCTAGCTAGTTTCAGTTCTGTTAAATGGAGGGAAGCAGTTTCTAGTTCTTCCATGACATCAATGACCAGAGATTGCTCCTTCTGGAACTGTTGGCTCAAGATTGAGAGTTGTTTTGTGAAATCCAATACAAAGTGAAGATATTTCACGAACTTCACACTTTTCATTTTCTTCAAGAGTCCCTTGCACTTAGGTTTTTCAGTAGGTTTTCCAATCTCTGCCATTTGTTCAAAATGGGTTATCGTTGCAGGGCAATTTTTAATAATGCTTCTGTAGCACGTGATCGGCTTGCTAGCCATCGGATGGTACTGATGGACCCATACTGGGACAATGCCTCGTTCATCACTGCTGATAGTTCCTTTAATTCTCTCCTTTTCTTTGGAGAGTAGTGGTACATTTTGTATACCTCCTCTATAATATCCTCTACCTCTTTTAGGTATGTGTTAGATTTCAGAGCATCCAACACAGCTAGTTCCAATCGGTGCACAACACAGTGAATTTCCACAAGACGTGGAACTTCATTCTTTTCAAGGGCAGCTACACCACCCTTTGCCCCCATCATCACAGACGCCCCATCAAAACAAACTGAAACCATTTTTGAGGCTCTAATTTCTTTGCTTTCTTGACCTATTTCTGGAAGACCTGAATGTATTCCTTTTTGAATGCCAACAGCAGTTGCATCATCCAGCGCGACCATAGATACAAACTTGCTGCATACTGTGGCATTTCTGTCAAGGTACCTGATGTAAATCAGTTCCTGTTCTAAGTGAGCCACATCTGTTGAACCATCTGACATTACAGAAAAATATTCTGAATCTTCGACTTCCTTTCTCAGTTCTTTGGTCATGTATTGTGCGATAGCTTTGATAAAGGTGGCAGCCCCCTTGTCATTTATGTATGTACTTCCAAGGTCAAGTCCATTGCAAGCTTGGAGGCTGCACAGTTGGGGGAATTTGGAAAAAGAGAGCCCTTCCTTTGCAACAAAGTATGCGGTTCTGAAAAGAATGCGCATCCTTGCAAGTTGCTGAGAGTCCATTTTTTTCATTACTCGAAACATTGCAGTTTCAGCTGGGTTTGCTTTAGCCTTTTCTGATGCAACTGCAACGATGTGTTTGTCGCTCTTGTCATGCTTCTTAATTGCATCAATTCGAAAATTGGAGCATCCCTTCACCATGACACTAGATGGATCGGAGATCCGTGGATTACTCCTACAAGCACGGCAAACCATAACGTTTTCTTCTTCAATAAATTGAAGCCAGTCCCATTCCTTCAGCCAACTTGGCTGGAATAACCTTTTACGTTTTTTCTCATAGCTCTCTTTTGCGGTATCCCCCTTTCGTTTGGTACCAGATTCTTTTTGAATGAGAAGGCTGTTCCACAGTAACCCCAGGGGAGGCAGCAGTCTCGCGTTCTCCTGATACAGATGGAGTAATTGACTCACTACTGGAACTTTCGTCCTCGGTAGGCTCATTAGCCGATCCCTTATTCTGTTGAAAATACTTGAAAAGACTCATCCTCGATTATTACGTTCTTCCTAAAAAAGTCACACTCTTAGTAAACTACAACTCTCTCAACTTAACTTTGTCTTGTAATATTCATAAAGTGTAGCAGACCAACGGTTAGATAGGCTATATAAGTATCGGAAGATAACAGATAACAGATTCCTGCCGCAATTATTCCTCCCAAATTCCCGACACTTCAAAGCTTTAATTGTTTCACTTGTATCATGACTGCATTTTTCACACACCGCAAACTAGCCAGTTTCCCAAAAATAAACTTCCCAAATCCCCAAATTTGCCATGTTTTTTGATGATTCATTTGGTGTTTTACTGTGATTGTCATGTTTTTTACGGTAATTACTTTCATCAACTCGCATAACGATCCCCCTTTGGTCCTTCCATCTGTTTTTAAAAATTTGAACCGCAAACTGCGGTCTCTAAGGAACTTACTCCCATTGACTTTGTACAGGGCTGCCAAGTGAGGAAAACACACAGTTAAGTCAATACACTTTTTGACAACGTGTTCGCGGAGAAAGCCGTGGTAAGCCCCGCCCAAAAAATGTGAAGTCTACGTAGCAGGTATTTCTGTTTGGCTTAGTGGAAGATATGTGCTGTGAGTACAAAGTTATGTTTTCATAAACACAAATCCAGTGGCTCTTGTTCAGTATTGCAGGGAACATTTGTTACGGGCAGGGCTACTCAGCAGGGTTCTGTTAGAATGTACTGTCAACGATCAGATACATTGCAGGAGCCCGCAAGCTTGTCGGTCATAAAGTATGGTAGCCCGAACATTGATGCAAGGAGCCCCGGGCACCCGGCGCATAGGATTTTTCGAGCCCTGGGTTGATGAAATGCTCAACTCGTGCTCCATGAATCTTGCGAGACATTCCTACTCCACCAATAGGTTATTAGTAGAATCTGTGCCTTGGGCACGTTGCTTTAGTCGAACCACGAATATTTACAGATACTCTGCGTAGACTGGTGGGGGTTTTGTAAGTGTGTTAGGCATGGTATAGGTAAATGTTGTTGTGCTAATTAATTCATTCTTCATGTGCATGGTTCAAATCCTCATCCATCTCATTTTCATCTTTTCATCACAGGTTTCTTTCTTTCCATAGTGCTTTCCAGACTACTGATACTAGAGAATTGGCCAGAGGGGAGAAAAAAGTGGAAAAAGGGAGGGGAGGACTTCTGCGAGTGAAATAGCATGCTCTACGTATCTTTATTTCACTATTATTTTAAACAACACTCCTTTATATCCCCCAAAATATCCAAGCCCCATTTATACCCCTCCCCCATCAAAAGAGTGCCTTTTTAAGTGTGTCTAGATATCCTTGTCGATGTCACTTAACTTGCGAGTGAGAAAGCAATGTTAGTAACGAGTAATTTTTTCCCCCCTTTGTACCCTTTTGTTGATATTTGATTCAAATGCTATGCAAATCAATCATTCATGTCCCAATCATTCATGTCGAGCATCAGTATTACAGCACAGTATTTCTGCAGTATGATGGGGTTACCATACAGTAAGTGGCATGTGCAGGATTTCGAAGGTGGTATGGATTTTGGTGACCTTTTTTTTTAATTTTTGCTTTTCTGCACTTCAGTTCGTGATGACCATCTCACATTGGCAAACTCATGCTATCCGAATTTTTGGGGACCTTTTCTTCTTTTTGCTTTGATGACAATTTTTCTGCCCCCACAGGGCTGGTGTGTGGTTAAGGTTTGAATGCTCAGTGTGTCTCTTCAAACTTTTCCTTTTCCTCAAACCCTGTAAATCCCCCCCCCCCCACTGAGTGAATTTCCCTCGTCTGACTTCAGAGGTGGGGGCAGCTTCCCCTTTAAACACGCTGCTGGTGATCATCGACAGCCTATTTAAAGAAATCTATCATTCTAAGATTATTTCCCTTCCACCTACAAAAGTCAGAACATTTTATTATGAATCTGCATTGCCTTAAATGTACAGTGCACTCACTCAAGAAAAATGTGTCACTGAAGCTGAAAATTATTCGGTCTTCTTTATTTTGACAACCCAAATCAAAATCAAAATCAATTTCCTCAGGGTGCCCGTCGAGTTGGCACTGTTCAAAACATGTGCAGGCTACTGCATTTGTGGCAGCTGATCAGCTCCCAGATTATTGGGTATGGGCATTATTGTCCTCATAAAAAGATAATTTTGAAAATCTTTTGCATTATAATCCTTTTCACTCGAAATCATGAATACATAATCATATCCCAGTAAATTAAAAATCCAACATGTTATTCAAACGATGACATGTGCACTATGCTATGAAAATCTTGATATAAACATGTACAGTATGGCATGTTTGTAACAACATCACAGCTGAGTTAAAGCTTTAACTGAAAGGTGCTTAATATTCATAGCAAATTTGACCTTACCTCTCTTCCTAAATATCCAAAAATTGCTTTGGATAGTGTTACAACTTTACAACTGACTGTTAGTAACACATGGGAAGAAATTTCTGGTGCTTGAATTTTAAGACATTTTGTGACCCCCCCTGGGGGGGGGGTCCAGATGACAATGTGAAATTAGCTCTTGGCTTATGAAATTTAATCAAAATCAGTGATAATCAAAATAATTCACCTATTTTAGATATGGCCTAACTCAGGTGTTTCGTTTGATGTATCACTTAAATGCGTTACCACAAGGATATGGAATGTTAGACTCAGGTGCGCAGTCAACTGGCTCATGCAGTCAGCCAGTACCCTGCAGTACTATAAACCTGTACATTTGCAGTCACCAAGGCTGGTGTATGTATTTTTCACCCATTTCTCAAGAAGAGCTACAAAGTCTGGTGGCCATGTGATGCAAGAATGGGAAGTACAGTGTGATCGTACAGAAACACAACTCATGGACAAAATCGTTTCTCTCTAGTTGGTACTTTGTCTTTCTGAACCTCTACCAGAAATAAGTCTTCCATCTTACCATCATCAATACTTGACTAAAATAAACTAATACAGAGGTAGTCAATTGTTATACCCTGGATACCTTCAGGTGTTGCCTGACCTGAAATCTTGATAATTCTTCTTGCATGAAGTACTGTGCTCTGTTCCACTTGCGTCCTATGGCATTCTGCAAGATATCCTTAATGTTGGAGATCCCCTGGAATTATGAATTGAATACAGTATACTGTATTTGGAAAATCTGAATGCTCAGATACATCCCACATTTGATACAGTTACCCATAGGGTTGGTATTGTACAGCAAGTGATTTCCCCTGGGGATTTTGGTAAGGCTTTATTCTTGGTAACCTCCTGAAAATATTAAAACTGAAAGAGCCAACCATGTAGCTATCGTTTTTTTTACCCTACTTCTCACATTTTTCTAAATCTGAGAGACCTCTGGAGAAAAAGTTATATTACCTGTAAATCCCATGACCTGTCAAATCTGTGACACCATGCATGCACCCACCTGTCAGTCCAATGTCATGAAGACAACCAAAGCATTATGATGACAGTTTACAGGGTCCCCATTTGTTCTAGCTTTGTGTGCATTACTTTGGCAATTAGCTACAGTACCATGGCTGGCCTGGATAAATAGGAAACCTGAATGTTACTTATTGTATATCATAATACCAATCATTTTTTATTCATCTTTAGGCTTAAGAAGAAAAAGGAAGCTTCAAGTAATATAGCCCCAGAGGACCCTGACAATCAGCCGATGCCTAGAAGTTTTCAGAGGATGATGGAAAGTATTGAGGAGATGAACAAACCATTAGAAGAAAGAATAAAAGAAAGAGAGGCACGCAGACAACAAATAAAAGAAAGAAATGAAAAATACAAAAGAACTGAAAAGAACAAAAGTAATAAAGAAGGTAAAATTTATTTCACATTTTGGCTGAACTACATATTTTTAGCTCAACCCACAAAGTGTGGGTAGAGTTTATGTTATACTGTAGAGGGAAAAAATGTTTGTTTCACGAAAAATGTCTGTCTCACTTTTTAAAAGGTCTCAGCCTTTGTTATTGTCAGTGGATTTTTCTAAAATTTGCTGTGCTGGTGTCACATTCATGGGGCAACAGACTTTTTTCATAGCTACAGTACAAGATAAACCAAAGAAAAGGGATAATTTTTGGCAATTCTCATCATTTTTTGCCACAAGGAAAAATTTCATGAAACACAATCCCAGTGGAGGCATGCCAGTCAGCATATACTGTACTGTAGGCCTATTTTTGTAACTGCCTGTGTCCATTGTATACACACCATGATTTCCCAGTCAGCTAATTACTTGTCCTTAGTAATTTTAGTATCTGTTACTGTACCAGGGAGCTGCCATTTACATAGGTCTCTCCTTGCTGTGTGAGGACACTTCCATACCGTGGGTTCACTGTAATGCTGTTTGGCTCATCACCAAGTTTGTTTACCTGGTCAACCTGGAGTAGTGATGGATGATCTTTGTTACATATTACTGTTTGGAATAATGTCAATTTGAATGGACACAAGTCAGCAATTCCTATCAGCCTTCAAATGGATGGTGCATTGAAATTTCTTCCAGTACTTCACTTTTTGTTCACAAATTTCACAGAGGAGTGAGCTGACAGATGGAAATGATGGGGAGGGATTGAGGTAGGGGGGAGGAAAGACATTTGGGTATCTTCTCTTTTCTTATTGCTTATGCTACTGTCCTACACAAACTGGTCATTTTTACTATGACTTAAGTTTCCAATTCCTGCCCTTATAGACAGAATTATCTTAAAGTGTACCTCAAGTCAAAAAAACATCAAAAATATATATTAAAAAGCACGAAAAATAAGTGTTAACAGTCCAGCTCCCATCTTCATAGGACATTCCTGAGCTGAGATGTAAAATGTTGAAGTTTATTCACTCAATTTAAAATGGTACTTAGCATAATAATTTATGATGTCATTGTTGTCATTGTTGAATTGTAAATCAAATTACTATCTTTTTCTTCCTCTGTTTTTCTGAAAGTTACTGCACCTTGTACCAAGGTGTGATAGCAATCTTACTCTTATGGGGTGATGTAATTAATTAAGTCCTCTGTGTGAAATATGCTATGGAAGCAAACAGGAGTGTTCAAGGTCATAAAGACATTTTTGATTCCTTGCCGAAGGCAGGCAAGGGATCTATGCGATGGTGATATCGTGTGTATGTGTGTGTGTGTGGGTGTGTGTGTGTGTGTGTGTGTGTGTGTATGTGACGCTTTGGCTTGTAAACACGATATCTCAAGAAGGGTAAGTGTGACTAACCTCGTATTTGGTGTGTAGATTGGTCACATTGAGTGGATGATCCCTATTGTTTTTGGTGGAGATCAAAGGTCATTTGGGGTCACGAGAGGGCAAAAGGTCAAAACCTTGTAAACACGATATCTCGAGAACGGTACATGTGACTATGCTCATATTTGGTGTGTGGATTGGTCATATTGAGTAGATGATCCCTATCGATTTTCGTGGAGGTCAAAGGTCATTTGGGGTCACGAGAGGTCAATAGGTAAATTCCTTAGAAATTGCTTGTAAACACGGTATCTCAAGAAGGGAAAGTGTGACTAATCTCATATTTGGTGTGTGCATTGGCCATATTGAGTAGATGATCCCTATTGTTTTTGGTGGAGATCAAAGGTCATTTGGGGTCACGAGAGGGCAAAAGGTCAAAACTTCGTAAACACTATAACTCAAGAACAGTACATGTGACTATGCTCATATTTGGTGTGTGGATTGGTCATATTGAGTAGATGATCCCTATCGATTTTCGTGGAGGTCAAAGGTCATTTGGGGTTTCGAGAGGTCAATAGGTAAATTCCCTAGAAATTGCTTGTAAACACGGTATCTCAAGAACGGTAAATGTGACTAATTTCCTATTTGGTGTGTGCATTGGCCATATTGAGTAGATGATCCCTATTGATTTTCGTGGAGATCAAAGGTCATTTAGGGTCACCAGAAGTCAAAAGGTCAAAACTTCGTAAACACGATATCTCGAGAACGGTACATGTGACTATGCTCATATTTAATGTGTGGGTTGGTCATACTGAGTAGATGATCCCTATCGATTTTCGTGGAGGTCAAAGGTCATTTGGGATCACAAGAGGTCAATAGGTAAATTCCTTAGAAATTGCTTGTAAACACGGATTCTCAAGAAGAGTAAGTGTGACTAATCTCATATTTGGTGTGTGCATTGGCCATATTGAGTAGATGATCCCTATTGTTTTTGGTGGAGGTCAAAGGTCATTTGGGGTCATGAGAGGTCAAAAGGTCAAAACTTCGTAAACACGATATCTCAAGAACGGTACATGTGACTGTGCTCATATTTGGGAGTGTGTTGGCCATATTGAGTAGATGTTCCCTATTGTTTTTGGTGGAGGTCAAAGGTCATTTGGGGTCATGAGAGGTCAAAAGGTCAAAACTTCGTAAACACGGTATCTCAAGAACGGTACATGTGACTGTGCTCATATTTACTGTGTGGATTGGTCATATTTAGTAGATGATCCCTATTGATTTTCCCAAAGGTCAAAGTTCATTTGGAGTCAGCATGTTCAAAGCCTGACATGCTTTCCTGCACATTCTTTCAAGAAAGGTCACTTGTAGGGTCCTGTAACTTGTCATGTGGATGGCACATAGTGAATACATGGTCCCAGAAGTTTTTGGTGGAGGTCAAATGTCATTTGGGTTCACGATGGGCAAGGGGGATCTCAATTGGATGCCTTGCATGTGTACTTTGTGGGCACATTATGGAGCCCTGCTAATTGAAAAACATTGCAAAGCAATGTCAATGTGAAAAAAGGCCTTACATTTCAGCAGCAAGGAATCACTAAGCCTTTTGGCTTTCTGGTTAACTTTCAAAGGAAACATAACAATGTGAGTTGTACATCTAGAAAGTCATAAATTACAGTACTGCACAATAGACCAATTTTTTTCAAGTGAATAAACTTCAACATTTTTTGTCTCAGCTCAGTAATGTCCTATAAAGATGAGAGTTGGACTGTTAGCATTCACTTTTCATGTATATTGTTGAGTTATTTGACTTAAGGTACTGTACACCCTAAGAGGATGAACTAGCTGTAGAGATTTATCCTTGACACAGTTCAGCTGCTTGGTGAACAGTATTTACATGCTGGTCCGCCCAAGTGCAGTTGTCTGGGTATGTGTTAAGTGTACATCATGATTTTGTTCAAGATGAATATAAAAGACACTGGTAACATCAGAACGGTTGAGAGACAGCAGCTTTGCTGCTCTAGTTTACTTTCTATTTTGTCATGGGAGTTGTCTTCATCATTCACTACCGTGAGGTTTAAAGTTCACTTTCATGCACAAGATATTGTGTCCTTTTCTCTTTCACTTCATGGTGAGGACAGAATTAATAAATGGTTCAGGCTTTTTGACAACTCCCCTCTAGGACAATCTGGGTCATGTAAAAGTTTTCTCTGGCAAGTGCTCCAGTCAAAATTTTTGCTCCAGGGGCAATAGCCTTGGTAAAGTCTCTTACACAAGGGAGTTCAAAGGAAATTCAACCATGGACAAGAAAATATTCATGCAGACAAGGAGACTTTGAGAAGAGCTAGTCTGATGGACAAAGTTATGAAAAGGGAAATATGAAAGCCAGGAATAAAAAATTGAAGTAATGTGAAAAGATAATTAAACTGATAGAAGCTGGAAAGACTGCATAGGGAAGGGGTTCACTCCCTACTTCTTTGACCACTCCCCCAGGACAGTGATCACAATTTACACAACTCTCTATATGGTTTGGTGACAACCTTGGTGCTCAGTGTATCAATCACCTCCAGTTTGTTTCCCACACCATTCCTTGCCCAAAATGTAATGCATGAAAATACTGTAACATGTATTTGGCCCATGAAGAACTACAGGGGCTGTAGGTTCTGGGAACAGGGGAGGGGAGGGGGGGGGAACAACCCCTTTATGAATGTCAAAATCATAAATGCAAAGCATGCATGCTAAGTAATGATGGGGCTCCTCTGTATGTGGGCAGTGTTAAAGTGTCCCCTAGGGATTTTGCCTGCGGCCCTGTCAGTGATTTGCAATTGCTACAGCACAGTAATAGTGTCACTGGACATTGAATATAACTTAGAACTACGAGGAAAAATTGCTATTTAGCAAAGAAAGGAAATTGGAGTACAGTATAATACTGAAGCCATAATAATTGAAAAAAATTTACAAAATTTGCAGAACTATTCAGAAGAGAAAACAATTGTGCTACTGTATTTGATTGTCTAGATGATTCTGTCTAAAGATTGTCAATGAAGAAGAATGTCTAAGCTATTCTTGGTTGAATATTTACCGTTGCAGTTTATACAGATTTGCTAGACAATAATGTGGTAAATTGTGGATGTCTTTTTATCTACTACAGATTACAAAACAAATGTCAAAAAGTTGAAAACTGAGTCCAATAAAACATTTCTTTCTCGAGTTGTGACATCTGCTAACAGGGATATTGAAGACCATAAAGTTAAAATCTTGTTGGATGGAGAAGAGGAAAAAAAGAAGACAGCCAGTAAAAACAAGAAAATGTAAGAGAACATTTCCTTTGCTCTTAATGTTTTGAGTTTTTATGTCAAATACGCTGTTTGACATCAAAGACAGCCTGTGTGAGATAAAGGCAGGAATAGCAAATTACAGTATGTCAGCAATCAGTTATGATCATTTCCTTATCTTAATCCGAAATTGAGGCAGAAATGTAGCTCTAGGGTTTAATTCCACTGGAAAGATTGCAAGCATTTTATACATACAAATGAATTTTGATGTAGAGAATCTTGTTATGTGTTTGATGCTCTCATTGGGTAGGTTGAGCTTACTATAAAAGTCTCTCAATTACTTGGTTGCTATCAATCTAGATGGATATGTTTCTAAGCCCAACAATAATGGAATTTCTACTCGAAGGTCATTATCAATCTCCTTTCATCATCCTGCTGCAGAAAAGGACTGCTTTAGGTTTTCTTTTATTTCAAGGGCAGTGGCTGAGTGGAATTATCTACCTCCAGCCATTAGGGATATCCCCTCTGTTGAAATTTTTAGCAATCAAATATGTAACCTGAACTTGACGTTCTTGAGGAGATCTCAACGTACTAGTCTGAATTAATTTGTTTGTCCACTAGCCGTTTCACACCCATAACTGTATACTGCATTTGTGGAAATTTGTTTGTAGTATTCCATGAGAACCAGAACATGTTTGTATGTGTGATAGAAATGTGATACAAGATGAAACAAGTGAAGAGAGGAAAAGATAAGCTGGGCTGAGCACTATATTTGCTATGTTTGCATGGTCTAATATTCGTCTTTATTATATCATCTTTTGCTGTTAGCATGGGTGAACTTTCATTTTCCAAATGGCAGGGCTAGTCAGTTTAAGTAAAAACATGTTCTTTTTGATATGTTAAGAGCAGCGATAAACAATGTTGCTGACTTTGAAGGTATATAGTCAACTTATTTGGAGTACAGGTAGCCAGCTATGTTTTCTTATAATAGATTGAAAAATTTGTTAGTGAATTTTTAGAAATTGTTACAGGTAAGGCATAAAAAAAAAGAACAATTTTGACATTTTAGAAGCTGCTGTTGTATGTTTGATACTGCTCAATTTCCCTTTTGTTAAAATTCTCTCCAGGCACTTGGAATTATTGCACAAAAGGATGCAGTATAAGAAAATTGATAGGCGTTTGGACAAAATGGAGAAAGAATTTTTTGAAGGTAAGAATTTCTTTTTGAATGAGAATTTATCTGATAGATCCAGTTATGGAAGAGTGCAATTTTCACTTTGTCTCTCAGATGTGATGGGGAAATAGCTGCATCTATCACTTGTATTTGGCACAGTCAATAACAGTGACTATGTTGTACAGAAAACACATAACGGAGTTCTAGATATCCTCCCACTGCAGAATTTAGTTTAAGAAAATATTGTTTCCTTTCCAACTTGCTATCTGAATTAAAAAAAAAAACACTGCAATGGTTTTTCTCCTCCTTGGTGGAAAATTGCATCCACTTTGATTTAGATGTAGCTGATGTAACGTCAAAATCTGAAAACAAAATACACTTATGTGATCTTACATAGATAGCAAGATAGCAGTTAGAGTTTGTACACTGTGCAGCATAGTAGAACTTAATGTTCCATTTGCGTCATCAATGCCCAACACAGATATGGATTTATCGGTCCAGTGCATTAGCCAACAGCCAATAGGGTCAGAATATTTGCTGTGCACAGTAAAAGATCTTTTATGCATTTCACAGAGTTAAATGGTTAAATGCAATCATGCTGGCTGCACGTGTAAGAGGGCAATATTTTATGAGGCACAACACAGCAATGGGTAGCTTCAAATGTTGCTCTAATTATCTGTAGATACCAATCCCCAATCCATTTTCCCATAAGTGAATGTCTTGGTACCTGCTCTATGCACGGGTACCCGAGGTAGTAATGGTCTGTCAAACAAACCACATTTTGGTTACTAAAGGAAACCTTGGGAGGGGAGGGGGGAGGGGTGGTGATAAGTGCATGTTGGATAACATATTTTCTGTTCTTGCATGGACTGCAGAAACTAGCTTCTCACAGGGGCCATGTGCAGTTGTAGCTATGTACTAGAAGGACCTCAGTAAGATTGGAGAAGCCAAAAGTTTTTACATGAAATTAATCTGTTGAATGATGTCGTGACTAGAGCAATGTAAAGTTGTATCTTAGGTTAAAGGGGTCCTCTGTCTGATTCACTTAAGAACTAAACTTAGACCCTTCTCACAGCCTTATATCTTTTTGTAGGTATTGTAAGGAGGCAGTGATGTGAATTTCCAGGGCCTAAAATCTTCACCAACAAAATGTTCAAATACAGCCTTTTAGAGAGTAATCCTCATCTTTATTTATCTGTATTCAAAAGTTTGGACTTTTATATTAGTTTGAAAAAGCTCTGATTTATCTTGGAGAGAGTATAAAACATCACAACTATTTCAGAATAAATATTCTCCAGTAAATACCAGTAAAATGCTTTACAAGTTCCAGCTCTTTCAAAAGAATTATGTTCTGATTATGAAATGAATGGAATGTCAAGTTTCTCTCCTAGGGAAGAGGTTCGCTTTTGATCAGATCATGAAAACATTTCAACCATTTCTTGTTATACCAACACCCCTTCCCTAATTTTGTAGTAAGATTACTGTATCATGTAATGCAAATCAGTAATTTCCTTAATTTTGGTTTACACTTTGTTGTACATTTATCGTAGATAAAATTGCCTTTGGTGAAGTTGCTCGAAGGCCTCCTCAGCTGACAAGTAAACCAAGAGGTGGCAAGGCTCGTAATGAAAAGGTATGATCCGCTGCGGCTGCTTGACATGTGAGGTGGCAGCATGGGGTGGTTGGGAAGTTGGACTGTCCTAAACGTGATGTTAGCTTTGTAGTCTTGAAATATGAGAACAATGACTTGAATTGTTTTAATTACTCCTTACTAAGCACAGGTAATTAGCATTCACTGAACTGAGGGATTATGCGGTGTTTGCTTTTACTGTGCTATGATTGAAAGCAAAACAATGGATCTGAATTTGTTGGTGATTGAAGTGAAAAGTGGTCTGTCAGATGCCATAAATTATATTAGCTAGTCATGTCAGCTAAAAGTATCTGTGCAGTTTGCAGTCTTTGGTATGACTTGATCTCAGGTTTGATCTAGGGTCTTCTGGCCAGGTGCATAGCTAGGATTGTGTCATGGGGTTGGGGAGTTGGTGTCATGGGAGGGTTTGGGGCAGGAAACGAGTGAAAAGTCTAAGGACAGAGAGAAAAAGACCGCTATTTTAGGTGTTTCTTTGCATTGCATGGTTGGGTCATGGGGGGTTCTGACCCTCAAACCCCCACCCCCTCCCCTGCCTATGCCACTGCTTCTCTGACACTGCTTCACTGCTCTGACTTTTCTATAAATAGTTGTTAAACGAGTGATACAGAATCGTTTGGAAAAGGGACACCTCACTTGCTTTAAAAATTTGATTTTATTTGCTGGTAATAATGTGAGCCTGCTTGTTAGACAACATAATGTACTGTGTGTCCTCACGACATTTCAGCATCTATATTGATTTTGACACTTAAACAGAACCGTTGTTTTTTAACAGAATCACACATATTTTCTGGTGATCAAATGTGGCAGGGTTTTGTGTAGTGTGGTTTGGCTTGCTTTGTTCAAATGTGACACATTTGACTCCTCATCGTTTGGTGAGAAGTCACAATACCTAGTGCAGTCTCAATACCTACTTTTAAGGGATGTTTAGGAATTTGGCCATATTGAAGAGAATCGTTGTAAGTGTGGTACAGAATCTAGGCCTACTGCTTTGAGTGTACTACATTTTCAGTTTTGGCAAGTTGTGCAATGCTTAAGAGCCATCCTTGGTTCAATTACATTTACTTGGACTGTGGCAGATTGAATCATTCACACATATAATCTATGGGGTAAGTAACAGTGGAATAGGTTGTGCATATTTTTCAACAACTCAAAGAAGAAAAAGTGTTACACCTGGCTCTCTAGACTTTCTTAAAGAAATGGTCGTCCTTTTTAATATACTGTAAATGATGGAGGTCACAACCTGGTAACTACAGTAGGCCATGTGATCATTTGACACAAAATTATATCTTTCAACCTATTGGCAAAACTTGTCAATGGCTTTGTTGATAATGTGCCAGGAAAATTGATACAATATATTTGTATATTACAAATACAGGTTTCTGATTCCTTGCCATAGGCAGGCAAGGAATCTATGGGGTGGTGATGTCGTGTGTGTGTGTGTGTGTTTGTGACACTTGCTTGTAAACACGATATCTAAAGGTAGGAATGTCTGACACTTTTCATATTTGGTATAAAGCTTTGTAATGTTGAGAGAAAGAAGCCTATTGTTTTTTGGTAGAGGTCAAAGGTCATTTGAGGTCACCAGCGGTAAAATTGCCAAAACTTCAAAAATGGCTTGTAAACACGATATCTTCAGATAGGAGTGACCGACACTTCTCATACTTGGTATATAGGTTTTTCATGTTGAGAGAAAGCAGCCTATTATTTTTGGTCAAGGTCAAAGGTCATTTGAGGTCACCAGTGGTAAAAATGCAAAAGCACTGAAAATGGCTTGAAAACATGATATCTTCAGATAGGAGTGACTGATACTCTTCATATTTGGTATATAAATTTTCCCATGTTGAGAAAAATAGGCCTTTTGTTTTTAGTAGAGGTCAAAGGTCATTTGAGGTCACCAGCTGTAAAATTGCAAAAACTTCGAAAATGGCTTGTAAACACGATATCTTCAGATAGGGATGACTGATAATTTTCATGTTAGAGATATAGATTTGACATATTGAGAGAAAGAAGCCTATTTTTTTTTGGTAGAGATCAAAGGTCAATTGAGGTCACCAGCTGTAAAATTGCGAAAACACCAAAAATGGCTTGTAAACAATATTTCCAGATAAGAGTGACCAATACTCTTCATATTTGGTATATAGATTTCCTTATGTTGAGAGAAATAAGCCTTTTGTTTTTGGAAGAGGTCAAAGGTCATTTGAGGTCACCAGCTGTAAAATTGCAAAAACTTCGAAAATGGCTTGTAAACACGATGTCTTCAGATAGGGGTGACTGATAATTTTCATGTTAGGGATATAGATTTGTCATGTTGAGAGAAAAAAGCCTATTGTTTTTGTTAGAGGTCAAAGGTCATTGAGGTCACCAGCGGTAAAATTGTGAAAGTTCTGTGCCTAAAGTGTAAAGAAAAATCTATCAAACACTGTCAATTTGAAAGCAGGTAAGGTATTTGATGACAAGGAATCACTAAGCCTTTTGGTTTTCTGGTTATTATTTCCAAGTACTCAAGCAAAGGGACTTGTTTTTTTTTTTTTTGTTTTTTGTTTTAGCTGAAATAGGTAAAATTATATAAGTCTGCATACCATCTTTAAACAAGTTTACTTATAAGTCTTCAATCATTGTTACCATCGTTTCTCAATCTCTTTTTTCTTGTTCAGAGTGGAAAACGACAATTACATCTGAATTCTCTTCTGAGCAAAGCCAATGACACATCAAACAAGAAGACAACAGGAAGTGCAGGAAAGTTTAAGAAGCGAAAAGCTATGACATTGTATGAACAAAAGTGTTTTGATGAAAAACAGATGGCGGCTGTGAAGGCTTATAAACAGGTGAAACAACAAAGAAACCAAAGGGCGCTGAAGAGTTGATATAATGACAACTGCTTGAGACAAGTTCAATCGCTGCAAAGGTTGATCATCCTCAAAGGTTGAACTCTTCCAGTAAAACCAAGTGATATGGAATTGTCATTTTAGTGATGCATCATGATGTCAGGGTGCCCTGATTTTGCACTGGGAATCCAGTCCACAGTGTCTGCTAAATGAGATGTGGTTGAGAATTTGCTTCTCTGTGAAGAAAGTCAATTGGGACAGAAAGACTTGGTTCTTTGTTTTATCTCTTTGGCTTCTGACCCACCTAGTCCAGTAGCACTTTGTGGGCAAGGTGAAGAATCATGAAAGGTGGATTTGATGATGAAGTTGTTATTCTTGACAGCAGCTCCCAACGCCTTTTTTTTTTCCATTTCTGGGGCTCTGGTTTACTCTCTATACTCCATTGTGTATGGGAAGCATCGTACACAATGACAATTGTTTTCTGTGTGAGAGACAGATGCTTTTTCTTTAAACCAATCACGTTATTGAGTTATCTGTGAAGTACTGTAGTGGAACAGGGTTTGATATGGCAGATTCAAGGATGCATAACACTGAAAGATACGTACAACCATGAGTGTTAGGTGGAGGGCTGCTAGCATAGCATCAGTGGTATTGTTCTGCAAGTGTAATAAATAACTCTTTGAAAGAAGGGAAAGGGAAATATCAGAGGTACTAAAATTATATGGTATTGATATCATGAATTATGAGACAGTGATGTTATGAATATCAAGAAGCTGCTCAAAAATAAGATTAAATTATCTATGGAATTTCTGACATACAAATTGTTGAAGATCCCAATTGCCAGTATTGTGTGATTCTGTTGACATACTTTGTACAATTCTTGTGAGGGCGGTGAGACAGCTTCCCTTGGATTTCATAGGAAATCCAGGGTAACTCAGCATCAGTGCCTTTTTTGTGTGAGTTGTGCAATACAACGCTTCAAAAGTGCTTTGAAACTCAGTGGCTGGTAGTGAATGGCTCTAAATTTAAATGAGAGAGATTTGAAGGAATTCCATGGTCTGTTTACTTTAATTTGGGGTTTTGTAATCATTCTGGTTATCCAGTGAGCTAACTAAAAGGAACAATGTAGTAACAATTATATAACTAGCATTGGTTTAAATACATTTATTTTAATATAGTTTTAGAGGTACAACCTCCTGAGAGTGTCACATACTCACTGTCACTGTGTAGATATAAACATTTGCATGTGTCTGTGTGTGTGTTGTTCTCAGTATTGACCACATTTCACATTGCGTGGCTAATTCTGTATGAAATTCAGTGATCATCTGATATTTCGCAAGAAAAGGAAGTATGCTCCACAGAAAAAAAAAAAAACAGTGACAGCTGCAAAGATGGCTCTTAGCGATACCATTCTATGGCATATTATAATATTATTTAGGTGGCAAATCTGTGAAAGTGTATCCTGACCTTCCATCATGTGACTCACCCAAGCCAGTTGAGATTTGGGAAAGGCACAAGGACCCACTTTGAAGGGCAAACTTACATTCTGACATTGGACACCAGCAACACCCTCCCCCTCTACTGGTACACACTAATTGAACATGGTGGAATTTTACTGGATATATTTTGAACTGAGGGTATATTAAGTTAAAGGCCTTCATAACCACTAGCATTAACCTCCAACAGTGTATTATAATCTGAATAAAGTATAAACCAGCATTATTTAATGCCTTATTTCCTGAAAGTAGCACTATCGTGTAATGATTTAATACAGAACTACAGTTATGCATTGTTTTAAAATTATTACATTACATAGTTAACTTGCTTGGTACAACATCTTAGGCATACCTTTGTGGTTGGTATTGTACAGTGAAGTCATGAGTCTTCAGATTATTACCTTTCTGGCATTGCAGGGACTCTGTTGTTGATGGACATACTGTGAATTACCAGTGCAACCAGTGTATGTGCAGAGGTAATATACGTCTTCCATGTAAACAAGTAGATGTAGAAACTAAGCACTGTTATCAATAATAGTGTCACTTTATATAGGCTGTCTGTGTCCAGTTGTCCAGTGCTCTTCATTTAAAGCAGTGGAATAAAATATAAATGCTACAATAATGTTCATGAATACAATAGTCTACTCTATATGGTTTTAAGTGAGCATATAATTCCTGTGAAAACTATGAAAATCTTGAAAACATATTGAGCTCTATGTTTGGTAGAAGATTCCTAAAACACCTTGGAAACCTTTCTTTTGTATTTTGTCCTTTTTACTGTGAAAGTGTGAATTTTAAGTAAAAGACAAAGGAAAGAGAAAATAATTATTCTTTCTAGCTCTAGCTTTGTTTTGGACATACCAACTGAGATTTTTCATAGTACCCACTGCATAGGCTACTCGGTGTGCCATAGGTGTACAAGGAAGAGGACAGTATGCCATCCCTGACCCCCTCCCCCCCCCTGCCCTCACCCTTCCATGCTGTTGGACCTGAACTTAACCAAATAATGGTGTAGAGTTGTAGGTCTACACTATTTGGGCAAAAGTTGCAAACAAAGAACAAAAAAAAAATCGAGATGTTTTATTGCTCTCAGTCAAAAGATTGCACTGTCAGAGGGGAGGCTGTGACAGTCTATAGAGCACTCACAATGTTACCCATTTCTTTTTCAAAAGCAATCGTGTAACGTGTCTTGTGTCATATATCCTAATGAAAAGATCACACCTGAAATTCGGGATATACTCGGGCCGCCGATGTGGCCATTAGTTGCTGTTTTCGAGCCTCTGTAGAATGTGCAAACTTGCTACAATTGCTTAGCCACCAATGCAGTGGAACCAAAATCCAGGCAAAGGTAAAAAGTGGGGTTACTTGGGTTACTTCAGTGTGAGAAGGTTTTCGAATAAATTAGCCAGAAAATTCATGTAACCAACTATTCATTTGAAAACCTCTAAAAATCACTACGTTCCATCAAACGTGACATATTTATCTGGTAAATTTCAGATCATTTTGCAATTTGTTCAAGCTTTTGTTGAAGTGAGCATTTTATTTCCAACGAAAGCGCAAAATAATGACTGCTCCAGTTCCTCCAACCCAGGGAAAGGCTTTTTCCTGTTCAAAATTCGCGTGGAATAGTTTTCCGAAATTTTCACAGTGTGCTGTTCCAAGGCTGTTCCAAAAACTACAATACGCTGATACGTCTATGCTGAGCACCCATGTTTCGATTTGTGGGATGAGGCAAGTTACGCAAGTATAAAGACGGGCTACCTGAAAAGCAGGTAGACATATTCCCAAGTCGCTGATGCATAAAATTGAAACCTACTTCCATTGTGCTTGGTGTTCAATGATGGTGAAGGGAAAACGACCCATTGAGCCATAACTGGTAAAAACTGTGACCGGCCAGACTTAAACCAATCGGTTAGAAAATGAGAAGTAAAACTCCATCTGAGTAACGCCTCCTGTGGGCTGGGGCGTTCAGAATATGCCCACGGTATTTTCCGACTGTCGTAAGAGGCGGCTAAAGGGAAATCCAACTTGCACTTGAACCATACTTGAACATAAATTTAACTTTGAAACTTTTATCCAGTTGACGGACACTTTATACAGATATAACACATTCGTGTTAATGTGTCGTTAAATGTCATCTCACTCACTCACTCTATCTGACTAACTTATTCGTGAAAGATCTGCAGTGACAAACTAAAGGATCAGTGGCGTAGCTACTGGGGGGGGGGGGGGCAAGTTGCCCCCCCCCCCCTGGAAAATATTTTGGGGAAATTTGATGAAATTGGGGAAATTTGATGAATTTACTTATTCTAACAAAAATTTCTCAAAATTTTTGTTAGAATAAGAAATTGTGAGACATTTCTCATACATAATTCGTATTTTCATGCAAAAAAATTAACCCAGATTTCGTCAGTGTCGCATGAACCGTCCCTACTCGCGTTCCACAGAAATGTCCTCGCCGCGTTGCAGATTGAATGTTCTCTTGCATACGGTACGCGCGGGTGTTATAACCAGTGCATTTGAGTGCACAGGAAGCTGTCATTTAATTTTATTTAACAACAGCTGATACAGAACAAACACTGAAAGGCTGTAAACCCGAACTTATCCCCTTGTACACAGTTTCTGCGTTGTACACTTTGGGAATTCAGTAAAAGGATGTGAAAACTGACAAGTTACTAACGTACACCCCCCCCCCCCCCGAGGTTATTATATTGTCCTACAAGCTAGTAGTAGCTATACCGATTTTACTTAATGTACATAACGATGGATGAGGCTGAAACAATCCATGGCCAACGATAAACTTAAAGTTAGTCTAGAAATTAGAATGAACGGGACCCATTGGCATACTTAGATTTTGTTACTTAGCCTAATCCATGGAAGCTTACAGGCTAGTTCGGGAAAATAGCTCTCTGCTCACTTGGGATATAACAATAGACGGGTCCATGAGTACCTTGTAGCCTTCTACACTTAACAGACTGCTGTTCTAACAGGATATCCTGTGTGATCGAGCCACTATTAGGCCTCCTTTTAGTGGCGTACGAAGGGGGACCATTGGGCCATGCCCCCCGCACATATGCCATTTTCGTTGTTCTTAAAAATACGTAGTCAAAGTTTAATAACAAAGATTTTTAATTCAAAAGATAGCGTATGTGGCACCAAATTGCATATAAGGACATCCAATTTTTCAAAAATTTCCAAAGGGAAAGGAGTGTCTCTGCAAGGTCCTTCAGTGATGCCAATTTTTTTAATTCCTACAAACAGGCAAATTCTGTCAAATTCCAATTTTTACTTAAAAAGGCAGACTCTGTATACCACTGGTGGCATCGATAAAAATAAAGACTTCATGTTCCGATTCTCTTTACAAGCATGACTACGCTCTTTTTGACCATCTGAGGGGTCTAATTCTTCAAAATTTTCTTTATGCTCCGCGCCAACTAGTGGTGGCGCTTCGCTCAGTCTTTTGGACAAAATTACATTTTGGTGGTCAAGTTAGCTTTCACTCTCTGATCACTTTGCAGTATGTGAACATATTTTGAAGGGAGTATTTTATTGCAAACGACAAAAGAAGGTAGCGACTGGTTAGAATCTTCGTGTAGGTCTGGAAAATGCTATTTCCGGCCATCCGAGGGGTCTGATTTTTCGAAATTTTTTCTACGCTCCGCGCCAACCAATGGTGGCGCTCCGCTTAGATAATCTTTATGACAAAAGAAGGCTTTGTGGCCAAGAAAAAGCACAAATTCTATACAAGTCAGTGCTGTTTTATTTTGACCCCTAAAAGTGTGCAAATTTAATGACAAGTTTTACTTGTAAGGTAGCATAAACGGCATAAAGAATGCATGTAAAGACGCAAATGTTTTAGTTTTATCCTCATGAACCAACATGATTCAACCTTTAATACTGTTCCTGTCAAAGTCGAAAATCTTGCACCATTTTGCATCTAGGCTCCTTGAAAACGTCAAAAATTTCCGGACACCCCTCCCCTTAGACCATACTGCATGCCCCCCACCCCCCCCCCCCCCCTTCAGAGAAATCCTGCCTACGCCACTGCGTTAGTATATACAAATAAACCAGGTTGACCAAAATAATATACTAAGAGTTGTTATTTCCAATTGTTCTATGTTATAGTTTAAGATTAAAATGCAGGTAATATTACATAACTTTAATTATGGTAATGTGGTTATAGTTGTAAATTTGCATATTTTATATGAAATACATACACATTGACCGGGGAAAGTTTTGGGGAAATTTCATACCTTTGCCCCCCCTGGAAAAAATCCTAGCTACGCCACTGTAAAGGATGGCACTGAACAAGTTATGGTACGAATTTTCAAACATCAATATTGGTGCCTAATTTCAATCGTATATAAAGGCCAACCTTTAGTGTACCTGCAAAGCGCATATATTGGGTGTGGAATAAGCATGTAATTGAAATTTATGTTTTTGAATTTGGAATGTTTGGGCCTGTGGAGATTCTACACTGTTCTTTCTGGGCTTTTGAAACACTAAATATGTAATTCAGCGAAGTGTGTTTTCTCCTGAAAATTTTTACCGTGATTTCGATGCTTTTTATTTTCGGACAGTTATTAATTGACAGGGAACGCATAGGAGTTTTAAGTGCTGTCATTAGAAACGTGTCAGGTGTTTAAGATCCAAATGGCTGTCCGCATTTTTCCAAACCCCTGTTCCGAGATTCAGATCTTGAAAAATTAGTCCCCGCCTCGTTGGCCTACGAGGCCGATGACGAACATGGGTTTGTGACTCTACCCCATCTTATAGCGGTGTGCGACAGGGTTTTTCGCGAAACAAGCCTTCCAGATTACAGGAAACGGCCCTTCCCACACCTTTAAAGTCAGTGGTGTAGCCACGGGGGGGGACCTTGGTGGGCCAGGCCCCCCAGTTTTTCTCCACCCCCCCCCCCCCCCCAGATTTTTTGCGTCCTGATAAAGTAATTGAAAAAATAAAATGTTTGAACGGAAATAAACTTCGAAGTATTTCCTTCAAAACAATAAATAAATAAAATGTGTAAAAATTAAAAAAAAAACATGGATGAATGTGTGTAAAACACATTTTGTGCGCACGTATTAAATTAAGTAATAACTACAAAATGCCAACTTTCATTAAATTGGATACCGTTTGTGATCTGCACTGTCGTTTATTGCGTTTCACTTCGAAGATGAAACGAAAGTCTCGACGACAAACTTTAATGTGACTTTGTTCGGTTAAGAACCTTTCTGCGTTTCGGATGGCTGATTGATTTACTGAAAATAAGTCAATAATTGTACACTGGAGACCACTCTTACACGACCATTCCTATACTTTATCATACACAAAATATGCCGTAAGCAGGCAAGGTTAAGGTACTTCCTTCGGATAATTCTTCCCTTCCATCCTTAACAAGTAGGTCTATGTCGTGCCTCACTCCTGCCCATGACAAGTGCCACTGTAGGACGATATTTTTTTTCGACAAGTCCTCTTTTTACTAGTTGTCACTGGCGTCCGGGGTATTTGTAAAATGACCACAAGGTCCGGGTTTCATGTGTTTCCCACATGATCCATACTTCTGCTTTTTAGTTCAATTAATTTGAGAGATTTATTCGTAGTATTTTAATTTTGACTACGTAATGTACCGATGAACAAATACTAACCCATTTTGCACATTGCTTCTTTGGTAGTATGTAGCCTACTGTATGTTTCTGTAAAATCTCTACAAAAACTAAAAATATTTTGATATTTTTCATGCTCCCCAAGAAGAGAAAATCCTAAAAGTTAGGCCTATAATCAGTTCCAAGTTTTGCCAAACATAGCACCATTTTGCCTCTAGGAAATCTAACGTTAAGAAAGTTTCTCAGAGGGGGGCGCAACTGCTTTTGGTTTTCCTGTTAAAGGGTAATTAGGTGCTGCCTTTGGTATAAGCTGAAATCCATTCAAATATTGCCGCATTTGCGGCTGGGTACATCCGGTTTAAAACACGTGGGAAGTGCCGTTTCCGACCATCTGGGGGGTTTTAAAGCCCAAAATTTTCTTGTGCGCTAGGCGCCAACTGATGGTGGCGCTCCGCTTAGATTCAGATATTGTCGCATTTGCGATCTACGTTCTTCTGAAGTTTACAATTTTTTCCAAGGGAAAGGGAGATACCGGTTCCCTTTAGCCTCATCCCTCAGGCCACAGATCAGGAGTGCCCAGTTTTGGAGTCCCTAAAACGTGTATGTATTACCATTTTTTATTCTCATTATTTGAGAAGTCGCAGGCATGAGATTCGTGTTTCAAGGCTGGGTACATCCAGCTTAAAACACATGAGAAGTGCCGTTTCCGGCCATCTGGAGGGGTTTTAAAGCCCAAAATTCTCTTGTACGCTCCGCGCCAACGGATGGTGACGCCCCGCTTAGATTGTCTTGCCGTGCCTGACCCTCGGAGGTACCAGCCCCCCAGTGGCGTAGCTACTGGGGGGGGGCAGGGGGAAAATATTTTGGGGAAATTTGTGGAATTTGGGGAAATTTCAAGTTGACGAAATAATACTTCCTTTTCCTATTTCTTTAAATTTTTCTCACTATAAGTAATCGTGAAACATTTCTCATGCATAACTCAAATTTCCATGCAACGTATTTCCCCAGATATCATCTGTGTCACTGCAGCATGAAGCGCGCTTGACCCGCATTCAGCAAGCAGCAAGCAGCAGCTTGAATGTTCTCTGGTACACATGCAGGGTATTTTGATCAGTTCAGCGTATACTGGGCAATACTGACAGGCTATAAGACCCCAGCATAGGATACCATCATCGAGCTAGTTCCCTATGTATTGTTGAGCTTATGTTATGTTCATTAACTTGATGCACTATTGGATAATACGTTGCTAATAAATAGTAACATAATCATAGCCTCGTAAACGAAATTTTCCCTCATATAATTATCACAATTTCCGTTTGTTTTCGTTCCACAACCAGTATACTGTATTTATATTCGATTTAAGGCTGTCAGCAATACAAACCGGTAGGCTTTAGAGTTTCCAATTTTACCTTTTTATATATGTTGTGAACAAATTGTCTCCTTAAAATTTTTCAGGACAAGAAAAATATGACATTCTAAGCATGCAGTAATTGGGCACAGGGAGTGTCATTTCCTGCAATCTAGGGGTGTTTGCGAAATTTTCCCTGGCGGGACGCTCCGCGCGAACCGATGGTCGCGCTCCGCGTATCACTCTCACCCGTCACTTAAGTTGACAACGCCCTGGGTTAGGTTAGGCGAGGTTTAACAGTCCAGTTTCAAACCTATTGGTTGACAGCGCCCTGGGTTAAGTTTAAGCATTAATGGCCTCTCATCCTACAAGCTAGAACCGGGCAATTTATAGACTGATCTTACTCTGTGTTTAACCATGGATGGAGCTAAAAACAATAGCTTACCGTTGTCTAGACATAATAGCCCTGCAAACCTCGAAAAACGTACGATGTTTACCTGATTTTTAAAGGACTGGTTCGGAAAATTAATCTACTAAATCTGTTCGGAAAATTAATCTAGTTAATCACTGGGGATAGGGGTGACAACGGGCCGATGATGACATTGTCTTAATCCTATGTATATAGTAGACAGCTTCAGGATCTTGTAGGCCATGTGTTAACTTAGGTTACATTACATAACGTCATAAATTTACGTATTTTGTATATAATACATGCACCTTGATTTTGAAAATATACTGAAACTGAAAACTGAAAAGTTTTGGGGAAATTTACGAGCTTTGCCCCCCTGGAAAATATCCTCGCTACGCCACTGCAGCCCCTTCCCCCCACTTGTTACCTAGACCCCTCAAAAAATCCCATCCTGGCTGCGCCACTGTTTAAAGTTGATAAACAGGGATGAGATCTTCGATGCCACCCAATTGCTATATATCGGAAATCTTGAAACTGCTGAATTCTTGAAATTATTATTATTTTGAAGCAATTATAGGACAACACAACATGATGTAGAAACACTAGTATACAAAATGATCCATTCTACAAAATTGTCACGCTGAAATTGCTCGTCCACCGTATCGTGCGGGCGCGCCAGAAATTAATGTTGGATAATGGGCCAATCGTTTAACGAAGGCTTAGGTAGGGGATCTAGCTGAGTAGTATCCAGAAACAAAAAGGAGAGTTTCCAGTTGATTTTAAATGATTGTATTTGATGATTTGGTTCCAAAATAAAAGATGATCAATTTTTAATTAATTCGGTCGGCCTAATAATAATCAATATCTACAGCTCACTCAAGTGCTCCTCGTCTGAAGTCTTATGCACGAGTGTCATGCTTGCGGGCTCGGTCTTGGAAACCTCGTGCGAGCTCCGAAGACCTGCAGTCCCCTGATTGGTCAAAAGTTATGACGCACCAATGCAAATGACTAGTATGATATAAATGACCAATGAGGAGGCAGCAAAGGGGGAAACTGGCCACACCTTGAAAATATGGGTTACAGCGTGCACGTGGAGCTACGGTAATGTGATATGTCACGTCCACTGGTAACACGTGACAGGAAACAGGAAGGGCCCTGGGAATCTAGAACAAAAGGAAGGGAGAGTTGCTTGTAAACAACAAGATGGCGACTGCTAAAGGTCATGAAGAGTGCACCATACTGCATAACATTAAGGACTTGTTTACTAAATGCTGGGAAATCAAGTGTTAGATTAGAGGTAGAGAAATGGCGTTTATAAGATTTCACTTGTACAGTTGTAACGCTATGCAATGCTTATGTGGAGGTATAAGCATGCCGAGGTGTATGTTAATGGGGTTTTGTTTTTAATTTTGTTTTTTCTTAATGATAGACAGTTAAAGGCTTACTCTGTTAGGAAAAAACCCACACTACGTCCTCAAAACACTTTGGGGATACTTTCCACCTTACTCAAGATATCTCATTTATAAGTTTTCGTAAAGGAAAAAAATCCACTTATCATCTGCAAGGTCACGGTAATAGGGTTTTATGTAAAGTGTGCACATTCCTTTAGATTCGTTCTTTTTTCTTTATATTTAAATATCCTGTTTGTCCAATTGGAATTTGATACGTTTGCAAAGTTTGGATGCCAAAGTTTCACTGTAGGTCTATTATTGTATACCCTTCAACAATTTTGGTACCGTATGTATTGGAAACAATGTTGTTAATTATTCCTACTGCAGCAGCATCGATATTATAATTGAATGGGTTACCCAGATCTGCCAACCATTCTGTTTTTGCCAGAATAATTCTGTTTTTGGAGAAAAACATGGCATTCTATTTTCTCTTGTCAAATTCTGTTCTTGTCAAAATTCTTAATTATAGGCTCATTAACCATACATATTGATATGCGAGTTGATAAGTTTGCAGTTTGCACCTTTAAGTTCTGCATAATAAGCCATACATGTCCTGCGCATATGATATGTGTACTTCAGTGCAGATGCCAGGTATCACCCACAGTACTTGCATTCCTGTACAAGTGGAGTCAACTCAGTTTCCCCAGACCCCATTATTGTGACCTTGGCACAGATTGCACAACTTGTCAAAAAATAGCATATTGTGCAGTTATTGTACAAGGTTGTAAGTTTTGTTTTGTAAGACTCTGTTTTTTGGCTGGAAATTCTGTTTTTGCCATTCGAGTTCCTCGTTTTGGTTTGACATGGTTGGCAGCTCTGGTTACCAAATTGATGTGCATTACATAGGTACTACAATTTGCTTTTTCTAAAGAAAAAATGCAGTAATTTAAAAGAAGTATCTTTTAAATGGTATTAATAGACTGATAGACGTACCGATAAAAATCTCGACAATACAATGATTTGTGCTATGAACCACGATACATAGTGCTCATTAAATAATTTCATGATCATAATGAACGCCATGGGCGTCCGCATGTATGGGCAACTTGGGGGCACTTTCCCCCTCCCCCCTGGAATATAAAAAATTTAAAAAAACGTATAAAAATCAAAGCAAAAACCCGTGAAAAAACGTGTTTTCCAAGTTTCTATGGGAAAAATAGGCTTTAAAAATGCCATTTCCGGTGATCTGGGAGGCATTTTGAGCTGAAATTTTTACATGCTTTGTTTCGATTCATGGTGATTTGAAGGTTTTGCCTCCCCCTAGAAATTTTGCCCCCCCCCCCCCACTGACTTTTTTTCTGCGGACGCCCATGATGAACGCATAACATAATGCATGGAGGTGAGGATGAAGGATACTGTACTAGGCTTTCTATGATGTGATTTTTGAGAAACACACAGCTCATAAAATAATTTCACGACTATGGTGATGTACGAGTAATATAATCAGTGGTGGGTTAGAATGTAAGATATTACGCTTCAATCTGTTTTTTTGCATTTTGCCATTTAAGACTCCTAACGATGACGACCACTTTATTTCGTCAAACGTTGTACACCTTCTTATAGAAATTTTCTGCTCAGATGGAATAAGCCCCCTGGACACCCACCGGGGCTCCTCTTCGCGCTCTCGTGCACATTTTCGGATTTGACATAATTCTCCTCGGCCATTCCCCAAAGTTGGGCAGAAATCTAAGCTTTTTTCGGGTGGAGCAGTTAAGTATCGTTTAGTTACCCAATACTGACTGAGGAGAAAAAAAAAAAATTTTTTTTTTATTTCACGGCAAAATTATTCTCAATTCCTATCAATCTTCATTCCAGGAAATTCTGTCTTTTTCATTTGCTAGAATGCAACAAATTTTATTTTAAGACCTTTGAAAATGCAAAAATTATTAAGAGGGGAGGGGTAACCTCTCCTCTCATACCCCTCCCTCAGGTTGGCGACCTGACCTCGCACCCCCTCTGGAAAAATCCTGGATCCGCCGGGCAAAATGCTCAACGTTGTTTATAAACATATAAGTACGATGCAAAACTAAATATTACAAACTTTAATACCGTAGTGTATAACGTTACAGCTTCGAAATTTGGCTTCAATTTTCCTTAAATCGTACGACAAATGCACCGAATTGGGTCTAAGGACTCTGAAATAATTTAAAATTTTCCAACACTGACTTCTCAAACTTAGAAACCCCTTCCGGTACCTATGACTGAGCAGACCTAGCCTAACATTTCCCAGAAGTGCAATTTTGATTTGAAGTTCTCAAGTTAACCTTTAAAAGAAGGGCTTGAGGTAAAATCAAATTTTCAGTGTGATAGAGGGGTGTTTATTCTTAGCATTACGGCGACATTTGAATTGAAATCTGATTTGAGGTTCTCAAGATATGGACAATTAATACTGACACATTTTCAAGAAAAAGTGAACTTAGCCGGCAAGTACATATGGCATCATATCCTCACATATATTTGGAGTCTTTTCCTTTTCTTTAAAATTTATAGCTAATTTTTCCCTCAAAAATCTCATATTATCAGACTGTGTTTTCAGAAGTAGCATAAGAACTTCACAGACTCTCCGTCCCTTCAGGAAGGTCCTGTTCGTATTAGCTTCAAGGGCGCACAACAGTTTGAAAAACTATGGGAAAAAATCATTTCGATCTTGTCAATGTGGGGAAGTGATATGACCTCTGCTGCCCCAACATGTTTTTGGAACACAAACCTAGTGACTTCATTTACTGATATCTTGAAAAGTACATGTCTGGTGTGATTGCAAGTTTCACCATAACGTGTAGATTGGTACCTCTTTCACATAATGACTATTTTGCTTAAGGTTCCCCTTTTAGCCCTTTATTGTTATTCAAACTGAATACCTTGCTATATCACCATACTGTAGTAGACGATTCAAGTTCAATAACCCGTTGCTGCATGGAATTTTTGGAGACACGGTTGCTACATAGCGACCTCGGCACATATTGTAATGTTTGACTGCAAAACAATTCAACTTGTGAACTCAGCTGGAACAGACCATTCTGCAACGGGATAGCACTAAGTTTCTGAGTTTCGATCGCTAGCTTAACTGCGCAAAGGTAAGCGTTCCATCGCCACTTTTCCACAGTTTAAAATACAGTTTTTACACCAACGAAATTTTACAAAATTTTTGTATACGAATATTACGAAATTTCCATATACACTGCGTAAACCCACACATAAGAATCCTCGATAGAAGTATTTGCGACTTGGAGAATGTGCGCATGAGCTAATTTACCGTACCGAAGTCGCTAATTGGTACATTTGGTAGCCTATAACTGACGGCGGTTTATTTCAAGTTTACTGTACAGTGTAAAAGGTACAGCGACTTGAACAAAATCATTAATTTTGTAACAAGCATAACTTCGAGTGCCCGTTGTGTACACTGGAAGGAACGAAGACGAAAATGAGCTGTCATGAGAGATTCAAGCCAGACTGAGGTACGTCTCTAGCTTAGAATAAACCTTTATATAAATATAAAGCATAGGCATTCACCACATGGAAAATCTTTCATCTGTTAGCATATATCAAATGATTTATCGTTTCCAGTTGTGTAGGTATACCGTGTCAGCTTACGAAGGGACAATGTCTTAGAAGCTGTCATGCTAAAATGTTCACCAAATTCTGGTCATGTGTTTGACAATCCTGAACTTAATTGGGTAATTTTTTCCAATAATTGGCCAAGTGGTGGGTTACCCAAGAAAGTGGTATCTAACCACATAATTCACCCGTAAATTCAACAATTTTGGACAATCTTTACCCAATTTTAGTATTAATTTTCACATACCGGTACGTGACCAGTGGTGGTGATTATTTCACCTTTTTAATAGGTTCTGATCGAATTTGGTTAGTCCTCCTTTTTCCTAAACCGTTGTGACTTCACACGAGATATGTTATAAATGTAATGAAGAAATGGGTGTTAACAGTTACTCCATTTCAATTTTCCGACTAGTGATTATGTGGAAAAATGAATGCTGACCTGGTTTTCTACAAACTTATTAAGTCGATACTCTTTTGCACATTACGTGATTCCAATATAAATTACTCAAAGCCAACTTTGTGGCGATTCTGAAACTTTCATGAAAAAACGCACATCCATCAATAGACTCTTAATTAGTGCCATTAATCTCGTTACTACTTTGTTATATCTGTTTGAGTGTGCATAATAGGCCTATTCAGTGCATCAAAATTTTTCCCTGACTTTAATAAGTCAAACAAAAGGCCGGCACATTTTTTAAGGTAGCAGTATCTGGCAAGATAAAATCTTTGTTAAGTCTTTTTTAATGTCAAGCTTAGACTGTTCCACAACTTTTTTTCAAATTATGCCGCTAAAAGACGCGAAATCCAAAGGTGTTCGTTATCCAAGGTAAAAGGTGAAGCTCACGTATTGCTAAGTTCTGGTTATATTTGTTTACAATACGGCTTTGGAGAATTTAACAATTTCAAGAGAATTCACGTGATCTTCAAAGAGCTAATACCTTACAACGTAAACCTTTGCTATTCGTTTCTGTGTAAAAAGAAAAGCGTGCATAAACTTAATCAAATTTATGTCCTCCTTATAAATACACAAGTTCCAATGGTGTTTGAAATCCCATATAATATGAAATAATGACAAACTTTTGATATAGCAGAGTGGTATGTAACAAGCAAACGCCAATTCTTCATTTGTTGTGTTCTCATACGTCTTCTTACTCATATTTTATCCTTATTAAACTGGGGCCGTTAATTTAATATCTCACTGGTTTAACACATTCCCCTAGTTTAACACATATTCTTTTTAAAGCACAGTCTAAAGTCAAACAACTTTGAAGTACCGTAGGCTATACAGTCGTTACCGGAGTTGTTTTACATTTAGTTACATATATACAGATACAGATGAAATCTGACTTTGTGTTAAGTTTGAACATTACCAATTGCAACAGTTAAATGAGATCAAAGTCTATGTACCGTTAGAAATTTAGCTCATTCAACACTAGGTCGGTTTACTTTTAAAATATTTCTAGTCTAAATTACGTATGCTCGTGACTAGCGGATCTAGGGCAGTGTTGTAGTCGAGACCGGCATTTCAGAGACCGAAACCAAGACCGAGACCAGAGGATGTCGACCGAGACCATGACCGAACGTACAGTTTGCATAGGAAAATAAACTGTCCAAAATTTTCAATACATTTCTACCTACTGTAACCTTAGTTACTTTATGTTCTGTAATGACATGTAGCACCAAAAGTGCATCATCATTGATTTTGCACGTTTTATCATATACATGACTGTACGCGACGGGAGGTGGGGGAGTGACCCCAACTGGCCAAGACCTTTCTTGCTGAGTCGAGCAGACTTCAGTGCCCGGCTCAGTGGGGCAGAAATTATGCCCTTGTTGAAGATCTGGAAAAGTGCAAAAGGTCACCGCCCTTGAGAAAAAGAGTCCTTTATGGTTATGGGCATATGCCAAAACAGAGAGCTTCCAGTTGTCTGACCAAACATAGAAAAAATAACTTTTAAAACACTAATCTAAGTTTTTTTCTAATATAGCCATAGTTGCCGTACAGAACTCTCCCTCACAGGGGGAGGACACTTTTCCATACTCCAGCATAATCTCTGCCCCACTGAGGGACCAAAGTCCACCCGATTCGGAAGTATAATGGCCATTTGTGGGGTGGCAGACCCCTACCCGGCCCGCGTCCAGTACTACCCAGGTAGCATTGCTCATCAAATGAGATCCAGTAAGTGCTACAGGTCTTAACTCACAGAATGAGGATAAAAGGGCCCGTCCTCTCATCCTCAAACTATAATTATCTTAGTAGTCTACAGAAATTAACTATTGGCTCAGTTCTTTGATTGGTAGCTAGTTCAAGCAATGCAGAGTATTAAAGCTTATATAACACAGCATGAGCTGTACTGTGTTTTGATTTTACACATTGCTCTATTACAGTCACCCTGAAGCAATGAACTGAGATTGCGACTGGAAGGGGATGAATTTTAGACAATTGTGGGATGGGTTTAAATAATAAGTTTAGGAAAATTTGGTGAGAGATTTGGGCCTTTAAGTCCTTTGTAGATGGAGTGTGTGGGCTCATTACATGAATACTATTTTCCTCAATGATTGGCCTATTTTTCAAAGCAATTGGCCTTTTTAAAAAGTAAACTCAGTCTATGAGTTTATAAAAGGTAAGGTGAGGTTCAGTGAAGTAAGCAATTTTTCTCTGAAGTGGGAGGGGCATGTAGTATGTTGAGTGATTGCCAGTAGGGGGAGGGGTCTAAGGGAGAGGGTTTCCCTTTCCCCTTTGAAAATTCTTGGCCCTTTCAAGGAGCTTAAATGCAAAAGGGTGCAAGTTTTTAATTTTACAGGGATTGTCCTTAAAATTGAATTGTGGTGGTAAATGGGGTATAACTGAACATTTTGTGTCTTTACATTCAATTATATGCCATGTAAGCTACCGGTAGGTCTACCTATTCGAAGTAAAATTTGTTTTCAAATTTGCATACTTTAAGGAGTCAAAATAAAAGAGCATCAATGACTAAAAGGGACAGGAGCATGTCATTTTTTATTTTTATGAAAGAAAAGTAATTCTACCATAAATAAAAAAAATGTCTAAGTTGAGCTCCACCATCATTCATTTATTTTTATCTATCCTTCGCAACAATTATCAAAACCTAAGTATGAATAGTTTCCCGAAAAAAGGGAGAAATATTTCTTCAGATGTGGGCAGTCCAAAATAACCTCCAAGGGATGGGTTCAGGGGAGGGGAGAAGAGATATACTTGATAAATTACAGACCCAGAGCGAAGTTTGCGGTCATAACTACTGAATTAATTTAAGGTGTAGATGAGCTTTGATGGTCCACTGTTTGTGGTCAGTTTTTGTGAGTTGGGCTGAACTTGGCTTTGAGGTGTTGTTTAAAGGAAACAAATGGACAGTTAATTGATCTGTAATATTTGGGCTGGTTGAAGTTGTTATCTTCAGAGTTATTGAACCTGAAATGTGATTTTGGGCAATACTTCGGAAATACATGAAATTAACGTACAAACCAGGGGCAGAAAATGAAAGACACAGGAATTTCAATTTCTAATTATATTGTCATATGAACTTGTGAGACATGCAAAATACAATACAATACAAAGAAAGGTTCTGGTTTGCGAGGCGATGAAAATGGACGGCTTTAAATACTTGCAAAATGTGGTTGGCAAGAAAATCATTAGAAAATACAATTGTATAATTTTCATAATAACTAATATCAATGGAACCCTTAAAAACCTTGCATGAAAACCTGTGTTTTCCCACGACATTGACGCGGAGATTCAAACAACAAACAGCTTATTAAACAAAGCAGCCTAATTGCAAAGTTTTTCTTCGGGTCTAACTTTAGGCTGTGAAAATAGCGAATGGGACTCGGTAACTTGTACACTACGACGCGACGAAATGATTCAATGAAAGTCACGCTTGTTTGCTTGTGTTGCCACTGCGATGAAGAGTAGAAAGGTCGACCGGATAAGTGACCTATTAGAAGGTCCCTGCAGTGTCTTCTACTTAATCATAGGGAGTAAAGAGTGTATCTTGTGTATCTTGGCCAAGTGTATCTTGGCCAAGTAATTCCTAACAATTTGTACCAAAGGTATCGTTGAAGTTTCCATATGGAAGACAAAGCTTTAAAAGTAATTTAAAACTAAATTATTGTGGAAGTATTGATGTACAAATCCAAATAAATGTTAGCTTCTATGCAAGAAACACGGCAATATTTTACTTTGCTCTCTGTTTATGTAAGGTTACAACCACTAACTGACCCGAATGCATGCATTGTTCATGCTATTACGTAACTGCGGTCGAAAAGCCGGTCCGACGTGTGACCTTTTATGTGGTACGATGGCTTCCACTTAAATAATAGGGAGTAAAGCTGTATCTTGAACTAAAAATACCTCACAATTCTTAGGGAGAGCATCAAAGTACCATTTACCATTGATAACTAATAGTAAAATTATAATTCTAAGCAAAATGTTGACAAAGTCCTGATGTATAGATGTCGGTCACTTTGTAAAAACATGACAACGTGTCCATTTGACTATGCCCTGCTATCAAGTAATGTACAACCGCTTAGTGAAACAAAGCTTTATAAAGATTGCTACATTTTACAGAAGGTATACATATATCTGACGGCCACATGTGGACATATTTTCGAGACGAAATTTGATGTTTATGCATTTATGCAATCAAATATTTTAAATATACCCGATGAAAGTCACAGTATTTTTTCAAAAAGGAACAAACAGCAACACATTGCAATATATTTTTGGAGTCCAGGAATGCCATTCACACAGCTGTCCCTCTTAACAATGATCTACTCTAGAAACAACAACCTCGATGATCCAAAATGAATACAGGCTTTGGCTTGGACCTATTCTGCTGAAAACAGGGCAAAACAAGAAATAATTTTCAATCGTTGAGCTTACAAATCATAGCCTGAGCAAAAACTAAAATGCACGATCCTACACATGTTTTGCAAACGTGTTGTCTGCGTGAGTCCAAAGGATTTCCCTTTCGGGAAACCAAAAAGCAGCAACTTACTAAGAGATCAGAAATTTACCACAAAATGTACCATAACATTAGATGAAATCTTTTTTAATCTTTGGGGTGGGGGGGGGGGGGGGTACAAGAAAATTGAAACTATGCTATTGTTTCCCTATTGTAACTCTTGGCTAAATTCAAGATCCGCTGAATTGATGCGATTTTGTATGTAAATGTCCGAACTCCCGACTTTAAATGGTTTTACTCCTAACACCTGTTGCATGATAAATGTAAGACTATTGCTCACCGCACCGCATCCCCCTCTCCCCTGCCCCTTTCTCGTACGTCTTTACCGGCTGAGGAACGAGCCTAAGGGATGGCCCTTTTCCTTTTGAAATTTTTGTTAAAAATGTTGTTAAAGTTGGTGTCCTTACATGCAATCTGGTGCCACATATGCTACCTTTTGTGAGGAAGGGGGTGGGGTGGCATGGTCCAATGTCCCTCCCTGGGTACTTCACCGGTGTAGATATTTTGATGTCCATCATAAAATAACAATGGACAAAAATCACTCACTTAAAAAATGAGTAAATACATAAATAATCTTGCAATGTACGTAATATTCATTTTTTTTATTTTTAGACATTATGTATCTTATTTAAACAAAAATTAAAAACAAATTTTTGGCCGGTCTCGAAGCAAGACCAGGACAATTTCTGAGACCGCAAGGGTCCATGACGAGACCACAGGGTGTCGAGACCGAGACCAGGAAAAGCCGGTCTCGAGCACTGCAACACTGTCTAGGGGTAGGCCTAGCACATGCTGGAAGCGTCTGTCCCAAAATTTTCTGATTCAAGTTGAAAATAGTCATTTCGCTGGTAGCATAGCCATTTCTCTGAAGAAAAACTATCCACTTAGAACGGACTTCGCGCTATATGACAATGATATTTTTGAGGCTACTTGAAGAAACACAACCTACGGTAACTCATGTACGCAAGTGGCTGTCCTACATATACAAACCCACTTGGTTACGCAATCCCGTACATGGTGGGTTAACGAAGTGTAGAGTTGTATGGGACACTAATTGTTCTTTCAGAAATTTGTTGCACCAATTTTGTTTTTTATTTAAATAGCTCCCACATATTTTTTTTTCAAAATTTGGCGTATCATTTGACAAAAAGTAATCTTGATGTTTAATAATAGGCTACCAGTATTCAGTAGCGTAGCCCACGATTGTGTCACGGAGGTATTCGAGCACTACACGAGGGAAAGGTATAAGGGAATGGAGAAAAACGGCTATTTTAGGTGTTTTTCAATATTTTTTCCCTAATATTAAATTTGCATAATTGTCTTTGAAACTGCTAAGTTTCTCATAAAAATTGATAAAAAAGAAACAGGAAGTTCAAATGTAAACTGTAAAATGGTTGCAGCCTTTAAAAAATAGTCCATAACGAAATTCAGAGTAAATGTAGTGAAGAAGATTCTATAAATTCTAAGCATTTTGGTGAAAGTGTAATTCATTTCTCATGTTTGGCTTTTGGGATAGGGTCTACTGATATTTGAAGCGGACACATTTTCTACAAAAAAGTTAACGTGAAGCAATCAAGTGTGCTATCAAGGATTCATATTTTTGGCCAATGTTCAACGGTAATTTTACTTTATTTTTCATTACTCTCTTTTGTCCTTGAATTGATTAGAGATACACCAACTCAAAGTCACATAATGATTTTAAAAATACATTGCTTGGGGTCCACATATGGCATCAACGTATCAGAGTTAAATGATTTAAAATTGATGGTAAATTGTAAAGAAAAACAGAACATTGGCCAACAATGTGAAACCATGACTTCCTGCCTGCTTACTTTAACTTCAGTTTATGGAGAAATTTATAGCATTCAATTGCTAACATCTCGAGAAACGAATATAAATATTCACTAGAATGTCTAAATATGTTCCTCTAAAACATATTAAAAAGTAATATTGGTTCTGGACTATTCTTTAGTTTTAAACCCAACCTTTAATCAATCATTCATTTAGAAAAGCCGCAAGCATACCGTGTTGATCAAAATAATTTTCGGATAAGTCAGTCATACCACAAATAAAACCGTCTAATGTACACTTTACTGGCCTTTGATCTCTGGAACAAAAATTAAGCATTAACATATTCTGAAATTCCTTCACCGTCGACACATCTCCTGACATTTGGGGTTTTGTTTAAAAAGAAGAAAAAGAAAAAAACAGGGAGCCAAAAAACTTAGTGGTTCGTTGCCGAAAGAAAGTTTACCGGGGAACTTGTTTTGACCTTTTGGTGACCTCAGAAGATAATCTTGGATATTCTTGAAAAATTTAGGTTTTGATGGCTGGTGACTCCAGATAACTTCTAACCTTTCTCAAAACAGTTCTTTTCTTAAGCTTAACCATTGTGAATTCACCTACAAATATGAAATTCTTTCAACTTTCCTACTTGAAGTCATCTTTTTAACAAAGTATTTAAGCCCCGGTGATCTTACATGAAATTTGTAGCCTGGCATTTGAGCTCTGAAGATTTAGTTGATCTCCGCCAAAACAGGTTTTGATTCTAAGTAGTTGTTTTTTTTTTTGTTTTGTTTTTTTTTTTCTCAAAGTTCTCCCGACCCTCTGGCCAAATCTCTCACCCCAAACTACAATTTTGGTACGGGGGTACCGAAATTCTCAATTGGCTCAGCTCTTTGATGGGCACCTACAATGCAGAGTACCAAAGCTTATATTACACAGCATGAACGGTACTGAGAGTGTGTTGATTATACAAATTAATTGAGTCTTTTTCTACTCACCTTGAAGCAAGAAACTGAGATTGTATCTGGATGAGGATGAATTCAGACAATTGTGGGAGGGGCTTCGGTAAGAAGGTTAGGAGAATTGATAGTGTTTGGGGTGAGAGAACTGGGACAACACTTGACCAACCCCAAGGCCTTCAGACCATTTACGTTGTTTATTTGTCATGCATAGCTCCATTCTTGACTGGATGAAAAGAACATCCTTTTGGCTAAGACCATGTGTAGTATCGGTTTTGATTCTACGTACGTAGTTGAGGACAAGAACGGGTCGTCCGCCGAATAATGGCAGCCTTCTTCTTTACTGTGAAATTTGTTCTCTTGGATACCAAACAATGAGGTTTGGGAATTCTCCCCCTCATTATGCTTAACAAGGTGCTTACAATTTTACTTCTGGAGAAATCAATTGACCTTTGACCTCCAACAAAAACAATAGGTTTCTTCTTTTCAACATGACAAATGTGCATACGGAATATAAAAAATGTCCAGGAACAGTGTTAAAAGTTGAATCGTGGTGGTTCATGACAAAGCTAAAACTTTTGTGTCTTCACATGCATTCTTATGCCATTTATGCTACCTTACGAAGTAAAACTTGTCATTAAATTTTCACACTTTTAGGAGTCAAAATAAAAGAACATTGATCGGTACATGATTGTGGTTTTTCTTGGACACAAAACGTTATTTTATCATAAAGATCATCTCAGAGAAGCGCCACCATTAGTTGGCGTGGAGCTTAAAGAAAATTTCGAAAAATCAGACCCCTCAGATGGCTAAAAATAGCGTATTCATGCTTGTAAAGAGAATCTTAACATGTCTTTATTTTAATAGATTCCACCAGTGGGATACAGAGTCCACCTTTTTAAGTAAAAATTGGAATTTGGCAGAACTTGCCTATTTGTAGGGGGGAAAATGGAATCACTGAGGGGCCTTGCAGAGGCAATCCTAGCTTCCCCTTTGAAAGTTTTTTGAAAAATTGGGTGTCCTTATATGCTACCTGGTGCCACATATGCTATCTTTTGAAATACAATCTGTGTTACTAAAGTTTGACTCCGTATTTTTATAAAAAAAGGAAAAAAATGGCATCGGTGACGGGGGGGGGGGGGGCATGGCCCAATGGTCCCCCCCCCCTTCGTACGTCACTGAAAGGAGGCCTACCAGTGGCTCGATGACACAGGATATCGGTCGGTCGGTCGGTCGGTCGGTCGGTCGGTCGGTCGGTCGGTCGGTCGGTCGGTCGGTCGGTCGGTCGGTCGGTCGGTCGGTCGGTCGGTCGGTCGGTCGGTCGGTCGGTCGGTCGGTCGGTCGGTCGGTCGGTCGGTCGGTCGGTCGGTCGGTCGGTCGGTCGGTCGGTCGGTCGGTCGGTCGGTCGGTCGGTCGGTCGGTCGGTCGGTCGGTCGGTCGGTCGGTCGGTCGGTCGGTCGGTCGGTCGGTCGGTCGGTCGGTCGGTCGGTCGGTCGGTCGGTCGGTCGGTCGGTCGGTCGGTCGGTCGGTCGGTCGGTCGGTCGGTCGGTCGGTCGGTCGGTCGGTCGGTCGGTCGGTCGGTCGGTCGGTCGGTCGGTCGGTCGGTCGGTCGGTCGGTCGGTCGGTCGGTCGGTCGGTCGGTCGGTCGGTCGGTCGGTCGGTCGGTCGGTCGGTCGGTCGGTCGGTCGGTCGGTCGGTCGGTCGGTCGGTCGGTCGGTCGGTCGGTCGGTCGGTCGGTCGGTCGGTCGGTCGGTCGGTCGGTCGGTCGGTCGGTCGGTCGGTTGATCGGTCGGTCGGTCGGTCGGTCGGTCGGTCGGTCGGTCGGTCGGTCGGTCGGTCGGTCGGTCGGTCGGTCGGTCGGTCGGTCGGTCGGTCGGTCGGTCGGTCGGTCGGTCGGTCGGTCGGTCGGTCGGTCGGTCGGTCGGTCGGTCGGTCGGTCGGTCGGTCGGTCGGTCGGTCGGTCGGTCGGTCGGTCGGTCGGTCGGTCGGTCGGTCGGTCGGTCGGTCGGTCGGTCGGTCGGTCGGTCGGTCGGTCGGTCGGTCGGTCGGTCGGTCGGTCGGTCGGTCGGTCGGTCGGTCGGTCGGTCGGTCGGTCGGTCGGTCGGTCGGTCGGTCGGTCGGTCGGTCGGTCGGTCGGTCGGTCGGTCGGTCGGTCGGTCGGTCAGTTAGTTAGTTACTTAGTTAGTTAGTTACTTAGCTAGTTAGTTAGAGTTTTACGGCCCAGTTTTCAGCCTATTGAAGACGAGCCGGCCGCGGCCTGTTTGCTAGTTGTGGCTCACTGGCTTGTTTTCCCTACTCCATTGCTTATGCTGAGCATCACGCACAACGGCAGTAGGTTCCATTTTCAGAGTCTTTGGTATGACTCCACCTAGGAAGAGAACCCGCGGCGGATGCTTTTACCGTTAGGCAGTACCTTATACGTATCTACGGTAATCCTACCCCACAGCGGTGATGCCTTTCTGATTACAAGACAACACACCCGTTAAAATCATGGAAGTACGGCATACAGTACTTAGTATCAGATTATTCTACCACCTACCTGTTTTATTAGTTATTCACTGAGTGTACTCACTAGTTGAAACATAACTGTACTCTACTATAGATCTTAACATCTTTCGTTAGAAACTTGCCTAAGACAAGTTGCAAAAATACACAGTTCAAATACAAAGATCCTAGAAGGACACCATGCAAAGAAAATATCATACTACACTGAGTTATTGTTAGCATATGACCCTCGGAGTTCATGAGCAACTTGTTTTAGGTGTTACTTAGCATGTTTTCATTACATGATATAATTTTTCGAGCCTGTGAGACTTGGTGTTCTCGCATTTAGTTACCCATAGCAAAACACCCACTCCTTTATGTCCATGTTGTTGTAGACAAAGACGGGTACTAATGCTCTGTTCTTGTCTATACGGCCCTGTTATCTAGTAGCATTGAGACTCGCCCTTTTACTTTGAGGATACTCAATACTTTGCATGCTATAACAAAACGATCTTGCAGTACGCCCTCTTCTATTTTATTGGAATTCCTGGTACAGAGAAATCGATTTGCGTTTTCTCCCTACCTCGCCGTTCTCGGCTTCCGTACGTTACCCAGCTGAAAGCTTATCCTGACAAAATTCGGTCAAGACTGTTTCATGATGAAATGCTTCGATAATTGTACCTTGTTCTTCTACTCGAGGGCACTGGTTTGCTGGTCTATGAGTGTTAATTGTCACAGCATTACAAACAGGCAGTGACAGATGATATAGTAGTGCAGAAAGTGGCATTGTTTGCATTACAAATTTCTAGAATGGGTTTCCAGCAATATTTCTGATTTGTTCATATTTCATACCGAAAATGATGGAATATGGACTTCAAGTTCAAAATGTTTTTGATCAATTCTAGATTGCATTTCTGTCATGTTTTAATCTTTTCTTTCACTGACAGGTTTCTAAAGGGGGTTGGTGGATTATTTGGCAAATCACTCCGCATTCGATGCTATTTTCTATATTGATGAACTTTGCTTTTGGGTTTGTCGGTCAATCTACTCCCGTGCCCCATGATGCTAGTTCAAGGCATCATAACTGCAATGAAGTCTGTAGTTACGACGACTGGTTTCATAGAGTTCAATGTGAAGAGAGAGATCTCTACCAGGTTCCCTTCTCGACAGGATGTACAGATGCTACTATGCTGGAAGTACAGGAAAATAAAATAGCACGACTCAGGGTTGAATGCCTGTCTGGATACAACAAACTTAGGACTTTGGACGTTTCGCAAAATACCATAACAGTCATTGAGCCTGGGACGTTCTTGTGTGTGCTCCGATTACGTAATCTGTTAGCATCTCACAACTACCTAAATGAACTTCAAAACGGAACTTTCACAGGTCCAGCCTATCATCTGGAAAGAATTTATCTTAGTCACAATAAACTTAGATATATTGATGAAGATGCCTTAAAAAATCTCCTACACGTCGTGCTCCTACATTTAGCTTATAACAAGATTGAGACATTACATCCACAAGTATTTCTCGGAATGTCAAACTTGCGATACCTTTATCTCGGAAAGAATAGGCTGAGGTTTATCTATCAAAGTGCTTTCCACAACCTCAACAGCCTAGAACTCATTGATCTGAGTGAAAACAAACTTGGATGGATACCCGATGGTTTGTTTGACGATTTAGCATCTTTGAGAGAGGTAATCTTGTCGGGAAATGATATTACGAGTCTTCCTGTTCCTACGGGTTATGTATCATACGAGTTGTTTGATGTTGCCAACAATAACTTAAATCAGTCTGGTGACGTAGTCCCATATTTGCATATTAGCGATAAAATTTATATCGATGATAATCCTTTTCTTTGTGACTGTGACTTTTTACTGTTACAACAATGGTACAGGAATAAAACAGAATTCGAACGACAACATTATGAAATCCGCAATCATATTATGTGTGAGGATTATTCTATTAATGAGGACATACCGGTGTCATGTGACCCCATCAACTTCCCTGACACTACGACGGAGAGAAGTATTTCTACTACTCACTCAACTATCCATGTTGTTGATAACATCTCACGGAACGAAAGAACCAAAGTTTCAATCGAAGCAGGCACAAATGTGAAACCTAAAAAGGATTTCAACATCCAAGGCACTGCAATTGATTGCGTCGAGGTATCTGACAAAAATGTCAAAATGTTTGCTCTGTTGATCTATATTGCGGTCATTTTAACAGTGTTTCTATTGCTTTGGGTTCTGAAAACCTGTATTCTTTGATTTCGTGGTTATTGCAGACACGACACTTATCAAAAATAAGCGGGAACGAAAACGAGAATATAAAATAAAGGTTGACCGGTTGGATATTTTTCAATTCATGTTACGTCATGAAATGTTATGACATATACAACATATAGGAATGCGAGGCTTGAGTAATTGAGTACACATTTACCCCTCCCCTAAGCTCTCTTAGGACAAAGGACAAAGACAAGTGGTTTGGCGTAAATTACACGTAATGACAGTTTGTTTAGCTTTAGAAATCCAAAGACACATCCCTGCCATTTTTTGTGAATCATGGTATCTGAAAGAAAGAGGAGAAAGGTTCCGATTGTCGGAAGTAGTATTTTTCAATTTTATGGAACCAAATTTTGAGGTCAGCAGAAATTCCGAAAACTTATTCCAGCATATCTCGTAATACTCATAAAGGTCTTCTTGTTATTGCATTCGTCAGAACGTGAACCACTGAAATTAATCTTACGTCACTTAAAAGCAAAATAATAAACCTTCAAAATAGTTTATATAAACGATATCTGAAAATAGAAAAGATTAAATACTTTTCATTTTTGCATAAATACTTTTTTTTTTAGAAAGATCTCCATCTTTACACGTCGAGATCCAAAATTATTAAGGTCATCAGGAGTCAGATTGGAAATGTGAACAAACTTAGCGTTTTTGAGATTGGTGATCATTTCGATGGCTTCTTACACTATTGGAAGAAAATCCAAGTAGAACTTAAATCTGAGAAAAGTAGAAATCGGTGTTATCTCACAGCTTATTAGTTTTCTTTCTTAATCAAATGCTAAAAAGATAATATTACTCAAGAACATATAATAATTCATTACACAGGTATTTTAGACAATTTCCATATACTTGTACAAGAATTAAGAAGTAATATTTTAAACGATATGAACTTACGAAATTTTCTCTCATGAAATTGTGCTTTTTATGACGCGATGTTCATCGGCTTTTACAGAAAAATCCGTACGGCTAAATGATTGTTGAGGGCCATAGCTGGGTACGATTATTAGCTTTATTGTTTAGAATTCTCTTCTTTACCTCCATAATGTATCGTGGATAGTAAGTCGTTAACAACGTTCCATCCTGTATCAAGTTTAACAAGTTACGATGTCCATACAACTTGATACAATTTGTGTATATATAGACTACTTCACCAACTAGTATAGAGTATGAGACATTAGGGTTAAATTTTCTCATGGCTTAATTTGTTCCTAAGAGAAAGCCTTTTTTCTACATACTGTAGTTCTCTAGGCAATGATTAATATTATTTATCTACAGGAAACTTCCAGAACACTTGATTTTGATACCATGTCTCTCAAAGATTGACATAGACTTATTGAACTAATTCTCTCCTTCCAAAACAGTTCCAATTTATCTCAACCTACTCCCTGAAGTCTCTCCAGCAACTGTCTAAAACTCATCCTCATTCAAACACAATCTCAGTTTCTTGCTTCAGGGTGCATATGCAAGTTGATAAAAGTATGTAATCAAAACACTCTCAGCACAGTATACATGCTTTGTCATATGAGCCACAGGACTTTGAATTTTTGACCTCGTTGTCAATCAAAGAGCTATGCCAATTGAAAAATTTCTGTAGCCTACTATGAAAATTGTAGTTTGAGGTGAGAATTGGCCGCCTGTAAAAAGAACAGTAGCGAAACCAGCGGAGGCAGGGGGGAAACTGTCCCCCGGACACAAAAAACGAGAAGGGAAGAAAAAACGGGAAGGGAAGGAAAGAAAAGAAAAGAGGAAAAGAGGGAAAAGAGAAAGGAAAAGACAAAAGGAGGGGAAGGAAAGGAAAGGAAAGAAAGGCATAAGAAAAAAGCCGGAAAACGGAAAAGAAGGGGAAAGGAAAAAAAGAGAAAAATGAGGAAAGAAAGAAAGTGAGTCAACTATAACATCAAAAGCAAGATTGATCTGCATTCATGACACACTGTTTTGGTCAATATATGAACATTAATTAAGAAAAATATTTGAACATTCATTTCGTCGCCTAAAGTTAACAAAATAATATCTGAGGTCCACTTAATCGGAGGAAAGACTTTCCTCTCCTGCTCTTTGCCAGACAGTGGGGAGGACTTTAGAAAAGCAATCATTCTCAGATTTGCCACCAATATTTAATCAGATTTATTTAAAAATAGTTGTACTTCATCGTAGAAGAAGCAAATAAAAAAAAAAATAAAATGTAGCATAAAAATGTACCTTTGGTCACTGGGGTAGGGTGATTTGCGTGGTCCCAAATTGTCCCCCCCCCCCTCAACACTTCCCTTTAGGCCCTAAGACACCCACAAACTAACACAGTTCAACTAGTACAAAATTGGGAAACCTCTATGCTATTGCCCCCTGGCAGTCAGGTCTGGTTACGCTACTGAAAAAGAATTTTTATAATGGAGGTAAAGGCGAACCTGAATGAACTGTCTGGGCAGTGTACGTGAAGACAAAATATTTTTTGTAAGTGGTACAATTTGAAAGCCCAGCTTGATTGAATGGCGAGCTAGAAGTTCAAAACCCTTCAGTTTTGCTCACCTTTGCTCAAGTTTTTTATCTCACCATGTCGACTTCCTAAGCAAAAGATGTCGACATGGTAAGATAAATTATCTCACTATCATTACATGCAGACTTGCACGTAAAGAGCCCCGTACCCAGCTATGCATGTGCAATATTTTTTTACCGGGTGGTTTTATATGTTTTGTGACTGTTTGGAGAAATGTAGTTTGGACATTTCCTTTTGAATCTTTCGCAACGTAACCATTTTTTAAGCTATCTGAAGTCATCTCCACCTTTTACACTGTTTCTAGTCATGAAATAAATTGTGAGTCACGAAGTGTGCAGGGAAATTTATTTACTCGTGTTATAATTGGAAGATGTTATCATTGGGGGAATGATCCCGCAATGAGCTATTGTGAGGGATTCGGGGATAAATTACTTTTCACAGCCCCAGATTAGGGGTAAGCGGCCATGATATTTGCTGATATTGTAAGTAGAAGACATGGTTCCTCATGGTTTTCCTTAATTTATAGCAGAGGGAAACTAAATGATGAAAATGGCCCGACGGGCGTGAGGCTGGTCATGTGTTGTCCTTCAGTGGACGTAATAGCTTCGTTGGGAAGTAGTTTCTTTTTTGGTTTCGCCGAACGGCCCTTTGCCAGAGGGTAGGGAGAACTTTAGAAAAAGAAGGAAACTAAATGATCTAAACTAAATTTTGTGTCAGATATGTCCAGATGATCCTTACATTGTATTGGCTTCTCGGCCTTTTGGCTAAGATCAAGTGTAGTACCTCAATAGGGTTTGGTTTATTTTTGTAGTTGCGAAACAAATTATGTGGAATTGTATATGTATTGTATAAATCAATGGTTCCGAAGGAGGTGAGGTTGGTCAAGTGTTTGTCCTTCAGTGGGCGTAATAGCTTCTTCGGGAAGCAGTTTAAAGTTTGATTTCGCCGAACGGCCATTTGTCAGAGGGTCTGGAGGAGTTTAGAAAAAGTAGGAAATTAAATGTAGTTTCATGTTTAGCAAAAAATTTCATAGATCCCGGCCACTTTGTTATACCTTGGAAGTACTTCCATGGTTATGCGTACAAGAAAATGTACTCATTATTGAGTTAACTGTCGGGCAGTGCGCCTCTATCAGGAAAATCACATGTTTAATATTATATACACTCCGTATGTGCAATAATTCACCATCCCCAGACGCGAGTAGTGTATCGTACTTCAGTCCAACTACAGTTTATTATTTCTGGGTTTCAATCGAAGCCCAAAACTTACGTTTTAAAGACACTGCAACTCACATCGCACCCAGAATTTTGTATTGGAGGGGCTGAAAATTAGTTGCGCGTATACTACAGCGCAACGCCAACAGTCGGTTGGAGAGGGGCGTCACAGTAGTTCTCTTTTGAATAAATGTAGTCCCCGAAAATCGCCCGTCCCATGTTGACAATTAAGTTCCTGAAACGGAGTCACTTCAAATGGAGGCTCAGAGGACTCAAGCATTTACTAAAAGACTAACAAAGGGACAAATGATTTGCCCACTAAACCTGAAGCGGTCTAGCCGACGAGGGGGAATGAAACTGACGGACGACGAGAAGATCCGATAGCCTTGATTTTTACAGAATGGGACGAGGAACCTGAGTTGACGAAAGTCTTTGTGCGACAGTATCAGGGGCGTAAATCCGGGGGGGGGCAAGGGGGGCCTTCGTCCCTCAGGTGAAAAAGTGGGGGGCCAAATCGTAATTTTGCCCCCCCCCCTCCCCAAATTTGAGTAGACTTAAAAATATGGTCACCCTTTTTCGGTTTTTTCGTCCGAGACAGTTTTTCCTGAAGCTTCGGAAATGCTAGAACACAAGAGCTTCCGGGGCTTCGCCCCCTAGACCCCCCCCCCCCCCGCGCAGGGGCTTTGCCGCTGGATCCCACCAGGGGCCCTTTGGGGTTTCGCGCTCGCTGTGCCCACCACGCGTTCACAGTTTAATACTTAGGGGCACATCATAAGCATTTTCGCCCCCCACTCTCAAACAGAGATTTGCGCCCCTGGACAGTATACAATATTCTCTGGATTTGTCTGAATAGGCCTAACCTTAGACATGCTGCCAATAAACTGAATGTGTATTCCATTTTATCTATTTTTGTACATATACACTTAAAGCCTATCACCTTCACAGTCTAGATAGCCTATATGCTTTGAGTAAATTTTGCTAAAGGGTATTTCAAGTTATTGACACAATGGGTTGCAATGTGCATAGAACCATAGAACACGATTTGATTTAATTTATGTTCATGTCAGTGCTAATAAAATAGGGTATTGAAAAATAGGATCATTTACTTAAGTCGGACTAGGCTATAACTCACATAAACAGATAAGTACCTTACAGGAAGCATGGTGTGACAAAAAGCAGTTTTGAGTTTTAAACTTTTGGGCAATGTAGAAAACAATCAAGGCTTTAATAAAATGCGTTATCAACACTAAAAGAAAATGCATATACACAGGTAAGAAATACATAAATATGTCAGTTTATGTTGTTCCTTTTTGTATCATATGAGGGTTATTATAACAAGGATCTTTAGAGTGTCAATTTCTTTCAGTCTATTGTATAATTGCAAGCTTTATAAAATTCACTGTGTTATTGAAGCCGTACATACTGACATAAAACAGTAATTGTTCCATCCGGCTATTATTTCCTTTACGTCGAAGCGATTCATTTCAAGGAAGGACCAAGGTTAGTTTCACCGGTATTGTTCGGCGTTTCTCTGGAAGTTCCTCTGTCAGTCCACTATATTCTACCAAAATTATTACAACTGCATTATGAGAGAATTTGGTGGATGAGCTGGAACTTACCTTAAAAGAATAAAGAGAAAAAACGAGAAAACACTGCAATCATTTTAAGGAGGCTAGTTTTCCTAAGGATTTTTTTCAATAGCACCATCCGATCACCGCATGTCGGTGTTTCTGAGATTAATTCTGATTAAGAACATTCGACTCTTAGCTGAGTAATGGGTATTCAGAGATCAAGGTATAGACGAATCAGATTAGCGCTTGTTTTTAAGGACTGTAGGCCGCCATTAGTGGGGTCCATCAGCCTAAAATCGTCTTTATTTATTGTTTACATGAATTTCAAATCCTCATATTTAGTGAAATTGGAGAATTTGAAACACAAATTCGTGCACAACCATCCATGATAGAGGTAGGCCTAAGCAAGGAAATCGAAAGATTTCAAGGTGACGGGCCCCAGTTATGGCCGACTGAAATCAGACCATCACTTGCTGTCCGGGTTTGTGTATAAGGACCCATGACTAGTATCGAATATCAACGATGTTAACGTCAGCATTACTTGCAATACTCTGTCCCATACTGAAAACGTAAATCATGACACATGGATATAAATTCATATAGTTGCAAAAGAAAGTTCGACTTTTTGTTTTCACCTTTTATCGACAAGCCAGTCTTGATTTAGAGAACATAATTCTTCTGCATAATTGGAAACGAAGTAACTGGGCGATGTTTCAGGGTCGGTTTCTCGGCCATGGTCAGATGGTAGGGACATAAAGTTTTATAAAGTGTATAAAGGCAGGGGTGGTACTAAGATTTTCCGTGTAAGGGGAAGTATCCCCGACATTGGTGGGGTGACTGAGAACCTCGATTTTGGCCAAAGCAGGTGACGAGTAAAACATTTGTAGATTAATATGGTATGCCATTGCAGGGTACGACACCTTTGTGTTAGATTAGATGTCTAATTGCCCTATATCTTGCTTCATTTTGGAAAAGGAGGGGGGCATTTTAGATGATATCAACCTCGATCAAAACGTGGGTTCATGTCCCCTGTTCCCCCGGGATTGACGACCATGATTAATTGATTTCGTAAAATATTTCTCTTTCATTTAACAGACCCAAAGGATCATGGATTTGACTCACAGTATCCGGGGGTGGTGCATTGTGTTTGAAGTAGCACTGTTCTTTGAACTGATCAGCTCTGGTGAATTAACACTTTCCCTCGAAAGTAGTGACACTAATCTCGTAACATCATCGGTTTTTTTTAAACTGTCATGAAATATGTGATTATGATGAATTGTTTAAAATAGCCGACTGTGAAGGAAGGGGTTTACATCATGTACCCTTCCCATATGGTTGTGAAGAAAGTACGGTGTTGAAAATTAACGAAAATAGTATACGGCATATAGATAATGGGTCTTTGGCCGGATACACCGACTTAAAAACACTTGATGCTTCAAGAAATCAAGTATCCGTCATTGGTTCGGAATCTTTCATTCACCTGAAACTGTTGAGAAATATTTTATTTCAAGATAATCAATTGACTGATATCCAGAATGGAACTTTTGTTGGGATTGAACAGAATTTGAGGAGACTAATTCTAAACAACAATGCATTGCATTTTATACATAAAAATGCGTTTTATGGTCTTGATAGAGTAAATACTCTTTACTTGAGTTTCAACCGTATACAGACCTTACCATTGCGAGTAATTCAAGGTCTAAGAAGTCTGAATTCGATTTACCTTAATAACAACAGGCTACGTCAACTCAGCGAGGATATTTTTTTTTATCTCACAAGCTTGCAAAAAATTCACTTAAACCATAACAAGTTGAAATGGATACCAGCAAAATTGTTTCTAGGTTTGAGGAGTTTGAGAGAAGTGCAACTCGCCAGTAATAACTTAATATCTGTTCCGGAACCTATCGGACATATCTCATACCAGTTGCTTGATATTTCAGACAACAAACTGAATCAGTCGAGTAACATTCTTCCCTACCTTGGAAAAACGGAGCGACTTTACTTGGAGGGAAATACCTTCATATGTGACTGTAATTTTCAGTTAATACAGATGTGGTACCATAATAAATCGTTCACAGAGCGAGAACATTATGAATCAAGACGCCCAGTGATGTGTGAAGGACGCTTGTCCATCACAGATCCTTTACCAATTGATTGCGACGTAACTGACACAGAACAAATACCTAACGAGGGAGCGTTGATTTCAGCTCCTACCTTATGGACTACAAAAACTCTTGACCTTAGCACCGAGATGCTCTTTACCCAATCTAAAAGAGTGAACGACCATGAAAATTCATTCAAAGAAGTTTGCAACGATGCCCTCTTACACAAAAAACAAAGACAGTACATACTCATGTTGTATTGCGCTATAATGTTAACCTTACTTTTTGTCACGTGGGTTTTAAGAACAGTTTTCGAATTGCTACCTTCTCGGCGGAACAAGAAGTAAAAATTACTTTGAAGTGTTGCATCAATCGATATGTAATATATGTAAATCAGTTAAAGCACCGACAATACCTTAGCTCCTTTTGGTGTGGTATGTACCATAGATAATGACATTCATCACACGAGTTATAATCTCTATGCATAGAGTATTAGGCCTATATTGGATCAGTTTATAAAAAAATCTGTTGACACAAATGCTCCTTAACAGAAATATAGAACAGAACACAGCAGAAACCAGATTACACTATTTATGCAAAGTCAAAGTGTAAAAACACGGATCGGAGAACTTTTTATATATTGACGGATTACGCTTTCCTTGATTAAAACAGGGAGTTATCAGGCCTGACAACTCCCTGATTAAACGCATATATATTCAAGCGACTTGCAGCCGGGAAGTATTGAGTCGGGTCGTGTCATACCAAAGACCGAAGCACACCTGGTTTGTGCTCGGCATAAGCCAACATAGGCAATAGAGTAGGAAAAATTAGCCAGTGGGCTACAACTGGAAAATGGCCGTGCTAAGTCCGAATTAAGTCAATTGATTTAATTCGGACCTCTACTGTCCTTTTCCAGTTACAAAATTGAGCCGCAAAACATCATCTAATTAGCTGACGTCACAGCAGTGGGCGTGGCTGCCCTATTAAGACTTCAAGTGAGAGCCTCTTTATATATGTACTAGCGGTCTCTTTATGTACATGTACGTTACGTAAGGTACTGAAGGAGAGGAACGAAATGGATTCAGGAAGGACGACATTATATTTTCAGATGGTCAAATGAGTAAATTTGTGTTACGTCAAAGACAACTAGAAACGTTGGAGGGTTGAAAAATTGCACCTGGTTTTTCACCTGGATACCCCCGATTATTGTGACTACAATTTTGTTAAATTCATAGAATACTGAACTTCTATATACTTTTGAAACGGAAAGTTTAAGTGTAAAACGTCCTGAGTTTGAGTGTGTCTTTTTATGTAAGTATATTTTATCTTACAGTAAACAACAACACAGTCCAAACCTTTAAGTGCTTAAGTCGTTCTGTGGTTTGATCTACCCACGGATCGAGTCCGAGGGTCAAAGAATTCCCAGTTTGTCCTTAATCTATATAAATGCGGATATCAATATGAAACGTAGTTTAAAACGACTTCAATTTTATGTAAATATTATATCATTCTCATATTGTAAGTTACAGTGTGAAACCTTTTTCCAAATACAATCAATCCTTACATAAAGACTAACCTATTTTAAACTCTCTCTGTTTCAAGTCTGTTTCAAACACCGACTAGATCCGTTTTATAAACTCAGTCTGCCAGTGTAAAGCAGCTATCAGTACTGGAATTGAGAACGGAACGAGGACCCCCAGTTCAAGGTCCTTTGTAAGGTCCTTTGTAACAAAATGGATCAAACTATAATGTTACTTGGATGTACGTCAAAATTGATTTTGACCTTCACCCAAAATTGACTACCCGTCTTAGTAAGCTCATTTTTAACTGCTAACATAACATAATAATTGTGAACTCAGTTTGATTAAACGTTGAGGACCTTAATGATACTGTTATAGAATCCCTCAAGGGTACATTTTTCTTTTACACTGCTAACGAGTTATTATGAATAATTCAACTAAAATTGCTCTCAAGAGACCTTTGACCACAAACTAAAGAAAAGAGTTCCAAATTTAAATGTCTCTCGTTAACATGGCATCTGAAATACTAGTCACTTTCACCAGATATCGTATTCATAAGATTTTCAATGAGATTCCACTTCAAGTATGTAACCACAATGTTTCTGTTTCTGTCAATCTTGTTACAAAGCAGTTTGCAATGTTTTTGTCGTATTAACGTTTGTTCACCCCAGATAAAGAACAAGATAGGTTAAGAAGGGATAGGCTACGTTCTTCATATCTTTCAGTAACAAGAGTAAATTTTAAAATTAAATGTTTTGTACCTTGTCTGCCAGAGGAGATTAAGAGTTAACCCCCCCCCCCCCACGACACAACCTTGGGAAAACACCTAAAATATCCGTTTTTCTCCCACCCCTTAGACCTTTCCCCCATGTCGTGCTCCAAATCCCCCATGTCACAATCCTGTCTGCACTGATTTCGGTGCTTGACTCATGAAATGACCTTTGAACAGTACCGTACTACAACAGAAATGTTTCCCTCTCTGTTGGTTACTGATGATTACCTGAATACCGTATGTAATATATATACGTTTGAGCAGACGGATGAAAACTATCCATCATTGCTATATCGTGAGAATGAAAAGCACACACACAGACACATACTTATACGCACTCGACACTGCATAAATCCGTACGCCTTCATGCAGAAAGGCAGGGGCGTTGATTTGATTTTCAAAGTAAAGGGGGGGGGAGACATCTGGCCTAAATTTTTCTGCTGTCCGGGTAAGGTGTCTACAGTGATGAACAGCTATACATTTTTGGGGAAAGGAGAGGGGCGGCGCAAGCATCCATATTTTCAGTTTTTTAAGTATGAACACCACTCTACCAGCTGACCAGCAGGACATAATGAACATATGAAAACAGACTCGTAGTTACGGGTGTCACTTAATGATCTGGTGTCACATATAGCAAATTTCCGATTTGTCACTTCCAGAGCTCGAAAAAGTGTAATACCAAATTGAAAAATTTCGCCTCTCGTAAACAAATGATGACGATATTGAGCTTTTATTGGAGAGAATTCGGAATATCATGAGTTGTCAAAACCACAAAGTAGACTGGTTTCACAAATGGCAAATTTCCGAATTCTTCATTTTTCAGAGCCGCTCCTGCCCCGCTGTTGGCTGTAGCTACTCCACTGGGAAATAATCCATGAATTAATCAACAACACACTTCAATCTGCTGCGAGAAAACCACAGATTGGGATGGGGAGTGTTACCCACTGGTTTTACTGAGACACCGTTGCATACAAGGCCCACCTGTGTAAGGTACAAAAACGTTAAAATATGTCCTTTCGAACGACACCTCATCATACTCTATCTGCAGACACAGGATGGAGGTGTACCTCTAATTCCAGATTGAAGTCTTATCTAGCAAACGTCAGTGTGATTTTACTTCTCTGATAATGGTCTAAATACGAAATAGTCGAACAGATGACATAAAAACATAAGTAGGGGACGATTCCTCTTCTTAAAGTTCCTTAATATTGTGCTCCCTCATAACCACACCTTTTGCCCTACGCACACGAACCATCGACATAATCACAGAGACCGATGAATAATGTGAGTAGGGATATGTTTGATATGCAAGTGAAAAAAAAACATCAATGAGACTGCAAGCGCGCGGGAAATTTGGGAAATTTGTAAAGGAAGCATGTGGAATTATTGATACAGAAAATCGATTTTAATCAATAGAGGACGTCTCTCATAACCTACGTGTATAGTCTTCTTGGTAGTACCTAACTTTTAAATTTCAGGTCACAAAAAGTTGGGAGGGGAACTTTTACGTTAGTGTTCCCTCCACTCAAAAATTAAGGTGACATGACCCTCCTGTCCTTCCCCAAATCGACGCCCATGGAGGAAGGGGTCTACAAGAAAGGTAAAATAATAAAGAAAAGGGCACCATTGAAATTAGAAGGATGGATATTCCTCTTGCAATATGACGTGAAGTGCGTTTAACTTCAAGCATTACTGCCATATCTTTGTTGAAAAATGGCCTATAGCGAGCTATTTTTTGATATTGGACATCTTCATGATACGGAAAGTTAATTGTGAGTTTAAACGCTCCATGCATGCAACCTTGTTATTTGCTATCCTAATTCCCATGTACAAAACATATCCATGCAAATCCAGAGGTTAGACTTATTATTCCAAGTCTGCCTAGTATATGAAAGAAAAAAATTGGCAGACATTTGAACATCTTCGAAAGATCAACGAGCATTTGGAAAATCGAGCTTTGTTATCTCATTTCTAACGATTCGTAAAGCTGACCTTACTTTCGACTTTCTGCATCTTTGATATCATTGTACAGAGAGGACTTAGGTTCATTTAAAATAGCGAACTATGCAAATATTAAATAAAAAACTCCATGGAACTACTTTCATATTTCAAACTTGGGCCTTTTCTTGTGGATTACCCTAACAAATCTGAATATCTTAGTTATTAAAATGACTACTAGCTCAATTAAACTAGATGTAAGAGCTCTAACCCTAATTCAATGGAGTATTATTTGAGGGCTTGACAATGACGTATATTTGGAAAGCGGAAGGTACATTAACGTATGATATGAGTACCTATTACCTCGTAACTTATCAAAACACACATTTTACCTGTATCTGTTGATCTTAAGAGTTTTGAAAACATTAATAAAGCCTCACCTTACAAATTGTTGTACATAGTTTGGTCAGGGTCAGTCAGAAGAACTAACATCAACCGATGAATCTTCAAAAAGGACTATTAGACATACTACTCTTTCAGGGTACGATGATCAGATGATCATACCAGCCTATTGTTTGAATCTCTTAATCTACTCAAATTCACTGACCTCATTGGCCTGAATCTGGCTAAGTATGTTTAAAGCCCTCTATACGATCAGTTATATCACCATTTTCAAATTATTTTTGTCACAAATTCTCCAGCACATGTAGTCTGTATCAGATAATCCAACTACCTGAACATCCCCACCTATAGCACAAGCTTTTCAATAAAAGGATTGATAGCGTACACTACCATGCGGCTACTTTGTGGATTTTACTAAATCGTCTATTTTCAGTTTTAAGGGTAACTTACAAAAGTATCATTTCATCGGAATGTATTAAGTCTTTTCTGCTATTCAATGAGAAAAATGGTTAGGTTTGTTTGCGTGTTTAGGTTTAGAGATTTAGAGGCATGGGTCAGGTACGGTCTAAGGGTAGGGTGGCTACTGAATTGGGGAGTGGCTGCGTGGTTTCAATTCATTTTTTGCAGTGCAAACTGATTGTAGAGTCAACCAGTCTCTGTTCTCTTGATACTGAAGGTTTTGTGTAAAACCTCTCTTTGCAGCGCTATTTTTTTTTTTTTTTTTTTTTTTGTATTTTGTTCTGATCTTTAATACGTTGCTTTTGTACAGTTATTTCGTTCTATTTGTTCAAGACAGTGTTCTGCCTTAATTTAACTTGTATAAACCCGAAAGGGTTTTGAAGTTCACTTCCTTCTGCTATTTGTCAAATCTGTTTCGTAACTACATGAATTCTCCTATTCTACAGAACTGTACATTGTCGAGGAGAAACAAATAAATGAAATGAAATGAAAAAAGCGCAGATTTTTGACCAGTTTGCCTAACCATTAGAAAACTGATCAATTACGCAATTGCTACTAGCGATCAGCTTCGCGGTTGTTTGTATACAAACACTAAATACAAGATCGCCGTTACGTATGCATCAACGAACGTAGCAGTCCAGAAATATTCCCATAGTTGCGCGTGCGCGTTAAAGGCAATCTTTGTAGCAAGTCTAATCCAAATCAAATTATAGAGTGTAACACACACCCTGTGCACACAGACGTGATTTTGAATGATTCAACTGCATGTTCAAGCTGTTCTTTCAAATTCACCTTAGCTAAAAGTAAGTATCTTACTGTATTTTTATACCTATTAATGTTTTTTGTTCACAGTTATCTGTCCTTTTTCTAGTGTAAAGTTGTAAAATTTGAATTTGGTAAAATTTGCTAAACTGATGAAAACTTTTGTTTCATGAATCAACTGTTGTACTTGTATGGTACTTTTGTATTTCACTAGTTGGCAGGAAACTCCTTCGAGATTCACAACTTGGGGGGGGGGGATGTTTCCCTTTGGCTGATTGGTTTCATTAAATTTACACTACTCAGAGTTCTAAGCTGTTACGAAATTCATTCTTGGAAAATTTATTTTCCGATATGTCACAGAGCCGGTTCCTATTCCAAGTGTACAGTCCCTGAACAATTCCAAGTCCACTGAGCCTTTTGGTCATGTATGATAGATGATCCTACGAGATTCCTCCTGTATATTATTATGGAATTTCGCAATTAAAATTGGTCTTTCGGAGTTTATCTTACATCCTGACCCACTCTTAATTATATTTGGACAGCTAGATGTATTTGACAACTCATCATGCTGAACTGCTTGAGAATCAGTAAAATTCAAAGCTAGAGCCTAGTAAAATTTTATATTTGTGGACTTGGTTGGGATGGATTCGAGTCTATGTCCAGCTGCGGCTCTTTTTGTACCGGTTTGGATTCCGAATCCGGAATCTCCCACTAAGGTCCAATTCCTAGTCCAACGAAAATCGGATCCTGGTCAGGAATCGAGCCTGGCCCGATATCGGACTTCGAATGTATACATCCATTGACACTGCAGTACAATGAGTGGTCTTACTCTAGCCAAATGCATGGTCAAGTGGTTAGACCATCCGAGTTGCAGCCGGGAGATCTGGACCCCTGGCCAGGTCATACCGAAGAATATAAAATTGAAACCTGACGCCATTGTGCTTGGTGTATAGAATAAGCAATGGAGTGAATTAAAGTCCTCTGACTACTTGAACACGTTAAAGAGCGAGTCTAACTATTGATATTTGTTCGAAAGACAGTAGAGGGCACCGAACTTCTTATCAATTAAAGGTGAAATATGTTACAGTTCTATCACTTATTTGTTTAAGATCTTAGCTTCGTGTTTTGCTTTGATCTCAAACAACAATTTTCTAGACTCTTTTTTGTTATGTGTAGATGTATGCCATGTAATAATGCCTACCGTATAAGAGATGGATCTATAAGTCGGTAGCATTGTACCTGATATATGTCAGCCCTTGTGATTCAAACTGCCAAAAACGACATGAGAAATTGAGAGGATGAGGGGTGAGCCCAGAATGATGTTTATCCACAAATGGTTACATTCTAATGTGTGTTTTTTATCATTTTGAGTGATCTGAGTTCTCTATGTGTGTATTTACCATTTTGTAACTTCAAAATGATGTATCACTTTCCCCATTTCAACTTTTCTATGAAAAAATAATTGATGAAGGGTACTTGCATAAATGCTAAAAAATATTGTAAACTGCGACGAAGTACTAAGGAATCATCAATTGATATGATGTTATTAAGTGACGCTGGCCATCTCACTCAATTCTAATCTGTCAATAATGCCTTTGCTCGAGCGTAGCCAGTGATTACTAACAATTAAATAACTCTAAAAACTTATATAATCCCTTGAGGTGGAAACCAAAAGCTTCCTTTTGAAAGTTGAATAGCATCACATAGTAGTGGGTTGCGCACCACTTGAAAATTCACAAATATTTGAAAGGAATGCAACAAAGTCGAGTCCAAGTGCATTTACTAACTACATTTATAGCTCATGTTTATTATCAATTGAGAGACACTACTCAAAACCCAGGATTTTGGAGTACTTTTGACATATGGTAAAATAAAGTTTTTGAAGAAAAACGTCGTACTAGACAAAATAGCACAAACATTGTAAATATTTCCTTCTAAACGTAAAAAGTGGGGGAAATTGTAGACTAGTAAAAATTCTTGGCGCCATGTGGCACAAAGCATGTGTAAACAAAACACTTTAACCTCTTCTATGAATATGTTATGGATCTATGGAGAATAAAATTTTGCACTTGAGAAAGAAGGTTTCATATTTTAGTTTGTACAATTTTATTTGCGAAAACAACTTTTATTTTCGCACTTAAAAACACTCCACAGCCGTAAGGAATGTTACTTTTTTCAATAGAATAGTAGGTACATCACCGTCAGTTTGAGTCAATTGTGTATTATGGTAATGTCCGCAGATGCAACTCCCCTTTACGTAGTCTCCTATAGGCTTTCCGTTACATCCAGGTATTCTAAAATTAATACTAAATATATAATCAACACTTAATATATGATATGGGTAGTTTTGGGATATTTGATTGTTTTTAAACAGTCAAATAAAACGTTAGGGGTCGTTTTACTCACCGATCATGTCAAACGGCTGCGATCAGTTCTTAACATGGGGGAGGGGCATTACCTGATTCAAGAATGGCCTACCAGCCTACCTTCGATCGACAGGCTTATAAGCAATTTGACCACAGATTCAAAACTGATCGTAACTGTATCTTCTCCTAGAACTTCTGAGGATATAACTGATATAACAGCTATATGTTATAAACCTTTTTATCTATAGGCAATTATCCCGTGGCATCGGGACCCATGGTATCAAGTAATGCACAAAAGAATATTACCAGTGCACGTATGGAAACATTTAGGTAGACTGTTGAACATTAAGCAAAGGCTGAACTAGGAATTTTGAATAATCTGCAAGGGTGTGTTAAAGCCCGGTGTTGAAAACCTAAAAAGGCGCCGGCACAGAATTTCGGTCCGTTTAGGGCTGGGAGGCAGTCGCCGCCTGACCATATGCACGCTTCACTACTACCTGACTACCATGCATCTTTATGCTCTGAAGCAATAAACTGTGATCGTGTCTGAATGAAAATGAGTTTAAACAGTTGTGTAATTAAGGACTAGAAGTAAGAAAGTTGAGAGAATTGGCAATATTTGTGGTGATGAATAACTGTCTTTAAGGTCCACCATTGGCTCTATAACAATGCCATTTTTCTCTAATAAATATTCGTGAAAGCACTCAGTTCAGGTAGGGTGTTAACGAAAGGCGTATAACTCGGGACTTTTTTATATTGTAGGTGTTTTTTTTTTCTAATTTATATTTTTGATTCCTTTCAGCACTTTTAATGCTCTGATTTAACACCATGGCGTCGGGTAACACGTTGGACGACATAGGGGACAGATTTTGTCAATGTCCTGTCTGCTTAGATCTTTTTAAGGAGCCCAAACAACTTCCGTGTTTACATCGATTATGCGCAGAATGTCTTCAATCTTTAATTCAATTCACCAACGGGATCATTAAATGTCCACTGTGTAATACAGAATTTAACATACCAGAAGAAGGAGTAGACGGATTCATCACCGATTTTTTCATGAGGAGTCTAGTCGAGTATGTACAAAGTCAACAAAGTAATGAAAGTAACGAAATAAGGACATGTTTTGATTGCTCTAAATCCTCGAAGGTAGCAGGATACTGCTTAAAGTGTAATGGTTTTCTTTGCTTTGATTGCTACTCAATCCATACAACAAGAGATTTATCGAGGGAACACCTGCAGTACACCTTATCCGTAGAAGATATCAAATCCAAAAATGCTAAAATTATTAAACGTGCACCATTGCAAGATGCTCCTATGTGTAGTATACACTCTGAAACGATTTCCAACTTATGCTGCAAGCAATGCAATAATCTTCCAGTGTGCACGGCCTGCTTGTATGGTTACCACAGAGAACACGATGTTTGTGAAATAAAAACTTTTGCCAAATCAGAAAGAAACCGTCTTACCATGAAGATTGGAAGTTTAAGAAAGGTAATGCAAAGTAAGTTTTCAGTTAGCCCCAGTGAAGTAGTTGATAGACTTCTTCTGAATGCCAATTCAGCCAAAGAGATTTCCCAACAAGAATACGAGGATAACGCTCAAATGGTTAATTTAAAAATGGAAAGTATAACGAAAACAAAAGAAGCAATGAAATCTGAAAAAGAAAAGGACAAGCAAGAGGCGCTCAGTTCCTTGAACATTGAAATGGAACAGGAAATTGAAAAACTTAGGAAAAAGTATGAAAAACTTAAAAATGAAAAGGAAAAGGAAATAAATAATAACTACCAAGACAATGAAAACGCAATAGAAGAGGATCTTACTCAGCTTCACAAAGAACTTGGGAAGTTCGATAAAGCCAAACATAATCGAGATGAATCAATTGAAATTCAAGTGAATGAACGCTTGACAATTCTTTCCGAAATTTCAAAACGTTTTGAATCTGTCCGTGGATATTTAGAAAATGTAGAGTCAAATGCTGCCGATGTTATTTCCTCTGACAAAGACTGGATGGCCATTCAATGTGTCTCTGATTTTTGTGACCAATGTGACAAATTGAAGGAAGACTTGGAAGGGTTTCCAGTTTACATCCCAATGAGTAATATTGAGATCGACCGCAAAAAAATTATACCAGAGACAGATGTAACAATAAAAATTTCTGAAGAACAGTCAACAATAGTAATTGAATTCATGAAAGGACTTTGGATCATTAGAGACACCTCTAGCAACGAAGATGGCAATATCGTAATCGCTGGTCACCATGTACAAAGGGCTGAATCAATCATTCTTGTAGTTGACCGAAATGGGAGACCAATACAACATCACGTTTTAAAAAATAGAGCAATGCGAGAGCGATTTTGTTGTTGTTTAGCAGGAAATAAAGTGGCATCCGTCTGCCAACCAGATGAAATCGGCATTTATGACGTCAGGGAAAACAAGTACTTAAAGAAAAACATGCATGAAATCAGTGATTGGCCGTCAAACCGATCCGTATCCTGCGTTTCTGCAAGTGGCATTACAAATTCAATTTTTGTTGGCAGTCGATCCAGTGGAGCTGTCTATATATTTGACAGTACCCTAAAACACCAAAAAACCATTACATTGCCAGATATGTTCAAAGGATCTCGTAGTCTAACAGTTTATGGAACGAAATGTATAGTCTGTGATTCTGAAGGCAAAAAAGCTGTCGTGATGGACATTGAAGATGCAGAGATTAGGAATGTTTGTGAACTTAGGAAACCAGATGTAAATAAGGAGAACTTGAAACCTAGAAGTGCATGTACCGACAGAAACGATTTCATCTATGTTTTGTGGACTTCTGAAAAATTTTGGGGCCGTGATTACCTCATCCTTGCGCAGTACAGTAAAAATAAACAACACCTAATTGAAGCGAGACACATGCCTACAGGTGTTACTTGTCTGTCGGTTCTGAAAACTGACAGAGGTGAGAAATTAGTAGTGGCGGCGTGGGATACTTTTCATATCTATGATTTGCTAGAATCACCACCGTGTGCCAGAATTGAAAGAACAACCAGCCATCGTAATTAAATACAGAACATAAATGGTACATCATTTCTTCAATTTATCGAACACGTTGAAAGTAAGATAGTGCATCCAGGCTGGAAGTCGAGGGGAAATGAAGGTCTAACGCTTCATGCGAAACAGTTTACCCCCAAAATAATTCATGTAATCCAGATATATCTTTACATATATTAGTTTCTCGGGAAGGAAACGCCCATCAATAATCAAGAGGAATTTACTAAACTCAGCAAAAGGAATTATCGAGTGCAAATTTACTAAACACTAAATATATTTACCAAATAGTTTATAGTGTAGGCCTAACATCAATTTACTGAACCTAGCTTTAACATGACATTAAGTGCCCTGTACAATTCAGCATTCACAACTTTCTTCTAATACCCGTGCTTTTAATCCGACTCATAAAAACACCCAAACTCATACAAAAAAAAAAATAATTAAAAAATCTCGGTGACTAAAAAGTGATTTATTTGGTTTCGAAACGTCAGCTGCAGTTCCCGTTCCAGTCAGATCGGTGTAGTCTGCTGCTCGAATACTATCAGACTGAGATCTGAAGCATTCTGGTCAATCAAACTGCATGCAACTACATCTATCTCCCAAGAGAAGCTTGGTTTTGTTGCTTTGGATAAAGGCCTGGTCTTCGAACTGTACACTCGAATAAATAAGTTCCTGCATAGGCTTTATCTTCCCGATTAAACTTTTTTTTTCTGTTTCTTCCTAAAATATTTCAAGGAATATATTTTCCTACGAAATCTTGCCATTACGATAAACGCTGGTAAAAATTAAAGAACGTATAAGCAGAGGGTATAATTAAAAAAAAGAGGGAGAAAATTGAGAACAATATGTGCGCAAAGATAATGAACCTTTGGACGAATCATTTTCAGTCAAATTGAAACTTGAAATGCAAGAGGCAATACACCCATTAATTTTGGGAAAAATATGCGATCTTTTGAAACTGCTAACTCTTTAAATAGTTTCGAATAACAAATCCCTCTTTACGCTCAGGATTCAAATCAATCTAAATTCATAGTTAAAAGTTTTAATCTAGTCATTGTCACTTTTTTAAGAGTGAATATTTAGTCATGATTTAGATCCTTCTCTTATTTTACTCTATTAGATTCACACCTACTAATGATTGGGCCTCCTTTTTAGCTGTATGTTAAAACAATACCCTGCATTGGACAAAATATCTTCATCAGGTTAAGTTTGCCAAGCAATGGATGGGCACTTTTAAAAAACCAGTTTGAGGCCTATTTTTACCCAGATAACAAGCAGGTGATATGTGCCGACGGCATGGTTGACGCATGCTACTGTTGTAGAGTGTAGATAATTACTCCCAGTCTGGTTTCTAAAAACAAGCATCGATGAAGTTACACATTAATGCATGTATCTTATAGTTTTCAATGTAAAATATTGATAAAATACACGAGTAATGTAAACAGTATAACCGGCTACATGGAATTAATTAGGTAAGAAAATTGATTTAACAGATTGACCATTTCAAGTTTTTCGTGGTTAGTAGTCTAGCTGTCTAGTAGGGATTTATGATTCCTTGAAGTAGGTAAACGGGATGGTGGGTGGAGATGAAAGAAGATGGAGGAGTACTACTACCCGTTTTAGGCATTCAAAATGTCCTTACAATTGGCATATTGGTAATAGATGTGACGATCTGTTACACACTAAAATCAAAAGAATGAACCTGGTCACTCTCTTTTAGAGTGAAAAGTGTGAATTTACTTCATTAGAGTGTTAATTCCCCAAAGACTGAAATTCACTCCAGTCTTCCTCAAAATCCTACAAAGATCACTCTATTTTGGAAGCGATCGATCATTAGGCCCTCCATCATCAGTGGAACTTTGCTCTTTTTGGGTGAGTTTCACTCGTTTTGGAGTAAATTTCACTATTCTTCGTGTGAATTAACACTCTAATAGGGTGAATTCACACTTGTCAGTCTATACTGGGGGGAGACTATGGTCACTCTTTTTGAAAATGTATAGCATGTGCTTTCAGGTACAATTAGAAGATGTTTAAGTAAGAATTGTTGGAAGGCGTGCTATACAGACAGATAGTTTTAAAGATATCACTTGCTGCGGACACGTTACTTAAATGAGAAAATAAGTGGTGTAAAGAGGTAGAGGGTGTAAGGGACGGAGCCTGGAGAGGAAAGGAAAGTACTCATAACAAGGTTAATTCTCATCAATTTTAGATTACTTAATTCGTTGTCATAGTGACGATTTTCAGTAAGTATTTACTGTAAGTTCTACATTTTATTCAAAAGCGCCAGTAGCGTATACCACCGAATTAGGTCTGAGATTAATCCAGTAAGTAGATTGAAGTATCAATGTAATGCGAAAGAGAAAACAAAAATCGGGGATATACAATAAACTGACTGCTGGGGATCAAAGTGAGTTACTGCAAATGATATTCGTTGCACTGAAACGTCGTAGTTCTTCCTCCAAGTCAGCTCAAATTACTTTTTAGCGTCACAATATACCCCTAACGCGGTCCTGCAAGTTGTAGACCCAGTCTACCTCAGGTTTGAAGCAGAAAATAAATAAATTCCAGAATAGCATTGACAGATCATTGACCAAGCATCGCTATCGTCTTTCTAACAGTCTAACTTTAATTGCTATTTCACAAAATGGACCCTATGACCCATCTTGGGTGTTGGTCCCCAAATTCCAGAAAACCCCGTAAACTACTTTTGGGAATCACTAGAGAAACCATTTATATTGTTACAGAGAATCTGCATGAGTGTTAAATTCTCGGAATTTCAAAGGAATGGTAATGAGGGCCCACCTGAGTCTTGTACTTTGTGTGCAGAAAACCATAAACGGATCATCATGAACGAAGTATCTTTATGACAAGGATTCAAAAACTATTTAAAATTAAATAAACATAGGGCTAATCATTTTGCGATATTTCAAAAAATGGACCAGTGGATACATGTTCTCAGGGCCTTGAACCTAAAACCTACGCACGTCCTCGAGATATCTGTAAGTAGCATTATGACAAGCCATAACATAAAAAAGAAATCGTTGGAAGAGAATCATTTTGCACAAATTCATTATATGTGCCTTTAAAACCCACACGGGGCCTTGAACTACAATTGATAAAATACTTCACATGGTCCACCACCCTACAGCCCTATGAGCATTGTGTCCAATTTCAAAGAAATCCATGAAGCATGTAATAATCATGAGTAAATATGGGCTGAAAAGGTGAAAGCACTGTAAATTGCACCAAGGGCGTAGGAAGTGGGGAGGGTCAGTCCCTCAGGGGAACATGTGCATGAAGAGACGTATATTTCCGCCCAATCGCGGGTAAGAAAACTCTTTTTTTAATTCCTTCAAATCGCAATGAATCAATACAAATGATGATCAAGACCTTTTAGACTTTCTGTTTTATGTTCTTCCCGTTTCCCCGTTCGTGTATACCCATTACAGTTACCATGGAATTTATCTCATAGGGGTTGAGAAATATTGTTATCCGCGAACATTACAACACGTAGCTCCCGCACACACATGAGGGCGTGACATGCCGACTTCCACAGCATGTGTACTATGCACCGTGGAACTAGTATCCGAGTATGCCTCGCATGCAGGCGGGGTTTTACGGTTAGGTCTAGGGCCCCTGCTATTGGCCACCAAAAATTTTCAAACACCAATCTGAGACATGTGCCTCACGAGGGCGGTTATCCTTACAAATCAGGTTGGTATTTTTATCCATTCAAATGAAACAGCGTGCTCGAGAAATTCAAGGTGCCTAAAATTCTTAATGTTCAAATCAAGTTACCGTGTATTCATACAATCAAAGCTGTAGGGATGTATAGCGCCATCACTTTATTGTCGCTTATTATACGGACGCCCTAAGCCGAGGTTGCCTATGTGAAAAAAAATCCATTTTGAATGTTTGACAACCAAGACCTATATAGAGTGGCACTGAAGTTGTCTATTCCAACTGCTGTGCACCAATGTGCTTCACATGTGCATGTCTTCAATCCGGCTCGATTTTCGTCGGTTTTTCTCTTCGTTCTCCAGTTTTCCTCCCACTTGGCTTTATGCTTGTCACAAAAATCGGTTGCCAAGCAACTGAAGTCGGTTACTCGTCGCACTGAAGCACCCTCGGGTAGAGCAGTTAACCAGCCGAATTTTACCCTGTATAGGGCTGTTGCGGCTTTCAAGTTTCCCCCAGTGACAGTTTTGGGAAAGGAAGTATTGTTTAGTCCCCCAAAACTGAGGTGAAGTTTTAGTGAAGATTTAGTGAAGTTAAAAACGAGAACGAAATCAAAAAACTGTGGGAACAGAATAAAAAATTCCAGCCCAGTCTATCAAAATATCGAAATGAGGGACAAACATCATATCAAATAGGTACCGTACTGAATGTTCCAAAGTTAACAAAAATACGTCAACACTTAGAAACGAGCATTATTTCATGATATTTTTAGCAGTGTGGTACCACCCCAAGTCATTGTTTGGGCTGTAAACATCTGATAGAAATCTCAAGGTCGTTTTTTTTTTTTTGCGGTTTTGAATCGAAAAAATTGGCCAAGTCATGAAGTCCAGCTTCAAGGGGAAGAATTTTCTAATGTTTTACTTCAACCCCAAATTTTGTCCAATTTCTTGTACACTTTCGATGCAGGAAATTCTGTCTTTCCATATTCTGGAGTGCGCAAGATTAAATTTCACGACCATTGAAAATGCAGAAATTTCCAAGAGGGGAGGATAAGTTATCTCTTCAATCATTCCTATCTCCCAGGCCGGGGTCACATCAAAGTGGGAAAAATGAAATGTTACGTAATGAAATTAGCTCGAGGAAAAGCCTACCGGAATAGGGTATTTAAAATGTTTTTTCTCTCTCTCTTGAATTCATCAGCATGTAAAAAACCACTCATGAACTTAATAAACGTGATCTTACTTTTTGTGTAAAAAGAAATCTCATATGGTTTGCTAAATTGCAACCATGATCGCATTTGAGTGCCATTGAGTATATAAAAATGTTACCCTTTTACCCTTAGAACCCTACACGATGACGATCACTCTTCAATCCTGCTCAAAGATATAATCCTGCTCAAAAAATCCTGAAAAGTCAGTCCGTGTCTCAGCGGACCCCATTTCGTGTGTCTGCATTTGAAAGCATGTTCGAGAGACGTACTTCTATATCACTTCCCATGTGAAAAGTAAATCTCTGTGCTATGTTCCCACTGACCGTCAATACTGGGTGAAGAAGCCTCAGCCGCCGTAGGTAGTTAGCTTATATACGAATCCGATTATCGCTTGTTTTTAGTGACTGTAGGGCGCCATTAGTGGGGTCCATAGGCCTAAAACCGTCTTTATTTGTTGTTTTCATGAATTTCAAACCCTCATATTTAGTGAAATTGGAGAATTCAAGATACAAATTAGTGTACAACCATCCATGATAGAGGCAAGCAAGGAAATCGAAAGATTTAAAGGTGATAAACAGATGAACCCCAGTTAAAGCCGTCTGAAATCAGACTATCACTTGCTGTCCGAATTCGTCTTTAAGTGTAGTTGTTATGTTACGCAAAACTGCATGAATCAAGTGGCTGGTGGATGCACAGCCTTCGCTACAGGGTTTCATATTTAGGTGGGTGCTATGGTCCAAAATTATGACGGGCTGGAAGGGAAGTGCACTTTGAGTAATTGTTTTTCTAGGGAAAGGGTTTAAAGGAGAGTCCCCTTCCTTTTGAAAAAAAATGCACTTTGAAAAGGTCCAGAAAGCAAAATGGTCCTAGGCTACATTTGACATATTTGCATAAATTACGGTAGTTTTTTCATTCTTTATACTGTAACATAATTGTGAACATACAATCAAAGAGTATGGTTTTTCATTACAAAGGAATTATTGTACAAATAATTAAGAAGAAAAAGTGCACAAAACTTCTAGTCTAGAGGGCTTGAGGAGGGTAGCACAGTTTTCTCAAGGATGGGGAGCAAACTGTACGATGTGTGACATCGTCAAAACGACTATCTAATCGAGGAATAAACGAAAATTTTGGGTCATCGCAACCTCAGCCGAAAATGACACTTTTCAGGTTTGTAAATGACTCTAGGCAGTCTTGTAACTTTGGGTGCAATTAAATGTTCACTTCAACAGGAAATAAACAAATTCGATCAGGAAATGTACACTACGACTCCCCGGCCAAAATGTTTGGCTCTGTATTCACGCATAACCTCCTGTCTGCCTGTGTAATTATCCGACAGTTATAAACATCTCAAAACTCTTTGTAACTTCCATCTAAACAACATTATAAAGTTTATATATAGGGCAAAGATGCCCAAACCATGAAGTGAGGACACTAAAGAATAATTGATTTTTACAGGCTGCCAGATTGTGGCCATGTGTAATAATGTTTTGCATTTTTTTATCAAAATTTTTCCGTGAATATGATGTTTTTATTTGGGGAAATTTTTGAAAGAATTCGGGAACGCTCGAGAGTTTGCTGTGTGATTGAAAGCATGTCAGATTGCTTAATAAAAGAATAGTCCACCAGAGTCAAATTTGTGTTTTATGTGGTACACAGGAAAATATTCTAAGCATTCTGGTGTAACTTTCATTCATTTCTCGTGTTCGGTTCTGAAGAAATTTACAAGTTGGCTCATTTTCTATAAAAGTGAACTAAGCAAGCAGGTGTGATGTCATGGATTCACTTTGATGGTCAGTGTTTCATATTTCTTTATTTTTCGTCCTATAAGTTTGACATTGAATTTATTAAGGCTGCTATCCTGCCCCTGAGTCATATAAAGTTTTTAAATCCCATTGCTCAGGACGCAATTTTGACATCAATATACCAGAGTTAAGTTGCATAAAATTAGTGGTAAACTATATGAAGAAACACAAAACAATGGACAACAATGTAAACCTATGGCATTTTGGCTGCTTCCTTCAAGTTCAAGCTGTGTAGAAAATTTTCTTTACATTCAATTGCTTACATCTTAAGGACCGAACATGCGAAATTAATAAAAATCTCATCAGGATGGTTAGAATATGTACCTCTTTGGAAACTTGGGAAACAGTTTTGATAGAAAACAATAAAAGTACTTCCATATTTGTTAAAAAGACACATTAATGTCGGCTTATGTAAACAGAGGATGGAGATGAACTTTCAATTATGGATAAGTTACTAAGCCATTAGCTCTTCTGCGTTAATGTATTTTCTTAATGATGTGCACAAGTGGGAATCATTACGAATGCTGAGCTCCTTCATAATAACACCCTCTCAGCCTACTGCACACCTACGATCAATGAAAATTGGGCGGATGCAGTTTTTTGGAAAATTTACAAAAATCCTCAGGCTAATATACTACGGTGCTAACTTTAATGATCAAACAAATGATAATACTCTACGGCACTGGATCTAGTTGGAACAGTCGACAAAGGCCACGCCCAAAAACGTGCTGGACTGAATAAAGAAAATTCCAACTGGAATTTCATATTTTGAGTTTTGAAGGTTGCATGAGAGACCTACCTCCGCATGGCCGCGACGGCACTGGTTGGAAGCTATTTAGACCTGTGCACGGTAAGCCTCGGACCACTCGAATCTGCTAAAAATTTACAGGAGGCCTTTACCAAGAGTTTATTACCGAACATATAAGCACACTTGGCATCAAATACTCTTCACTTGTCATTATTTACCCTTAACTCAGGGTTTCTGTGTCTTTTTACTTTTTTAGTAATTTCTAACAAGTTCTCTTCCGGGAAACATACATAAGTGTGTGTGTGTTGGGGGGAGGGGGGGGGGGAGTCCACTTAAAACCGAAGATCCGTCAGACCAAAAGTCCACGAGACCGAAACTGCGTTGCAACATGAAGTGGGAGAAACTGTAACTGAATGAACGTGTTTTCGAACTCTCATTGAGTTAAACGAAACCGAAGACCTGCAAGATCCAATGTGAACTAAGAATAGCGGTTCGAATTAGGCCAAGGACCCTTTTCCTTTTTGAAATTTCTGGTCTATTCATTCAAATTATGGTTCCTTCGTTTCGTTTTTGAGTTTATAGACATCAAAAGTGGACTTATTGGAACTATTTGCAAGAAAACTTATGGGACGACATAGTGACTGGAATATTTAGATTCTTTGGGAACAGGGGCGTAGCCAGGATTTTCTTGTGGGGGGGGGGCAAAGTCGACTCATCGTCCCCAATCTTGACCGACAGGACTATCTAAGCGGAGCGCCACCATCAGTTGGCGCGGAGCGTACAAGAAAATTTGTGGTTTTAGAAACCCCTCAGATGGCCGGGAACGGCACTTCCCGAGTGTTTTATGCTGCATGTTTCCAGCCTGGAAATATGGATCTCATTTCTGAAATTTCTCAATTAATGCAAAAAAAAATCAATCTATGAAAAATGTTAATACATGTTTCTAAGCGGAGCTTTACCATCGATTGGCGCGGAGCGTGCCAGGAAAATTTTGGCTTTACAAACCCCTCAGATGGCTGGAAACGGCACTTCCCGAGTGTTCTAAGCAAGAATATGTTCAGCCCAATTTCGAAATTCTCTCCCCTTCTTAACTGGGGAACTTGACAAATATTGAGGGGCTGAACATAGCTTTAGCCCCCACTTTTTCATTTTTCATCGCCGTCACTGGGGCGCGGCATTTTCTTGAGGGAGCGAAGCGCCCAAGGAGCCGAGCGACCGAACGGGGAGAGGGTGTGGTTCTCCCCCTCCTACCCCAAGGAGATTTTGCAATTTTACATCAAAATTGAGCGATCTGGTGAACACTACAGCTGGAATTTTTGGACATTTTCAATCTTGTTTCAATGTTTTCCTTATTCCCTCGAGATTTAGTGTGACAAAACAGCTACTCATAAGGCTTACATTGGCTAAACCAGCGGAATTAACATTTTGCCTTGAAAAACGCCAAAATTCCATTTAAATAAAAAAAAATCGGTCTGGGCGGGAGTAAGTGCGAACCCCCTGAACCCCCTGGCTACGGGCCTGTCCCCCTGGGTGTACCCCCTTGGCGCCAGGATTTGCCCGACGAAGGGCCACTCTCCGAACGGGGGAGGGGTAGGGTGGGTAGCGGGTAGCGGCCCCAAGCCTCGACAGCCGTCGATGAGTTGGTGAGGGAGATTTGAAGAAAACCTGTGCACTATACCTGCCATTGCGAGTCATATACGACATAAAACTTGTATATGCTAGAGGAAGATATTTCCGCACTGATTAAACCGTGGAAAAGTGGGCGAAAATTTTTTGGGTTAGCCTACACTAAAAAGAATCTGTACTTTTTTAAAGCTTATATAGGTCAATTGTCCCGGCATTTGGGCCCCATCGGGCACAACTTATATTGTACTTCCTCCTTCGAGTCCGTACCGCACGACTGACACAAGAGATTATTAACTAAGTTTAGCGAAATGAGATGAAATTCCCGATATGTACATTAATCCATTTGTTCTACTTATTAATTTACTTGAAAAGATGGAAAGGGTTTGTACTTTATTAGCTCTAGGTAACGGAACTGAGGAAGAGTGTGCAAAGCGTACCGAACATTTTGGGTTTTATCGCAGAAGTAACTCTTCTGAAAGCCAAAATAACTAAACCGACCATGGGAAGGCGACAGATTATTCCCGACATGGGGAGTGCCATGCCAGTGACCACAAGTTCCGACAGCCCCTATGTCGAGGGGGTGGTGAGAAGGGGACATGAAGGAACCTAACTATCACATGTCATTGCAGCCTGGGGCACATTTTACACAATATCACTTAATATTTTAAAAGCAGAGTTGCGCACTGGTAGTGTTCTTTTGAATCTGAATCGTGAAATTGCAAAGCGCGCGAAGCGCGCGAAAATTTTTGGTAGGCTTACAAAAATAACATAGCCTATGTAATCATTAAGAACAAAAAGAAAAAAATAGAAACTGTAGGAGTTTTAGACCGTATCGGGGATAACCTACATTGTGTCGAAACCACCTGAAATACCCAATAAAATAGCCAAACTATGCTCCGTGAGTCGCTCACCAACTGACCTATCGCATGACACACACAAGAGAACAGCAACTAGGCTTTGTGATATGGGATGAAATATAAGTTGACAGGACTTAAACTCTCTAGATATGTGGAATGTAACTATTGAAAAGAAGTGGAGTGAATCTACAGCGCGCGTAGCGCGCCGAAAATTTGGGGCTCTTATTAGGGAAATTGTCCCTTGAGAGCAAAAAACAGGTAAACCATCGGGGAGACTAGTCGCCGTCGGGGACTGCATACTTTATCGTAACGACTAAGAGCCCCCCCCCCGAAAAACTGTAAAAAATACCCCCGATTCCCTCCCTCCTTTTGCCGTTTATCTTTTTTTTATTTTTTTTTTACTCTCTTTCATTTTTTCAACATCGCCCATCGCGTCCCCAAAATTTTTGTGGGGGGCACTCTACCCCCTGCCCCCCCCCCACCGCTGGCTACGCTAGTGTTTGGGAAGTTATGGGGCGATTAAATACTTGAAAACACAGCCCTCTACAATAATAAATAAGGTTTCCTGTCTAAAAATTTTCAACTTATTCAAGATCACCGGTAGGGAATCTCTTCCCTTTCAAGGTCCAATGAAGTAATAAAACCATTATTTTGTTTCCTTGTGTAACAAAATTTTCCAGCAGAAATTTACCGTCGATGCTGATGAGGCACTTTGAGTGTAATACTATTTGAACCATGGAATTGAATTTGACACATTTGGTCTTGTGGTCCTTTGGTCTCGCCAACGATATCTGCAATTGTTCTCATGGGAATATACCTATCTTTTTTGGATGAAGTCTTGAAGTGAGAAACCTCGAAGAATAACCTGTTTGAGATTTGAACTTTGCTCCATGCAGTGCCAGTTCAGGAATCAGTTGTTTGGAGTAACTTTTGTTTTAAAATTAAAGGGTAAGAGCAGTCACCCTAAAATCATGGTTTAGTTAACTGCCAAATTTCTCACTCAAACTAATGTAAAATCAGATTAACTAGGACTTAGCCTACTGCTTGGTTTGAACATGCAACATTGAAGTCCTAAAATATAATGAAAGATATTTTGGAGAGAGAAATAAGAACAAAATTATTTAGCTGTTTTTTCAAGGGACTAATCCTGCCCTCAAGTTTAAGGAAAGCAGCACTTTGACCTGTATGTAAAATGCAACACGGTCGAATTGCTATGTAAAGTGTTACATTCTCACTCTAGCAAAACACTTGTAAATTAAATGTATATGTTTAATATATATAGACAGGTTGGTCTTGTCGTGTCGTTTTTAGAACGTAAAAAGCCGAGACACGACCAGAAAGCGGGAAACCTACACAACAGCAAGGACGGTGGTTTTACTGACTATCGGCAGTGTGACGAAAGCTTTCTCGTTAGTCAGCAATCAAAAAGCAACTAAACTTGTCGTTTTGAAGGTAACCCTTCGGTAAACAGTGCCAAAGTTCAGTCAGTGTAGGTCTATATGACGGAAACTTTGATAAAGATCTGTTGAACCCGTGCATGTTATGAACAGTCCAAGTCGATCCAAGTTTAACAGACCAATAAACTGCCCATCAGTTGCAACTTAACATATGTGAGGTTTGATTGTGATCTCTTATTCTTTGTCTATACTCATTTTGATGATTAATTCTTGCTGAACGTGTAGGCCTTTTATACTGAAGAAACTCTCGTGTTACAACGCATTCGATACAGGTCAACCTTGTGAAGAAGTATAAGGACAAATCTTCCAGTTCATTGTCAGTTCAAATTAACTACCAACTCTCACCACCGTCAGTTTTGTGGCATCATCATCATAAACGCAAAGTTAGGAAGTTGACTGGTATATGTGGCTCATATCATTTTCTATCGTATTGCGTACCCTAGGAACTCTGTACAGTCTGTACAGTCTTGTACAGTCTTGTTTTTACGTTAACTGCAAGTCAAAGTGTAGACTGGTGCCATCTTACAAACGTGGTAAGAATTCATTATTAAGGGTTTGGTACGACTTACCCAAATCGTATTCAATTCAACTTAATTTAACTGCAACTTAAACCCTATGCTTTTTTGCTAAGTTCCCATATTACTATTTGAGTCTTATTTTGCATAACTGAAAACTCGTATCACGCAAAGTAGACGATGAAGGTATATGGTTGGTAACACCTGCCAGCAAAATGCACTGACTTTACAGATTTCCCGACGAAAGATCGGTTGGCTTTGTCAATATCATTCAACATCCTCGAGATATAACTCTCCCAGGTTTGATTTTTTTCCGGAACATCTTTTCAGTACGCAAAAATAGTGATGGGCATTGCTGCACAGCGTTGACATTATTTTGTTAGTCATACATTAATCATCTCCAAATACTTATCTGACAGTTGAATGTTTGGTAAGTGATACTAATTGATTTCAAGAATATAATTTCCACTTCTAAAATAAACTCTAAGGATAAGCTGATGTTACCACTGTACTTCGAATGAATGTTTCAAAACAAAGGATAAGATAAGCCATTGACACACTATACTATTCTCGACATCACGTAGTTTGCATGTTTAGCTCAAGTTCTGTGGTCAATTTTTTCTGGGGTTTTCAATGCTTTTACAATTAAATATCCAACTTATTTTAGTTCCATGTCACCAGACTTTACCTGTGTATTACCTGACTGGTTTTAATCAGATTTTGATATGCGATTTTTGTTACGTTTTGAATGATAGTTTAAAAATTGTTGCTGCAAATTGCTAAAGCTATTTTTTAACGAACGAACATAGGCTAGTACACCCTGCATATGCATGAAACCGTGTGTAGCCTAATTTTAGCAGGAAGCTAACAACTTATTTCAGCTACTAAACGTAAACCTCAACCATTCAGTTCTCAACAAATCAAGTCCGTACTCGGACTCGTGATTCCAAAAATTGATGAACTGGACCAGAGGGGTTGATTTTCCCCATTGAGGAAGTACAAGGACACACCGTCCTCTAGTTCGCACTCGAGTCCTTGAAAATTGAAAATTGCCGAACTATAGTGACGCGAATCCCCTGGACTCGACTACTGAGCACTACAACTTGATCGGTGATCAGCCAGTCTCATCATTGAATGTCAGATAATATGATGCTCACTTAACGCCTACTTTTTGGACATTATCTTTATCCTAAAACCCTTAATTCTTAGGGAGGTAACGGACTTCACAATCATTGTACAAAACTCCATCATATAGCTTCTTCGGTCATAATGTTATATCTGTTCCTAAGAACTATTGTTGATCTGTTACTTCATTGATACATTCATTTTTCCTAAACTGCATTCTAAGCTTCTTCCCACAAACTAGGGTTAAATTTTTCTGATATTGACAGCAAAATTGATTGATGAAGTAGTATATACTGCCCGCTAGTCAGTTAGTGATAAATTTTGTGTTACAATGGATATTGCACTGTGAATCTCAAGCCTCACAAATTAATACGGGATTTATGGCTCGAAACTCTTTTGGTGTGCTGTTTTTCTACCAGCACAATTGATGGATCGTCAAACTATTCTTCTATGATATTTATGTGCTTTTGAGGATAATGCACATGTACAGAGGGAGATGAAGCCCACACAATTGTATATGTTGCGTAAATTTCTATTCTTTCATTGGTGTAAAACGTAACATCACTTCATTTCTGCTTGTAACGCGGTGAAATATACGTTTGTCTGTTCATAGCGGCCCGCTTAAAGGTAGTGTGACACCAAAATGACAAAGTCGGGTATTTGATGTAAAAAGCAATAAAAACCGAGAAAATTGCCGCAATTTCCATCAAAATCGGTTAAAAATTGGCCATTTTACAGGTTTATTCCTTATTTGCACGTAATCATGCATAAATATGAGCTCAATATGTAAATCTTAGGGAGGGACATACCATATATGGCTAATGTTATCCTTTGTTTTTGCAATCACCATTTCAAGGGCAGTTGTAAGATTAGTGTTTCCTGAAGGGTTTATTTTGAAAGTTGAAATTGTGTCCTTTAAAATCATCAGTATCAATCACCAAACTATAAACTATCTGATGAGTAATTAAGAGATAATTAATACAGGGCTAACAAAAGAAATGTCAGCACTGTGCAACACTGAACATCACTACTTTTGCACAACCAACAAGTTGCTTCAGAAACATTCAAACTTTTAAGAGGTATATCTTGAGAACGGTTAAAGATATTGACATAATTCTAACGGACTCTTGCTTAGGAGACCTTGTTCCGTAACTACCAAGTAAATTCATTTTTTTTTTCTTTTGCTGACATGTCACACTACCTTTAATTAGACACCTCAAGTTCAAATGTCGGCCTGTATTATATTGTGATGCGATGCAAACTTACTAGCCTCACCTTTAAAATTTTCAAAATGTAGGTCCTAGCCACGGACTTTTATACATGGACAGAGCATGTAACGTATACGTTCTATCCGTAGATGGTCGCCACCGGCTGGGACAAAAAGGCCCGCCAAGGTGGCCGCCGTGAACCGATAAATAGTGTGATTTGACGACGACTCTGTAACATTTTAAGTAAAAGTTAAACTTGAATGTGTAGTGATTTCAACCTTACCTTGTCATATTTCAAAATATTTCAACTTTCTTGCAAAATCTGTTGATTTACTTGAGCAAGTCTAAACTGTCACACAAAACCTTAGCAGACAACCATCTTGGTGCGCTTTTTGTCACCCGCACAGTAGCGACAATATATCGTGCAGTATGTTCTGCCCATGAATAGGAAGTCCGTGGTCCAAGCCCTAGTGTCAGGATTTGCCCAACGGGAACACTAGCTTCCCTCAGAGGCGTAGCCACATGTACAGAATGTTCTATGAAGACGGGAGTTGGACTATTAGAATTAATTTTTTTTTGTGCTCTTTAATATATTTGACGTAAACTTTAAGCCCATCCTAGAACTGTCTAAACTCAACCTCATTCAGATACAATCTCAGTTTATTGCTTCAAGGTGAGTATACACGATCCCAATGTGTAATCAAAACTCAATACAGTAAAGGCTGTGTAATATGAACTATGGTACTCTCCTTTTTAGCTTACAATAAGCTTATGCCGCAGTAACCACCTTTTGGAAAGCTGTGACGTCATAAAACAATAATTAGTTAGTTAGTTAGTTAGTTAGTAAGTTAGATAAAATTTAACGATACACCAACACGAATGTGTTATTTAGTGTCATAATGTTCAAATACTGTTCAGACCCTCCCGTTTACTCGCCTCTTATGACATGAGAGGAACACCGTGGACGCATCCTACAACCTCTAGCCCACAGAGGGATAACCATTGAGGGGGGACTTGCTCGGTTTTGTGGCGCTGACAAACCGCCAGTTGTGGGATGAGTAATAACGGTCTGATGTGCGCATTTTATAGGCGATAGTCGGGGAGAAACTTCTCGCACATACGACCTCCTCAGCCCACCTGGATGTAGTTTTTAAAAAATTAATTACATTGAGAAAATGCAGATTTCCTCATAACACCCTATGATAATATCATTACGAAAGTATGTGTTAGGGCCCGAGTTCTGCTTATTTGCAATAATTTGCACATACTATGCTACCCCAGAACAACTATTCAAAGTTTATGAAAAGTAGATCAGTTAAATATGTGACAAAAAGGAAAATAATAGCCGAGATGGCTACTAAAAACAACGTAAAATGCACAGTAGCCTGGTCACAGTGCGGCCTAGTCATAGAGCAGACTGTCTTTTATCATAACCATGACTAGTTTCAACTGAGTTTCAATGTCTCGAAATTTTGCTAAGTGTGAAGTTTGAAAAAATCAAAACACTTTCAAGAAACATTTTGGAAACATTAGGTTATACAAAGGAACAGATTTTTGTATATAAGATACAGTTGATACTTTTTAAAACCGTTGAATAGGTCAATTTCAGAAAAAAGTGGTGGGATTCCAGGAAATTTAAATCCACCAATTGAGGAAATATTGTTCCAAAATGTATTACTACCGATATCATGCTTTTCCAAACAGTTTTCTGCTTAGCTTAAAACTTTTAGCTGTACAAACTTTTAGGCTTAAATGTCCAACACAGATCAGATGCTAACGATGTCCATTTCATGTAGGCTATGGCCAGTCGCTGGTAAATTATAACAACAGTGGAACAGAAATTATGGCAAATTAGTGTAACAAGTATGACCAGTACTTGGCCGTACCTTCAACACTAGTTGTCTGATATCTGTTGTACGCTGTTCTAACACTTCTTTCTAGAGTGTGGGCTTATGCTAATGTTCGTAATTAGGCATCAAATTAAAGGGATGTGTTGGGTCTCGGCGTTAAACTTAAGGGCATATACTCGACCAGCAGTGTGCTAGGCGAAAGTAGATTTCTTTTCACTATCAGTGGTGACACCAGTTTGGGGCATTTTCCCTAGTCATAGCATGTAGACTTTTTCGGATAGTTTTTCTGACACTTTTTCCGTGACTCGGAGATATAGGCCTAGACCTAGAAAGACCTGAGAGATTCCCGCCGGGACCGTGCTCCTTGGATTCCCTCCAGCTCTCCACTGGGGCTTAGTCCTAGTGGCGTAGGCAGGATTTCTCTGAAAGGGAGGGGAGACGTACAGTATGTTGAGCGATCGCTGGCCTGGGGGAGGTCCAGTTCAGTACTAGCAATATGTCCGCCCAGAAGATTAAATATTCGAATTTAGTGTTGTTCCTTCTCTCCCGAAATTTCCCAAGAAGTGCGCGACTTAAGTCTTAACCCCCGCATTGTCGTTGCCGTGCTAGTGTGAACACTCTTTCATTTCATGTTAGGTGGGATATTTTTGCCGTTCCCGTTGTCGTTGCCGTTGCCGTTGCCGTTGCCGGACAAGTGTGAACGTACCTTAACTCCGTTTTACCTCGAGAAACGCCAGACCTCTAGTTAACTCGGTGCCGGTGTATAACTTTCGATCCACCTCAAATCGTAGGGCTCTGTAGTTTTAACCTCAATGCTTGCGGTGTTTAAACAGGTGTTTTCCCCGCGTTGACAACCCGTACTTTCGCCCCAAGAGTGCAACAAATGTGCTACACTTTGTCCCATGCACTAAATATATATGTGATTTTTGACCACGTTAGTGTCATAGCAAAACCTAATCAACCTAACATATTTCGTTTTATATTGTTAAATTGCGATTAAGATTTGACTGACTGGTTTGGGTCGAGGAAACGGCCAGCTTCGAAAATACGTAGTGTCGCATTTACAATTGGATTAAAGGGGGAGTTTAAGGAAAAATTATTTTCACATGTGAAAGGAGAACTAAATCTACTCAGTGTGGTGAAATTTTCATTCAAATCAGACCCGTCTTTCTCGAGATATCATCAAATGAAAATACCAGATTTGTGTTCCAAGGTGAGATTGAGGGCAGCAGAAATTATATCACTTCCTCACATTGACAAGGAATGCTTTGTTTTCCTTTATTTTTTCAGACTGTTGCGTTGACCTTGATGTTAGTAGTAAAAGGACCTCCCATGTGGATTGCAAAGTTTGAATAGTTTTCCTGCCACTTATGCAATCACATTTTGATAACATCGGACTGTTCAAGAGAAAATTGTAAACGTAAAGTTTAAAGAAAAACAAAAGAATGTCCATTAATGTGGGGATATGATGTTATAGGCCTATGTGCTTGCTTCAAGTTCACTGTTTGTTGAAAATGTGACAACTTCACTTGCTCATATCTCGAGAACCACACATCGGATTTCCATGCAAATTTCATCAAAATGCTTAGAACAAGTACCCCTCTAACATATGAAAACTTGATTTGTCCTATAACTCTCCTTTCAAGAATTAACGACTATTGTCATATGATGATATTTCGAAATGGAAAGTCAAGTCGCGAGCATGGTGGTGATGACAACTGCCTTTTGTTGTAAAAATAGGAACTCTGCACAGACAATCTGTAGAGAATAGACGCATCCAAGCTGCTAGTTACGGTACAGCGACATCCGCCTAGCCTAATCACCCTCAAGCTGATGGAATAATGGAACGTTTTCAAAGGTGACTTAAAGCTTCCCGCACTGCTTACATGGATTCTACTGCTTGGGTAAAAGTACCTCACTCTCGTATTATCAGGAATTCGTTCAGCTGTCAAAGAACACCTCAGCCACCCCGCTGCTGAAATGGTATTCGGCACGACACTTCGCTTTACGGGACAGTTCTTTGAAAAATCCGACAACCCCACACTTAAAGACCCAGGTCATTATGTACACCGTTTGAAGTCTGACATGAAAACACTCCTCCCTACTTCACCTCGACTACTCGACCCACTCACATAAACGCCAACTTAGATTCTTGTACTCATGTTTTTCTGCGACGTCTAGCTGTACGCAAACTTTTACAACCTCCTTTACACTGCCCCCTTAACGTACTCGAGCGGAACGATAAGGTTTTAAAACACGTCGTACGCGACCGACATGAGAACGTATCTCTTGACCAGTTGGAAGCTGCTTATTTCGAACTCAAGGTTGATGACGATACAGACCGTCTTGACCCACCCCCATCTGTGAGCCCGTGATGAAAACTCCCTTTGGTGTGAAAACAGGAATTCTGCACAGGCACTCTATAGAGAATAGAAGATTCCCAGCTGCTAGCTATAATCATCCATCAGTGGGGTCCATCAGCCTTAAACGTATTTATTTTATCATTTGATTGTTTTGGCTATATACAATTCTAAACCCTAGTTGCCAGTGAAGGAAGAGCGAAGGTGCTTTATTGTACTTATCTCCGTGATAAAGGTAAGCAAATGACTCGAAAGGAAACTGATTGACCCCAGTTATGCTTGACTAACTCAGCGCTACCATCACTTGACTGTTACAATTTGTGTACAGGTTATGAGCGCCAAAAAGAAAAATGCTAGGCTACCGTACGTCATTATTTTGTATATTGCAGGCACAAATGGCTACAGAACACCAACGCACCGATTTGCCAGATCTCAACAATTACCTTCCTCTAAAACACGACGAAGATCGAAATGAAGCGGCAAACAGAGTTTATAAAAAATACAACAATGAATTGAGTCAACTCATAAACTGGATGAAAAAACATTTTTACGATGAAGTGGTCAACCGACTAGAAGGTCGTTTGAAGACATATCTCCATGGCAATGGTTTTACGCTGAAAATGCTGGGGATCGGTAGCGGAAACGGTAGGAATTTTAGTCTATAGTAGCTATGTCAGCTTTAACACTTTAAAAAGTGTTAACAACAGCAAAACTTGATGGATAAAGAATCTAGCGACATGGGCGTCCGCAGGTAAGGGCAAGGGGGGCACCCCCCCCCCCTTCCCCCCTGGAAAATCAAAAATTTGAAAAAACGTATAAAAATCAAAGCAAAAACCCGAACAAAACGTGTTTTCCAAGTTTCTATGCCAAAAATAGGCTTTAGAAATGCCATTTCCAGCTATCTGGGAGGCATTTTGGGCTGAAATTTTCGCACGTTTCATGTCGTTTCATGGTGACTCGGAGGTTTTGCCCCCGTCTAGATATTCCCCCCCCCCCCCCGACTTTTTTCTGCGGACGCCCATGTCTATCGATCTATCGATCAACTGTATAAAGACTCATTAATGTTTTCAAACAAATTGCGCCACTTATGCTTGCTACTATAACATCAGTTGAATAGGTTCGCTCACTCGCCGCTTTTACATTTTCGTTCCAGTGACATTCTAATTGAGATTCTAATTTGTCTATCTGCATGCAATCTTGAGATCGATGCATGGGCAAGACCTACACGCATACGTTCCTGTGCATCGTCTCTGCCAATAAGTGCCAACCGGTGACGTTACCATAATGTTCTCATTAATCAGACTTTCTTATTAGTTGAAAAAAATGAACAGCTATACAAAACAGTTTGTCACGTGACACAGGCCTACATGCGTTATCATATTTAGCATGGTTTGTCTCCGGAGAAAATATGTTAAGGCGCGAACAAGGGTATATGGTGGGTAGTTATCGCTGAACTTCACATGGCCCACTGCAATCTTGAAATACAACATAACGACAAAAAGAGCAAAACTAATCACCACAAATTTTATAACAATGAAGCCCAAATTTGGCAACTGGAGATATGAAACATTTGATATGATTTATTGCAGCTTTACCCCCCCCCCCCCACCACCCGGCCACCTCTGACCTCACCAGGACCACACCTAGATACGGGGAAAATCGAACTCCATAATCATCATCACCCGAAACAAATAAATCTATCTAGACCCTTCCCTGGATACAGTAATAATTTTGACTTGAATTAAGTCTTTATGAACACATGTAACGGATACTTTGAGTATGATAATGATAACTTACAATGTAATTCTTTAAAGGACCATAAAGGAATAGCGCTAGAATTGCTACACACGAGACACAGGATCAGATGTATACATTTCTCGGGTTCCAAGATCGTTTGAGTTTGGCAGAGATCATTGTGAATCAAGAGGTAAAAATTCGAGAGCCAGGGAATCATTAAGCCTATGGTTTCTTGTTGTTCGAGTTTTGTACTTTGCCAGACAGAGCGGCTTCTTTTCAATGTTTCATTCCCAGACCGAATCTTACCAAAGACTTCAAAATTCTTTCTGCCATTGTGAGTGACTCTTTGCATAAACAATGGAATAGGAAACATCATCCAGGGACCCCCAATTGAAACAAAAAGCTGAAAAATAAAACCAAAGGTTGAAAAGTGGCGCAAAACTCCAACAAACCAAATCATGCGTAAGGGCTTCCCGAATTTTTAAAAAGTATGATTGACTATTAGAAAATACTCTGAAGGACGCTTGGTGTTTTTTTTTTTTTTTTTCAGGAAAAGTTACTCCTTTGATTTTGGCTTACAGCTGCCTTGTCTTTTACAGGAGAAACAGAACTGGAGGTGATCGCCGGACTTTTAAAGAGTTTCTCGAAAATTGAAGTTACTGTAGTAGAACCCTCAAAGGAGGGCATTGATTCCTACATGGCTCTATCGGAGACGGTGAAAGGACAGTATACCGGAGTCACTTGGCACTGGCGGCAGCAGACACTTCAAGACTTTATCAACGGCAATGAGACGAAATTCCACTTTATAAGTATGATACACACCTTGTATTTCTCGCCATTATCAGAATTACATGGTCACTTAGAGGCAGTATACAATTTATTGGAAGACAAGGGCCTTATTCTCAGCATGCACGATACGGGTTAGTATGAAAATATTACTTGTAATAGAAACGCACCGGTAAATTCACATGCACCGGTTTATATGTAGTGCAGATGACTACGAACAGTGAAATAGGTTACAAAGAAAATGCGCATTTTTGTGATAGACATTTTAAAATATAGGTAAAGACAGTTGTGGGCAGCTACAATAGGAAAGATTCTTACACGCCATTTAAGGGAACCTTCAAAGTGGAATGTGTGTAAAAACGTTTTTATAGCCAGTTTGGACAATCATATATACAGATATCAATCAAAGTCCAACGACGGTAAACAGGACATTTTTAAATTTTTCTTACATTCCATTCCATTCCATAGAAAAACAACGCTGAATTAAACCTTGAGATCATATGTAAATAGGTGGATTGTGGCTTTACAAGACGTACTTTGTTTGACCCAAAATTTTGAAAATTAACCGAAACTTTGAAAGAAGTAACTTTTAATTCACCGTTGATTATTTAAGCCCATTTCCTTGGCTTATTAAAGACGTCTTAAAACAAAATGGTAATCATGTACCTTTAAAAATTATAAGGAAGTGCATTTATAAAGAGGCATCAAGTTCGGCAAATGTTTTGTTACATGCAATGACATTTCTTCTTGAGAATGCAACATAAAAACCCCAGTAAATCAAAGGCGGTGTGGGGTGTAAATAATATCTGAGTTTGTTACATGATCTGTGACCTCAGGTGATCAATTAGTTCATTGTGATCACAAACTGCGTAAAAAGCAATTAACAGGTACCAAACAGGCTTATAAGCTAGTCCAAAATCTACGTAACTTTTTGTGTATTTTTCGTTGCGGTTGTTATATATCTGCCATTTGGTATACTGCCAATCTATTTATCAGATGTGAAACCAAACCATATCAAGTATATACAAAGTGTGCTTCATTTTCCACTTGATGAAATAAGATGTATCAGACAGAGATGAACGATGTTTCAAAAAGTCAAAAGGAAAGTTCCATCATTTAGAAGTTTAGCTATTGTGGACAAACAATGCCTCAACGCCTTTTGAATCAGTTGCGTCTTCGCAGGTAAAAAAAATAAACGATAGTAAATGAGTGGGCAATTTCTGCACTTTTAACTAAAAACCGTTTATTAGTAAGTTTGTACTTTAAACAAAAGACAAACTAAAGAAGCCATGAAGTGGTTGAGTCTAGACTGAAATTGTCAGCATGACTAAGAGGAAGGCCTAAATTCGCACAAATTAAAACAATATTCTGAGCATTATGAAATAAACGACTCAAACCAAATTTGCAACAAAAACTGAAAAGCACGCCTGAATTCTTACTGTGAGAATTAATTTCATGTATTGTGTTTGTTTCAAAAAGTGTTTCCCTTTTCAAATAGTCAATTGTGCGCTTCTCTTTTTAGAAACTACCTGTTTGTCGAGGCTAGATTCAATATTTTCTAACGTCGACCATCCTCTTCGACCTGCCATAAACTCTGGACACATCAACGATATTGTGAAAGAAATGAGAGTACCCCAAGATGTGGTGTCTATTATAGAGGCAACTATTGACGTTACCGAATGCTTTGACCAACATTCAGAGGAAGGAGCTTATCTTTTTGACTTTCTCTTACAGATTCTCAATTTTGTGGATAACTCTTCTCCGCAACAGGTTAAAGCCATTCTGGATCTATTCCAAAGAGAAAATCTTGTAATTGCTAAGGAGGGACGATTGTATGTTGACCACTCGGCTGAAGTTTCCGTTATTTACAAGTAGATTTTATATGCTAAAGTAATTCATTCCCAACTTGCCTTTGTGTATGTTAACGATGCCACATTATAGCTTTAAGGTTCTATCGTATTAGATGTAAAAAGTAAAAACCCATGTAGATTCATAAGTTAGTAATCGTTTTTCCGCCTACTACTAAAAAGCAAGGACATATTTGTTGCTTAAACAGACTTTGTAATTTCAATTTTTATGTTATGACGTATGTGTACTAAAACTGGTCCAGATTGTCAGGTCCCGGAATCAAAATGTCGTAATGGAATGCAAATGAAATTGCAGTCGACCCCAGGCTACTGAGTCAACAAAATAAAAATAAAATAGAAATCCAATGAATTGCATTTCTCATATCAGCTACATTCCCTCCATACAATATCTAATAGTATTTATATTCCTACGTAGATCATGACAAAAGACACTTTATTTACCCATCCATTAAAGAGGATCAGGAACTCTTGGCACATATTTCGCGCAATTTATGCAATTTTGGTCTTCGAACGGAATTCTGAAAATTTAGAGGGTCCGATACCCCCCCCCCCCCAAAAAAAAAAAATTACCATTTTCAACATAATTGATCATATATAACATATACTTGGGTATTGCTGACCTTTCCAAGATACTGCTCGCATTAAGCTCAATTTCAGCAAACCATATTCATTTGTTTGATAACTTTGTAAAACTCAAAACGACGCTTATCCTGTACACTTGATTGGTCGTGTTAACGTTGCCAAATTCTGTCGTGCATATACAACGCGAACTTTTCCAAGTCTGTGGCTCGTAACGCTCATGTTAATTGTTCACGCACCATGCGTCATTTTATTGGTGCAAAATTTATGGTTCCTTTCCATATCCACTCCGATTGAAAATCCATATGGTGTAAGAGGAGTTCGGGGACCATTCTTTTACAAAGTCCAGGAAAGGTTGAATTCTCAATTCAACTATGCCTTTCAAAGGTTTACCTTGTCAATGGTGCGAATTAAAGGCATATTCTAGAGACTAAATTCGTTAACTTCAAAATAAGCAGAATTTTTTTTTCTTTCAGAAGGTGAAAACTGCATTTCAATAGCTAATAGCATTCCGAAGATACAAATTTTTTAAGTATTGCAAATTTTTCATGGGATTTGATGAATTATGGAAAAGCTGTGATGTCATCGTGGCACACTAATTTCACATTGCATTCAATTTATTTATTATTATGATACTGCTGCAGGTATTATTAAGCAACATTGTTGGTTGTGCTCTATGTATGGTGAAGGGTAATACTAGATCTCCAAGAAAAGCTATTTAAACATTCCAACAGTATCAAATTTCAAGGACAAACAGGATGTTCAATTATAAAGAAAAACAAAAGGAATTTGAAGCAATGTGCCCACATTACATAACTTTCTGTGGCTTTGTTGAAAAGCAGAGGTATTTTTTAATAGAAATAACTAATCTTTGGAGTAAGATATCTTGAGTTCGGAAAATGGTATTGTGATAGGGTTTGAAGGATATGGTGTGGAATATCTTCGTTTTTCTTACACGACTGACGCTAAAAGCCACCAGAACATGCATTCAAACGTTTTGCGTCAGGATCTCACTCCGGTGTAGATAAATCCGGACAGCAAGTGATGGTCTGATTTCAGTCGGCCATAGCTGGGGTCTATCACCGTTTAATCTTTCAATTTCTCTGCTTACATGTACCATATATGGTTGTATGGTTGTGCAATAAATTATATCCTGGTTCCTTCAAATTGACTGAATATGAGGGTTTGAATTACTATCTTCTATGTCCTCTCTCTTCTCCTTGTTCGTGCTCGGTGTAATTTAGTCATGGCTTTCACAACTTCCGTTATGTTGTTCATTTTGTTTACCCTTTTGTACACAGCGAAGTTAGGTTGCATTGACAAAACCATTTTCGTCGTCATTCAGCCTTATTCCTCCATAGGTAAGGAAAGTATAGGAAAGTTCTCAAGACATGCAGTCTTAAGATAAAAGTGGTTGAAAGGAGTGGTCAGACCCTCAAACAGACCCAGGTAAAGTCCAACCCCTTTAGGAGAAAAAATGTGAGGGGAATAGTTTCAAAGCTATGCATGTGTACTGACAGTAATATAGATTGTAAAGTCCGTAATGTTGTGTACAAGATATTTTGTAAGGAGTGTGGTGACAGGGGCATGTACATTGGTGAAACGTCAAGAAGTATAGGTGAAAGGTTTAATGAACACTGGGAACTATACTCAAGACAATAAAAAAGTCATTAGTTCATCTGCACATGGCTGAGAGCCACGGAGGATACCATCATGGTATTCGGGTGAAAATTGTTCAAAGGTTTGAAAATGATGCTATGTTACGCCAGGTCAACGAGGCCGAACCCGATAGAGTTGTGAGACCTGAGATGAACAGAAAGGATGAGTGGCACGATTTGAAAAGCCCATGGCAAAAGGCAAGATCTCAAAGGCCAGAGAGGTCATAATTTTCTTTTCTATCTTACACCCTTGACCATATCAGCGCATCAGTAATCTCATTTAATTGTTTCCAGTAAGCTAAAAGGTTTAAAAGCTCTCTTATTGTGCAATCTTACATGAAGCAGCTTGTAGGTGTGTGTTCGAACTTGAGAAGGGCAACGACTTTGCTGAAAACTTGTTGAGGTTTGAACATGGAAGTACTTCCATGGTTTGAAACCTCGAGAGTCTGAAATGACATCTGTTTATCGTTTCAATAACAACTGTTCAGTCAGGACTTTACTCAACATAAGAAGCCTCAGCTATGAAGTTACAAATGTACCAAAGTTGGAACAACCACACTGTATTTGACCGGTGTTTCAAATAGCAAATTTCCAAATCTTTCTTTTTTTCGAGCCAGGGGGCAATGGTCCCTCCTTCCTGCGGCTACATCACTAATCTACAACATTCTACATTGATTTCATTTTGGTACTTCAATAACTAAAAATTCCATCCACATAGACTACTCAACTTACAGGGTTGAAAGGTATCTGGTGATAGGTGTATATGAGAACATTTGAATACGGTAGGCCAATTGTTCCTGCCTGGAATATAAAGTCTTGCTCGAAAGACTGTCTTCAGTTGGCTCGGAGCGTACAGAAATTTTTTTAAAAAAAGCGATCCCTCAGACAGCTGGAAATGGCAGGTCACCGGTTTGTAAAAAGAAGCGAAGTTTTTCGATTTTTCCTTCAAGTGTGAACACCACTGTATTAGGGACGTATTGCAGAACGCAAAGCGCGAAGAAATTTTTCCCCCTTTTTAACAAATATATTTAAAGAGTTGGGGGATTACTGAAGAATCTGCACTCCTTTCATACATTGGCGATTGGTGGCAAATCGGAGAATGATTGCTCGACGACTGAATCGTTGTTGCTACATTTAATCTAAAGGCCTACTGAACATGACAACAAATCATTTCAAAAGTTTCCCAAACTTGCTTGTCCATTTTAGACAAAATATTTCAAAATCAAGTGCTTTCACTAAAAAAATTGGAATTCTATGAAAGACAGTTTTCAAAAGTAGCAGTATATCTGCCTGTGTTTCTTGATGTTTTGGTATCACATATGGTAAATGTCCGATTTTGTCAATTCCAGAGGCTGAAAAAGTTTACCAAACTGATTCACGAGAACTAATGAATTCTAAATTGCATTTTGCTTCTTTGGAGATGTGGAAAAATGAAAGAAGGAAACTCTGACCCTGGAAAGTGGGGGACGGAAGCATGCTCCCACCCCCTTCATTTTTCACTGTCGCCCTCTACTCCCCCCCCCCCCCCCCTCCGCTTCCTACGCCTATGCCCTTTATCATGTTTTGCCCGAATGGACCAAATGTTTTTGCCCGAATTGGGAGGGCGAGTGCCTCCGCCTCATACGCCTGTGCTTCTGCGATCTGCCCGCACAAAAGATTCGTTGAGCTGAGGAAATGAGTGCCCTATTACCCATAAATAAATAAAGTCACACCAAATGCAAATACAATGTAATAGACTTTTGCCATCTTTTGAGGACTAGACGTTCTAACTCAGCAAAATGGCAATTTTCTGAATTGTTCCACTTGAAAGTTGATCAAATCCATCAAACTTAGATTTTTGTTAGTTTGACGAGCTAGGTTAATTGTCAAAATGTCAATTTTGCGAAACTAACATTTTGCTGATATAGATATAGCTCTTTCTTTCATTCGCTCGTATCTTTTATATGCTTCCGTACAAGTCACTTCGAAGTGTAATCTTTACAAAATTATCCTTTGGGGATTAAGCCATGGACGGTATTTTGTAACAAGCTAGTTCATTAATTCTTTGAATTGTGGGGCACAGCTTGGGATAATCAAACTGAGCTTAACAAGTAGCGTACAGCGTTCCCTCGTTTTCGTCAATACGTCAAAGTAGAGCGAAAGTAGGGGTCTCAATGCTATCCTTTACGGTTTATTATAATGCAAGTTTTTACATCAAAAAGACAATTTAGACATATACTAATGCAATACTAAGCTACCCACTTGATATCCCTCCTTCCACCCTTACGTTATGGATGTTTTAAGGAAGAATGATTTCAAGTTTTCAGGTAAACTCAAATTTTCGACCGCGTGTAGTAAGTACAGGATTGGTTTGTTTATCCCGACGGTTTGGAGGGTTTGCGCACTGTACAGCCACCCAAAACGAATTGCAGAACTGGCTCATTCCTGTGTATGTATCAAGTTTGAATAACTAGGGAATATCTTTGCAATTTGAATGAATCATGGATTATAAACGGATTATAAACTTACTCCATTATCTGCTTCAAAAGATCTACTTACTGGAGAGACACGTTCATCTTCTCTATAGCGAAATCGTATAGATAAACAAGTAGCAAAATAAGCTCAAGAATATCTGTCATGTATATTAGCTCTAAACGAATAAAAAAGGCGGGATATGTTTTCCGTTTAATTGTGGGGGTAAATGGGGATAAAACTTGAAATCTTTGTGTCTTTCCATGCACTCTAATGCTATGCACGCTACACTGTTGAAAATGCCCGTAAAATTACAGTAACAATAACAAAGAAATACATGTGAAACCCGGCTGCAAATGCAGCCGGGATTTTTATGTATTTCTTTGTTTTTAACTGTAATTTTACAGGCATTTTCAACAGTGTACCGTTTGAAGTAAAACGTGTCTTAATTTGCCAACCTTTAGTCGTCAAAATAAAAAAAATATCAGTGATTGGCATAGACGTATATACGGGAGCATTAATTTTTTGTTTTTTCTTGCCCGAAAAACGTGATTCTGCCATTACGACAATCTAAGCGCAGCGCCACCGTCAAGAGCGTACAGAAAATGTCGAAAAATCGGCCTATGAGATGGCCGGAAATAGCATTTCCCAGACTTAAATATATAGAATCTAAGCAGTAGTTATCTTTTTGTCGTTTGCAATAAAATACTTAGGTAAAAAAAGAGTTTGCAAACTGCAAAGTGATCAAGTGATTGGTGTACCCCAGGGGTCTATTTAGGTCCCCTGTTATTCCTTATCTACATCAATGATCTTCTCCTTTTTTTCAATAAGTTAAGATTTGTACTTTTCGCAGATGACACTAGTATCTTATTTAGAACAGATGATCTCTCTTCTAATGTCCCTATACTAAATGCCGAGCTTGCTCGTCGGTGTGTGTTGCTGGTTCAAAGAAAACAAATTGTCTCTGAACGTCAAAAAGACGAAATTCATGCTGTTCCAGTCTAGTAGGAAGAAATCACCCGACATACGTATTTGCATTGATGGTTCTATTATTAATCAATCCGATTCTGCTACGTTCTTAGGGCTACTCATAGATCCTCACTTGACTTGGATATACCACGTTGACTTATTTTGTAACAAAATCTCTAAGACTATAGGCGTCCTACATAAAATCAAGCATCTTGTACCTCGTCGGGTCTTGCTTTCTCTGTACAATACTCTTATCTTCCCTCATTGATCCTATTGTACCATTGCTTGGGGAAACACCTTCCATTCTTATCTTAATAGACTTAACGTACTGCAAAAAGGGCCATTTCTCTAATTACTTCCTCCCACTAGAGAGCTAACACAGCTGACCTTTTTAAAGAATTAAATATTCTAAGTGTTTTTGACATTTCACCAAATGGGTATCTTTATGTTCAAAATTAGTCATGAGTTATTACTTTCCATATTTCAGAGTATCTTTCATCTTGATAAATCTGTTCACAACTACTGTACCAGGCATTCAGAAAACTTTCACCAATATAGAGTCAACACTGAGGTTAATACAAAGTCGTTTGTTAATTCCAGGTCTCAATTATGGAATAACCTTGATCCTAAGCTAAAAAGCATTTATTCACTTTTATCATATATCAAGAAATTTAAATTATGTCTAATTGATAAGTATTGATGTTATTCTTGTTTACTCCCTCATGAGTGGTGGGAGTTTACGGTTTATGAGAAGGGAGGTTGGGTGTTACTTAGTTCTATTTTGTTGTTACTGATCTTTTTTTATCTTTTTTATATATTCTATTTCTTGTAAAGGTGGGCTGCTTAGTATACAAGCTTTTTGCTTTTTCAGACTTCCTCCATCGTCTTCTGTTATTTTATATTTGCTCCTATTATTTATGATTTTTGTGGAAAATAAATGAAATGAAATGAAAATGTAATTTTGTCCGAGAGGCTTTCTTAGAGGAATACCACCATTGGTTGACGCGGAGCACAGAGAAAATTTTCAAAAATGGTGTCCCCTCAGATGGCCGAAAATTGCGTTTTCATGCTTGTTTAGAGAATCTAAATAGTCTTTATCTTTAGCTTCCCTTTGAAATAATAAAAATCAGCAACTTGGTCAGAAACATTATCACATAAAACGTACCACTACCATTAGATTAAACGGACTTCAATCTTTTCGGGAAAACCTATCCAACGGAATTAAAAAATTGGAAATATGCTTATGTTTCTCTGTTGTGACTCTTGGCTGAATTCAAGATCATCTGAATTGATGATATTGTCTATATGACTGCCCGAGCTCTTAACTATAAACGATTTTACTCTTAACTTTTTTGCATCATAAATGGCAAACAATTGCTCACCACACCTGACCTCCTCCCCTTCCCCGTCTCGTTCGTCTATGCCAGCCGAGGAACGAGCCTAAGGGATGGGCCCTTCCCCCTTTGAAAATCTTTCGAAAGGGTGTCTTTAAATGCAATCTTGTGCCACAGACCCGGATGCTATCTTTTAAAGTAAAGTTTGGAATTTGAAATTTTTTTTAAACATAGCATCAGTGAAGGGGCCTTGGGGAGACAATTCTTCCCTTTCAAATTTTTTGAGAAATTGGGGGTCCTTACAAGCAATCTGGTGCCACATACGCTACATGTGAAAGTAAAAGTATCTAACTAACTAATTACATGTGAGAGTAAAATTTGTGTTACCAAAATACGTATTTTAAGGATCTTAAAAAATTGGTTTCCGTGAGGGGGAATGGCCCAAAGCGCCCACCCCTGCGTACTCCAGTGGTCTCGATTTCTTACTAGATCAATTGCCTCTTGCTAAGATTACCGCTGAAAAAAATCACGGTTTATCTTTGTACGGCTTAAATATAAAAAAAAAATCAGAAAAGTTGACCGGAACTGACGTTAACTTCTCTTGCCGACTTTTTAAAAGGGGCGCTATTTTTAAATAGATTGGCAGTTAAAATGGGACAGCAGAATTATTTAAGGGTATACATCTACAAAAGTTGGAAATCAATTTGAACATAATTTACGGCGAAATTCCAGAATCGTCACCCCATCACCGCGAGAGCAATGCAAGGAATCGAGCTCTATACATAAACATGTATAAACAGCCTGAATCACATATCAATGCTTGCTTATACAGTACTACGAGGTATGGAAGACACTTTCATTGGCCCCTAAACCCTCTGGACACTACCGCGACCTGTTAACCACTCCTATTTTTTGTACCTTTACTGTAGTTTTGTATTGACCACCCACCCTTTCGATTTTGCTGGCTTGTGGTCTGGCCTGAGGTTGCTACTGTAACTACTCCATTGAAACCCGTCATCTTTTCCGACGAATTTCTCAGAAACGTTACAAGCTAAGTCTTCAAAACCACACTTTATTCTCACCTATAAAGTTCCAAAAAGTTTCGAAAAGTTCCAGAAAGTCACAATACCCCACAAATATGTGCTGGATTTTATACTTATTTTGACTATTGTCCCGCCCATGACGCCATGGACCCAATTTTGTTTATGACAATCCAAAATAAAATAATATAAGCTCCAGATTTCCAAACATTCCGAAAAAACAGTTTTTACCGTACGACATAAGAAAAACCCCGATCAACTTCAGCCTTGATTTTGCCCATATGAACTTGGCAAGATTGAACTTCAAATGTAGACTTCAATTGATCAATTCTCCTTTACTAGTAAAATAATTTTTTCAAATTTTCTGCCATAAAATTCCTTAAAGATATAAGTTCTAGATTTTCAAAGATATCTTTTAAGGAAGCCAAACTTTGTTTCGGGAAATTTGTCAATATCGTTCGAGAACTTTAAAGGAGAAGTGCAGTCGGCAACCAAATTTGAATAAGTGTAGTAGACTGTCCCTTTTCATGACTGGCTCTTTAGACTTAGAGAATAGAGTCATGTGACAAATTTTATTCTAAAATGGGAAATTTACTGTAATACTAGGATTAAAATGTTTGGTTTACCTTGAATAAGCAATCTTATAGCCCTAAAACGTAATGAGGGATACTTTGAAATAATAAAACATTCTGAGATTTAGCTGGTGCTTCAAAATATGTGCGGGACGACTGTTCTTGCTCTTTAGTCTGTTCAATGATACGAAGTAACCCCAACAAACTGCAAGTCGCCGGCGATCTTTTTGGTTTAAGAAGGTCAGATTCTTCAATGAAACCCCAAAAATCTGTAACAAAATTAATTTTTTCCCCAATATAAGCTTCAGAGTTACAAATATTTGTTCATAATGGCAAAATATTTTCAGCACATTTTCCGATTTCTGTGGATACTTAGTACCGTAACAATAAAAACCCATTCCACCTTTAATCACCCCAACATTCTACTTAATTTTGCTTTCGATACGAAAAAAACCCAAATTTATAATTTCACCGCCAAATTCTCTTTCACTTTAATGTCAATTTTTTTTTTCAATATAAGCTTTTAATTTTCAAATCTTTTTCCTAAGAAGGTAAAATGTTTTTGCGCAAAATTTCACTTTCATCTGAGGGCCTTAGGACGTTAGCCTTACATAAAATGTCTAAGCTCAGACAAATTTTAGCAACCAATGGAACTTTTTCGATTTAACTTATATGTGGGTCAAATGCGCCAATATTTTTTATTTGTCCTTAGCCACAACTCTTCCAAAAATTTCAATTTTCTTCAAAATGGGCTCCGGGTTTTCAAATATTTTAGTGTTAAAAACAAGACAATCTCGGAGCGCAGCGCGCTCCTCAAATGTTGCCAGTTACTTCCCACTGGGAACTCATCGCCTTTGTTGAGGTTTCGAAATCCTTGTCCCCTCTCGAGGAGTCTGGCCCCTGTCAGGCAAATTCTGATGACACCCCTGCCATTAGGATAATATTGAAATAGCCATTTCAACATTTTGTTTTGTGCAAGTCTTCATAACATTCCGCGGGAAGATGGAGGATGGGGCGCAAATTTTGTTTCTTTCCCGGCGCGCCACAAACCCTAGCAACCCGCCAATGGGAACGCTTATCATTTTCGAGAAGTGTTTTCGTTATATGTTTCTTGTTTCTTATTGAGTGCTTAGCTCTATAAATGAGCTCATTAGGTAGAGGAAGTCCTGTTGATGGGGAATAGACTTCTTAGTTACTTTTGGTTGGAATTCTGCCTAGCATGGTTTTAGGATTCGAGCATAACAGAAACCAGTGCAGTCATAATGACGTATGTGTGCGATTGTGACGCCTTGCTCGTTAACACGACCTCCAGATAAGAAGAGCTGACAGTTTCAAGCTTGGTTCATAGATGCTTTATATTGCGCAACTGCATGGTTTGTGTGGAGATCAAAGATCACCGTAGTTCAAATTGTGAACCCTTGTTATGCCACGATAACTCAAGGTAGGAAGCGTGAATGAATTTCGTATTTAGGGTCTGGATGTGTTATGGTCGAAAGATGATCCCTATTGATTTTATGGAGGTCAAAGGTCATCTAGGGGCCACTAAAGGTCAAATTCTAAAAACTTTTGTAACGTGATATCTCAAGGTAGGAAACTTAAAAGGTTTTGTAGTTAGGCATATGCAATCATTATGGTCAGAAGATGGTCAATATTAACTGTGATAGAGGTCAAAGGTCATCTAGGTCATCTAGGATCATTCTCTGAAAACCTTGTGGGCACAATATCATCAGGTATGAAAGTTGAATTTATTTGACACTTTTTATGTAAATGTGTTAGTTAGAAGAACCATTCAGTTTTTGGTGAAAGTCAAAGGTCATCTTGGGTCACCAGGGGTTAAATGCAGTAGCTGATCCAGGATTTCATCTTGTTCATGCTTTAGCGTCTTGTTCATGCTTTTGTAACGTCACGTCTAGACTACTGTAATAGTCTCCTGTATGGGCTTCCATCAAACCATATTTCAAAGTTACAACGTATACAAAGCTCCGCCGGGAGACTAGTAACTCGTTCTAAGAAGCATGATCATATTACTCCAATCCTCCGTAAGTTGCACTGGCTACCAGTATATTATCGTATTATTTATAAAATAGCTCTACTTACCTACAGATCATTACATGGCATGGCCCCGGATTACATTTCAAGTCTCATCACCAAATACTCACCAAGTCGCTGTTTACGATCATCATCTGAATTTTTTCTTTCCCATCCTCCAATTTCTAAAACTAAGTGTTATGGGGCCAGATCTTTTACTGTTGCTGCCCCTGAGGTTTGGAACAGCCTGCCTGCTAATGTGCGTTCTTTAACTAATTTTAATCATTTTAAAAAGAATTTGAAAACTTATTTTTTTAATTGTTTAAACTGATCACTGGTTTTGTATTTTAAGCTTTTTTGTTCTTTTCTGTGCTTTAAGTTTTGATTTTATCTGTGTAATTTTGGTGCTTTTTGTATTTTGGTTTAACACTTTTCTTTGTACAGCGCTTTGAGTGTTTTTGAAAAGCGCTTTATAAATAGCATTATTATTAGTATTTATCAGAAGGGACCAGGTCAGTCGTGTAGGAAAGGATAGACATGGGGACTTAACGTCAGCAGGATTATTTAAGGGAAGCGCCACCATCAGCTGGCGCGAAGCGTTGTAAAGTTTGAAAAATCGTGACCCCTCAGACTGTCAGAAATACAATTCCTCAGGCCGGTAGGTAGAACCTACGTCGTCATTTAATTTGTTAGTCTGGAGGAAGGACCATCAAAGTGGAGAGCTACCATCAGTTTGCACGGATACACCGAAAATTTGAAAAAACTCGCAACGCCTCCAAAAGTCAGAAATGACATTGCCTGAAAGCATTTGCGTAAGGAAGCATTTCAGTTTTTGAAGCAGAAGTGCTTTGCCCAAAAATATTTAAGCGGAGTGTCACCATTAGTTAGAAAGGAGCGTACAGAAAGTTTTGAAAAATCGTTCCCTTTAGAAATGGCATTTCCTTGGCTTACAAACCAGATCTAAGCATTCGCTTTTCTGAGTTTTCGTTTGGAAAAATGTCCGCTTGAAACTAAAATTTTGCTATGAAGGCTATCTAAGTGGGGCGCTGCCATTAGTTGGTGTAGAGCGTACAGAAAATTTAAAAAGTTGGACCCTCAGACGGCCGGGAGTAGCATTTTCCAGGCTTATGAGGAGGATCTAAGTTGCATTTTGATTAGAAAATATCAGATAAAATGTAACACACCATTGGATGAAACGGTCTTGTATCTTTCGGGGTTAAAATTCTAACACGGAATTGAAATCATGCTGGTGTATTTTACTTCCTTGTGACTCTTGGCTGAATACAATATGTAGTGAATCATGAAGTTGTCTATGTAAATGTCCGCAGTCCCGACCATTAATAATTCTACTTGTATTAATAACACCATTTTTCAAAAAATGTCACATAAGGAGAAAAATATTCAGGATGAAAAAAACATTCTTACACTGTATCATTATGTAATTGAAAAACAACCCACAGACCCGATTTTTATTGCCGTTGCACGAGTTTCGACTGTACAGGTAGGATATATGGCAAACTAGAAGATACAGCAACTGAACTTCACGCCTTCTTTCCGTTAAGTTAATTTGTCTTTTGAAAACATCCCATAACTTTTTTAACCTTCTCCCGAGTATAATGCCATTTCGGGCTAAGATTTTGCAAGACTTCAGTTTGGTCGGGGGGGGGGGGGGACTTAGGAAAACGTTTCTTTTTCACATGCTAACCGAATGTGTAACAAAAGTGTAACAAATATTTGTTATCATTATCATTTTTCATGAAAATTTAACGTTGAACATGGCGTTTTCAATTATTCCGACACAGATTTAAAAGTATCCAGATAATCGGTCATTTCGGGCATTAAGTTGCTTCAAGATTAAAAACAAAAACAGGCTGAAGAAAAATTGTTCCTTTTAAGCGACAGGCTTCCTAGTATAGGCCAAATGTGTTGCGATATTTTTCTCTTTTAAATTTTGTTTTTGTAAATATGATACCTCGACTATGACACTTTTCTATTTTTCGGTATAATGCTAGAAAGAATTCGTTTGTTCTACCATTTATTTTGTTGAGAAAGACTGTGAAGTAAAACTCAAGAATAATGGCTTTTTGCTTTGTCGTAAAGTGCTGCAAATTTTAAAGAAAAACAAAAGACCGTCCCTTAAAGTAGGGATATGATGTCATATGTGCTTGCTTCAAGTTCACTTTTTGTTGAAAATGTGACAACTTTATATGCTGATATCTTGAGAACCACACATCGCATTTCAATGCAAATTTCACTGAAATGCTTAGAAAAAGTACCCCTATAACATATCAAAACTTGATGTGACGTGGAACCCTCCTTTTTTAAAGTGTCTAGTTCCACCTGTCTGTGCTTCAAAACGTTTGTTTAGGGCAAATGCGCGATAAATTTTATTCATGATTACTTATTATTATTAGAAGATGCATGAAAATATGAGTGACGTTGGAAATTAACATAATCGATTGGATATAAATGGTTTCATTCATCACTAATATACTCTACGATGTTTTCCACCATGCTAAGAATTTGGTAGGCTAATCCAAATCCAAAGGATAAAATATGGAACAAACGAACTACAGGATAGAAGTGTGGATCTAGGAATTGCTGTAAGGATGCTGTGCACCAAAAGTAGACCTCGAGGGCTAAGTGCTAGTTTTAACGCGTGGGGACCAGGGACCCACCTTTTTCATAAAACTTCGAGGGGCGGGTCTTTGCAAGGCAATAAGAGGTGCTCCTTAGTAAGGGTTCAGCCTTACCATTTTTGAAATGTCAACTACAGGGAAGGGTGTAACTGGAATTGATACAAATTTATTTACAAAATCAAATCGAATGTATTATCGAGTTCCAGCAGCCTTAAAGATCCATGACATGTTTACTCCAGGACTATAAATGCCATGGCCCTCTACAGAATCAACTTCTCATGTGGACCAAACTTGCATACTTTTCGAACTTATCTTTAGCTAATGACATACAAATGTTTGCAGGGATACTATTTACCATGGTTATCAATGCAGACTCAACAATAAGTGGTTTAAAAGGTTGTTTCCCAAGGACTATTGAAACCCCCAAACCGCATCAGATGTGACGGGTTGCCCTAAGAATGCCAAATTTAAGTACTAGTTGGAGCCAGGAGCCAAAATTTGAGGTTTTGGTTGAAGAAAAATTGAAAATAATTGGATATTAGCCTATAAAAAAGTTTAAAAAAATTGGGTTTGGATGGAAGAATCTGCCCCTTCATGTCCAAGTCAGTCACAATTCCCCAAACTAAGGTACTTCAAACAAATCTTAACCGACTACAAGGAGATGTTACCTCCTCCAGGTAACACCTCCCTGCAGCAGTGGCGTCGCCAGGGGGAGCACCTGATTCCTGAAAAATTGTGTGCCCCCCATATGCCCCCAACTGAGATTTGAGATTTTCAAAAAACGATATGTCTTCTATAGTCAGAGTGTGTCTATGAAATTTCTTAAGATTCGATTCTTCCTTTGATAAGAAAGGCGGGCAGTATTTTCCATATTTTTCAACGGGTGGTGAGCATATAAGACCGTAATGCAAGTTGCTGAAATGTGTAATCAGGACGCTCTCTGCATGCTGCATAATGTGAGTCGCTCTTCATCTTTTCACTTAGAATTCAAGACTTCAAAACATAATGTGTGCAAAACTTCCTTTATACGACATCTGGAATGGGTGCAAAAGAAATGTCAATGAAGGGGGGGGGGGAGGGGTGACCAGTGCGCGTAGCGCGTGAAAGGTTTTCCTCCATAAAAAACGTAAATAGTACAAAAATATTCTTAATATTGAACCCATTTTATGACCTTTTTCGGTAAACCATTGCCTTGTTTTCATGTAAGGATGCACAGTAGTTCCTATGGGGGCATAGCTTGGTGTTCCCTCGCGACCCTCTTAAAGTTAAAACCTCTTGCCAGTTAAACTAAAGGGAAGAAGAGGTATTACTTGAACATATGCTTAAGACATTTAAATCAGCTTTCAGTTAAGTTGCAGTCGGTACGCCTTTGATGGTGCAGTTTCCATCAAACTGAGGTCAGAGTATACAACCCTTACAATACCCTATACACCGTAAATTTCCTGCAAAATAGGATGTTTACATTTTCTTTTTAATTTCATCAATTGTTTTCTTGTTCAACATAGGTGGGACGATCGCCCCGTCTCAACCCTCCTCACCCTGGATTCGCAATTGAGAGGCTACTCTAGCTACTGAGGTTGGACAAAGTTACATCGATCTCTTTTCCCATCATTGTCCCTACGCATAACTTCTTTGGCCATTTTATGTCCCTTTTTGCATTATTTATTATTTTCTGCAGACGTTTTACAAATGAAAATCATAGATCTTATCATGATCATCATTGTCATAGCCAGCCTTTGTTCTGTCGTCTGACTTCTTTTGCAAAGCGTTATTATTAATTGTTTGTCTCTGTCAATTTGCCCCCTGCACGTCTTGTCTACAAAGTACCAAAGTGGTCTGTAACTAATGGTCTACCAGAAGTGGCCTAGCGTAGACAAGGATTTCATTTTCTAAAATTCTTGGAACCTTTAAAATAAGACAATTTTCTTCCAACGATCACATTAGAAAAGCTTGCAAGTTGCAACACACTTGTGGTAAGCCTGTTTCGGTCGACCTTATTTATTTTAATATCTAGTAAAACCCACACGGTGCGTGCAGCATAACTTCATTAATAATCCAGTGACTCAGGCTCATGCGCTTTGAGGATCCAAAATACCTAGTCATAATATAAATGAAGTGCAACCTACTCCCGTCAACACTATGGTGTGAGTGGAGTGGCTAACTTAAGTTCAACTTCAGCTCTTCCGTCGGATAATCAAGTTGGCTTTGGCAAAAGTTGTAAACCTGCACCTATTGACCCGGTAAGTGTCCTACCTTTGAATTAATAAAATGTCTCTTCTTTTTTCGGAGATCTGATTATTCCATTTTATGGTTAAGCATGGGAATAAGTTTGGCATTATCTGAGAATGGAGCTATATGTCACCTGGTTTACTAAGTGTATTACCCACTACCTGGTCCAAGTATTAACTCTATGGTGTGTGTATGGTGACAGAAAACTGAAATCTGCTTCTGCAACAATGAAATACAAAAAAGTGTCACCAGCCAAATCATGGATTTTGTTTTTGTTTCTTTCACATGAAGAAAGAATAAGGCAAATAAGTTATAAAAAGACTGAGTACCGAATGCACAAATTAAAGAAATACTAAGCGGTGTCTGACTTCCGTTATATTTAAGCACAAAAGCACACATGACAACATATGTACAAGAATGCCGTGTTTGATCGAGTGGTTAAGCACCGCCTCTCGCACGAGAGATTCCCAGGTTGAATTATACCCAATCACTTTAAAAATTGAACCTGATGCCGTTGTGCGTGATGCTCTGTGCAAGCAATGAAGTAGAGAAAACAACCCAGTACCTTACAACTAGTTAAAGTTCCCTGGGTACCTCCAGAATGGCATAAGAATTCATCAAAGTACACCTCTCAAGATCTTCATCTTGTCTATAAAACTCTAAGCCTAGTTGAGATAGAGCCGAAAGAAACCAAATGAAAAGAAAATGCCGCTTTTCGCCAAATGAGTCAAATTTGGTTGATGTCTTTTTTAAGCTTTAGGTTGAAGACCTGATCATCTCAACAAAACTGAACAATTCTATTAACTTACTTCAACTGTTTATAATCCATCCTCATCCAAACACAGCCTCAGTTTGTTGCTTCATGGTGAGTATACAACTTTACAAGACCACAATATGTAACCAAAAAACTCTTTGCATTGTTTGAACTAGCAATCAAAGAGCTGAACCAATTGATAATTTCTTTTAACCGTAATAAAAATTGTGGTTTGGGGCAAGAGGATTGGCCCTTTAAGCGCTTAAATTAATCCTCAATCTGTTCTTCATTTCCAATTTTTACGTCGTATTACCGAAGCTCCATGAATAATCGGTAATGTGACAAAATCTATGACCAAGACTTGTGTTACGATATTTCTGACAGGGGCAAATTTCCGTAACTTTTAAATCAGCCCAAATCCGGAAAAGTATAATCTCTCTGGGATAGTGCAGCCCCGGAAAAGAAAGAGGTCCATCAAAGAACAAATAAAGATTTAATTGAACGAGTTTGAATATGAAAATATTCGGAAAGTCCGATTTTTTGGATAATTTTGTCCTCCACAATAACAAAAAACCAAGAAATGGGAGAGTTTTTACGACGGAGGAGTAGCCCCACTTCAAGATGAACTAACTCGCCTGCCGTACACATAACACTAACAAGTCTGACAAGTCTACATTTAGAGGATCATTTTTATATTCTGTTCAAATGTACAAACTTCCCCACTTAATAAAACTGGTAGCGGAGCTACAGTATTTTAAACGCACAGGAATAAATGTTTATACAAATAAAATTGCAGTACAACCGGAGCTGTTTCAGCTCAATAATAAAATTATACAATTTACTTTTAGCAAGAATGTTCCCGGGCCACTATAATGCTGTAAAAATATGTCTCACCAGTCTAAAGGCAGTCTGGTAACTTGTTAAGACACTCAAATGATTTTGTGTGAATCCATTGTGGCTTTTCGATTGTGCTTCACCTTTTAATAAAATCAGAAGGAAATATTTGCGATGCATGCATATTTGCACTTGTTACCAGTGTAGAACTGCCTCCATATTCCAGATAATGGCCTAGAGGCCATCATTCTTGACTTTGAAAAGAAAAATGTTGAAAGCTTATCCAAATATATTCTTTTATATCCTTAAGTATATTTGCGTATGAACGATATAGCTATTTATAGAATGGTGTTTTTCCGACTACGTTGTAAAGCTACGAAAGGTCTTGAACGGCCATTAAAAGTGCAGCACGGTGCAGTGTTGTAATCGAGTCACCTAGTTATACCGAGTCTTTAGCAATTCGAAACGAGTCGAGTCACCTCGAGCTGCCTAGTCTTCGCTCAGCTGGGGTAGATTCACTTCGAGTCTTAGTAAATTTAGGTTAAAAGATTAAATTATTTGATCTCAAATTCATCGTGTTATGTTGAATATTCATTTTTCAAAGATAGGCGTGGTTTAAGCAGCATAAAATTAGAAAGCGTTTTTCAAAAGAGCTTGCAAATCTTTTCAGTATTTTGGGGTTGTTTCAGCTCATTTAAGTACTCTTGTTAAGTACTCGAGTAATGGAAAATTTCATCAATGAAATTGAAAAGAAAAAATACTTTCCCCTTCACATGAAGCACAAAGAATCACTTTAATAGTAGGCCTATAGGGTTACAATGAAAGTATATCGGTAGTTTTTTTTTTTTTTTTTTTTTTGCTTTGCTTGATTCTTTGTTAAGATTTACCTTACGACACGTTTCCTAAACATATTGGAAATGCTATAGGCTTGGAACTTTAAGGAAGACAAGAAATGGCAGGACTCAGCGAAAAAAAATGGAGGAAAGAATCATTATCCTTACTGAAGAGATTAGAAGCTAATGTGCAACAACTTGAAACAAATAGTCGCCTTCTAGCATCTGAGGTTTGGCATCAACCGAGAGAGATGGATGAAAAGGTAGTTTGATACATATAGTTTATATACACATGATAATGTCATGTGAACTGTTGATAAAATGCCTGATATACTTTACCTAATGTGATTGAACAGATTGTAATAATGCAATTTTTCAACAATGACAGCACGCTTATGACAAGCCAAATGACCAATAATTCAATAAACTTGGTTTATCGGTCGATAAACCAAGTTTATCGAATTATTGGGCATTTGGCCTGCCATACACGCTGAGATTTCCACTAAAGATATCCCAAGTACTTCAGTTAACCTATATCCCGATTAGACTATAATTATACGCATAACTGCCAGTGGGCCACAACCAGAAAAAAAAGGCCATGACCGTGGCTAGCTCGACTGGAATCAATTGGTTAGAAACTTGGTCCTAAAATTCCATCTACTAACTTACTAACCATATACGCAATACTTTCTATTGTCGTAAGTCCAAGTCCAGCTATAAGGCAATGATATCAAAGTTGGGAAACATGTCATAAGCTCCATTTGGCTCGGACCTCCCATGCGCGTTAACCAAAACTTATTCCCAAAGGATTTCTTGCTGTCCACAAGAGGCGTGTCTCCCAAAGGAACACCTATACGGCCCAGTCTAACCTAGCTATACCTTAGTCGGTTAAAAGGTGATAGGTGATGCGAACCGTAGGGGCTATTGTATTGGAGACTTCTCGTAGGTATATCATAAATAATACGGAAAATGCTCAGTTAGTCAGTAAGTCGGTCGGTCGGTCAGTCAGTAAGTTGCCACATATGCTACCTTTGAAGTACAATTAAAGTGGAAATATTCTACATATTTTTCGGAACTAAAAGGGTAAAACAACTAAACGGTATCAGTGAGGAACTGGGCCCAGAACCCTTCTTTTGGTTATACTATATTGATCGTAGGTAACGGAAAAGCTCTTTAAACGGAATTGGAGATTCCATTAAAAAAATGAAAACGGGTTTTGACTTTTCTATGCCGACCAAAATTTCACTTTTTAGCCTTTTTGTAAAAGAAAGTGCCTTTCATTTTTTCAAGCAAACTCACGAAATTCGTGAAGAAAACTACAGCTTATTTAAACTCGATCTTTTCTCGTATGGATTTAGACTCCGTTTGAGTCATCCTTAATTTTGACTACTTGTATGGTCACCAAGGATAGTTTCATACCCCCTTCGGAACTCTGTGGTTCATTTGTTTTCTTAAATAATTTTCTTTTACTATTAAATTTTATTCGCACTCGTGAAAACACTTAACCCAAATATTCTCACTTACCATCTCCTCCGTCTAGGCTCGAAGCCTTCCTTTTTTTTTTTTTTTTTTTGCTTACTCATTTTTCAGCATCGTCAGGCTTTGTGTGCCCAATAGTTTTCTGTTTGTGTGTGTGTTGTGGTGTGTGTTGGTGGAGACAGAGAGCTGTTACGTAACAGCTCTCTGGTGGAGGGGACTTTTTTATTCCTTTCCCCTTTACCACATATACCGAACCTGTTTTCCTGTAGTGGATACAGCGGGTGTACTCTGAAGTAGAACGGCGTCCCCTTTAGTAACGAGGAACATTCACAACATGAGTTTTAAATACTATTTAAATGCACGTTGCAGCTTCTGCGTAATACATTAGGGGGTTGGAAGCAAACTTACAAAAGCAGACTTACAGAGAGAATGTATAAATGCGAAAAGATATAAGTGTGCAAGTTTATATCTGAAAACCGAGTCTTATGTAGGTAGGCACAAAAGGATAACTTCATTACTAAGGTCTTTACCAGTAAAATATACGCTATCCGCATCTGTAAACAGATTATTGCTGATTCCAACTGACGAACAATTCAGCAAAGAAGTTTTCCCTCCCGAAATGAGGTCAACGCTTATCCAACTAGAAGAACCAAACAAAATTTAGCCAATCTTTGACTTGTGTAGATATTAGATACTTAGCATTTCGTCTTGTCCAGGGTTTTCTGTTTCTTTAATGTAGTTAGAAAGCATTTCTTCCTCGATCTCTCTAACCATCGTTTGCTTCTAATATGTTCCTTCAGGTAGAATGCAAAGTAAAGTGTGTCGTAAGAAGTTTAGGAGAAATAGACACAGTGAAGCAAACGTTTGAAGCAGAGGTATCGCTCCGATTTGGATGGAGAGAGGAAATTTTTGAAGGAAGAGAAAGTCAGGTATATGTTTCTGCAAACCTGCAGCCTCCTTTTAAAAAAATAAAAAAGAAGGGAAAAAATGTCGCTCGTTTTACAGTGTAACTAAAGGCAAACTTTCAATACGTTTGGTTGACTGTAAGCCTGACAATTTTATTGGTGTGAAAACAAGGGTTGCGCCAGCGGGAAGCTGAGAGGACTTTGTTGCGTGACCCCGTCGGGGAGAAAATCCAATTTCGTCGGGAGCCTTCACCCATGCGATAAAAGATGTTAAAGTCCGATAAAATTCAGTCTGTGTCTCCCCAGCTCCCCGAAGATCTTCCTAGTTTTGACTGTGCTCTCCAAGGAAACTCTCATAAATTCCCAATTTTTCTTTCGAAAATCTAGTTTTTCAATTGGGCTCCCCATTTTCACTCTACGACAATAAAATCTCAATAAACTTCGGTCAAGATTTTGCTCATATGAGCTTGAGCACATTGATCTTCAATAAAGACTTCAATCTTCCAATTCTCCTCTTATAAATAAAACGAGTTTTTTTATTCGCCCTTTAAATATATAAACTCCAGATTTTCAGATATATGTAATGAAGAATATTTTAAATATTACAAAAAGACAAGTTAATGGTCTTTCTTCTTCCTTGACACAATAGGTTTTTCTCTCGTGTACTTTGAACATGTCGTCACTAACAGAAAAACGAGCCAATATGAAAGAAATGTTCTGAAAAACCAATTTTTCATGATTGACGAGCGTTTTAATGACAGTTAAATATACATATAAACATTTTTCTAATGCTATACGCACTGCATGGCCTTTCAAACATTTTCTCGCGAAGGGCGCCAAATTTTTTTCGGGCTTGTCGCCGCCTTTCTAATTCAAATTGAACTTCTACGTCCATTTAGATTAACACATGTAATGTTTTCAGATATATTCATAGCCTATAGGTAGATGGTAGATACTAGCCCGTGGTTGAACATTGTTATGTTAGTTTCAGCCAATGCAATCTTTGTATGCTCATTGTGTGAGTAATTGGAAACAGTATGTAAGTAAAACAAAAGAAGAATTTTCAATCTGTTGTGAAAACAGCAGTTATTATGACCTCCGAATTTCTTAATTGGCTTTGTTTCTCGTGCACCTTCAATCTCTAAGGATACACCTCAATCTTACCATTTAAATTTACCAACATTTGTTCAATTTCCTTCGCATAAGGACATTGGCCTAGATGAATACTGGGATCCTAGAATATATTTTCCGAATGCTGTTAGCATCGATGAAAGGGAGCGCAAGCACTTCATTCAGTACCATGGAGATGATAGTGTTCCTTACGCATATCTATCGATTCGGATGCACGCTACTTTCAAAAGTGTTATGCAGCTGAGAAACTTCCCTTTAGACTATCAGGTATTCCTATTTTAACTTCGTTAATGTATCATGATCTTTCATTTATTATGCTTAATGAATGTTTTGATCTAGTTAGCTCCTAGTGAGAATAACTATTTTCAAATATTTTGATGAACATTATCGGGAACACCATTTCTTGGTGTAATAGTTACTCGGATAAGTCTTTAGTGGATGTACCCTAACGTCGGAACGTCGGTGAGTTTTCCTATGACGTATATCCTTACAAAAGTTTATCATTAATCAAACATCTTAGCAGAATGTAAACATGAGGCAGCGAAAAAAATGTTACCATGGAAAAAATTGTTGAAATCGGTTGTCACCTATCTTATTACTTGCATCATAATCGATAATTCATCACGTGTTTGCAAAGAACAATTCGTGGTGACGTTTGAAAGTAATAAGCTAATCTTTTAATTTCTATAAGGCATTGACGATTAAAGTTATGTCAAATTGGCCGGACACTATGATACAGTTTAAACCAGAAGACCAAGATGAAAACAGTATTCACACAAGCTCATTCACAGGTTAGTCACATGACAAATAGGCCTATGCCTAAATCCTTTGCACTTTTTCGGTAGTATGTAATAATTACACGATATATTCATCTTCCTTGTGTTTGGTCCGTCACTTCATCGATGTTATAAAAATGGTAAAAATGGCAAGAGCGGTCGATTGTACCTCTGTGAAAAAAAGTTTTTACTTTGTAAACACAATTAGTCAAACAGTGCCTCAACTGAGTAATCATGTTAGTCAACAATATCGACTAATGTTTGACAAATATTTGACCCAGTTAAATGAGTTTTTAACAAACTTTAAGCAGTCATCACTAAGTTTTGAATGATATTCTTCAGTCCATTACTACGAAAATAGTCAAATAACATCATAAATTAGTCAAATGAGAGTGAATGTAGAAACCAATTGACTAATTTGTGTACACAGTGTATCTCTCAATCGTAGTTTTTCTTTAAAAAAAAAAAAAACTAGTCACAAACTAGTGTTCAACCACATAGAATTTTGAATTCCTTAAGTATTTTCTTCTTTTAGAGGCAGTTATTGTTCACCACAGCCAGTTCTAATTTTCCCGTATTACCTCACGTCCCATAGACCTACTATATTGCTTCGGGGTATACCCTGCGTGGTGAGCACACGCGGCATGTTTAATCAAAACACTCTCTGAACATGATGGGTTACGGTATATGAGTTACTCCATATTTTTTTTTTTTACTTTTTTACTTTTTGACCTTGACGACTATACGGGTAAAGTTCTGGTTAAAGTTGTAGTTTGGAGACGAATAACTGCCATTGAAGGGCCAATCCTCTCAGCCCATACTTCACTCCTAGTATAGGGTAACAGAAACTCTCGACTGGCTCAGCTCTTTGATTGACTGCCAATTCAAACAATGCAGGGTACCAAAGCTCATATTACACACTATGAACTGTTCTGAGAGTGTTTTGATTATACACATTGAGCTTTTCTTTACTCACCCTGAGGCAATAAACTGAGATTGGGTCTGGATAAGGGTGAATTTCTGACGATTGTGGGAGGGGCTTAATTAAGAAAGTTAGGAGAATTGGTACTCTTTGGAATGAGAGAATTTGGCCTTTAATATTTTTGTTCCAGAAGTATATTACAAGGCACCAAGCAAGCTTGTTGGAAAAATAGAAACCCTAGTTCGATAGGTGTTAGCTCAATGAAAGTATGTTAATCCTACTAGCATGGTAAGTTTCTTCGATAAGTTAGTTCGATATGTATATCTCTATCTCGTTAAAAAAAACAGTTATAACTCAATAAATTTCTTATGCAGAAATGTGGATTTCTTGCTCATAAACAATTGCTAATGCATTTAATTATTGACAATGCATTTAATAATTTACGTGATACAATCTGCCAGTGTTGCCAAAGTTTTCATATAGGGTTCTTCATGGCCTGTTCAGTATAGAGTTGCCCTATTTTGGATAGTAACTATTTAGTCAATAGCGACATATAACACTGCCCCAGGAATTATTCCCTTATGTCTATTGGGTTTCCTTCCACCATCGTGACCGACTGCATGGTCAAGTGGTTAGAGCATCAGACTTGCAGTCGGGAGGTTGGGAATTCGAGTCGGGTAATACACGAAAGACTAAAAAGACGGAACCAACTGCCATTGTCTTTGGTGCTAAGCATAAGAAAACACGCCACCACAACTGGAAAAAACCCATGACTGGATCGACTGGAACCAATTCGTTTAAAATTGGGCCGTAAAGCTCCATCTAAGTAACTGACTTCATTCCACCTCCATTATCAGGATATATCCATATTCAATTTACGGCTGTCAGCAATACATGCAGCCCGGTAGGTCTCGCAATGTTCCCTTGAAAGTTCCAGGAGCATGGAACATCTGAAAATGGCAATCCTTGGCATGCGGTAAAGAGACTTTAGAAGTGCCATCAGCTCATTTTTAACAACCCCCTCCCCCGGCTGCCTGGTGGGAGGGTCCTCACGAACCAATGATAATCTCCTTCTCGTCGGTTGTCTCATAAAGAATCTAACTCCTGAAAGAAAGGTCCGTTCTTGGTGTTAATTCATTACACGATCGCGCACAAGCTTCTTTCCCAACGATAAGCTTACTTTACCTTACCACTTCATAAAATGATAGCGTTGTAGTTTATCTGATAGACACAATTTTCTTATCCTTTTGCAATTTTGGCATTTTGTAATTGAAGTGAAAATTTTATTGCGTACGAAACCTCAAAAAGAAGGTGGAAATGTAATTTCCAGTTGTCTGAGGCCACGATTTTTCAATTTTTGTTTGTTTGTTCTTTGCCAACCAATGGGTGACCCTCCGCTTTGATAGTCTTCTGGGCAACCACACCACTTCCCGCGGTCCCCTCCAAACAACCACCCCCACCGAAAAAAATTGCGCTACCCCCATGGTCATTGCAGTATAAACATTGCCATCATACTAACAGGTGGTATGCAACAGGAATTTTAATTGTTTCAAATTGTTTAAAATGTATTTGACCATGCTTGACCTTGTTGATAATTTCAAACGCTTACTCCTGCTTTTTGTAGTACTTTGCTTTAAAAGGGTCTCATTGAATTGATATCGAAAACTTATCGAAAGTGTTTAAGGGTACTACCACAAGCAAATGGCTTATAATTAACATGATTAGTCAAGTTTCATTTCAAATAGCTACGGAAAAATTTCAGACTTTGGATGTTGTGGTGTCCTGACTTGAGACGGTTTTGTGCACAAAATTTGAAAAAAATGTCTAGTCACGAAATTTTGAAAACCGAATTAAGCCGTTAAGTAATCACACATAAAACAGTTATTAGTATGTAGGACATGGAGGTTGTATAAGTTTATCATTTGTCCTTGATATTTGAAGATATTAACAGCTTTGAAAAGTTGTTGAATTCCATTAACCAACTTAAAGTGACCCTCTCACAGCAAACTACGATTTTTGTGGTGATTCACAGAAATTCTGAATTGGCTCAGCTCTTTGATTGGCAGCTAGTTCAAACAATCCAAAATACCATTGCTCATATTACACTACGTGTACTATACAGTGTTTGATTACATATTGAGGTCTTGTATATACTTACCCTGAGGCAATAAACTAAGATTGTGTCTGGATGAGGATGAATTTTAAACAAATGTCGGAGGTTCTTTAGTAGGTAGGTTAAAAGAATGATAACTGTTTGGGGTGAAAAGAAAAGTCCTTTAATGAGCAGCTTTAATTATCAATTTTTATCACAAGTATTAGTCTGACATAAGTGTTTGCATATTTGTAAACAGAATGATTATCTACTGTTCATTTTACTGCTTCAATTGTAATACAGCATGGTGCATTCATTATACCTAAAAAGAAAGTTATTACGAATCTGTTGCATTTCTGTGTGGCTCACCGACATGCTTTTTTCAGTTGGTGACCATTTTCAATTTATTTGGACAGAAACTCATGAATGGACTTTGGACAACCGGCTAATGACTGATTCTGAGATGAACGAGGAAACGCATGGGTATCCCTTGCACATTATACAAATATATGTGACAAGGAAAATATCCTACTACATGTGGAATGTGGCACTTATTACTGTAAGTTTTTCCAAGGAACTTCTCTAAGTATTTAAGACAAAATTTTCTTAAGTTGATGTCCTCATAGATCTATCGGTTGAAAAATGAAGACAGGAAAGTACCTACGACATATCTGAATATCCTTCACTTGCTCAGGTTATTGGTATCTAACTTATGTAAATTTTGTTCAAGATACATGTGTTCACAACAATAAATCATTACATGTATAGATTAAAATTAAATTAGTAGCATACAGATCTTCTGTTATTGAACTGTTTTCCCTTCTTGAATTTCACTTCTTGAATCACTCATACTTACTACTCCCATTTAATTTCAACAGCTGTTGATTCTTTTATCAAATTTCACGTCATTTTCTGTGGCTGCAAATGCTCCAGAGGACCGGTTGAGTGTATCTGTTACACTGTTGCTGACAGCTGTGGCCTTTAAGTCAGTCGTCTCCGCCAGCTTGCCAAAGATTCCTTATCTCACTTTAATGGTACGATACTGTGTTACCATGTACACAACAACATGAAATTTAGGAGGTGAAAAACGTCTCTTCTTTTCAAACAGAATGTTCTTATAAAGCTTAGAAATTGTAACATTATTCTTTTAGAAAAGAGCCAAGATATAGACAAAAATATAAAAATAAGATTCTAAAATTTCAGAAAAGTGATTTTTCAAGCTACTACCTTCCTTTTTTTCAATGACGCTCAAAATACTCACTTCGTATACCAGTCTTAAAATGAAACTTAGAAATCTCATCCCATGTAATAAAATATTTTAATTCTCGGTTTAAAGATTTTTTTTTTGTTTTGCAAAATGATTTTAAGATTTATTTCCCCTCTCTTTTAGGACAAGTACGTTTTGTGGAGCTTGATAATACAGTGCTTTGTGGTACTACAAAATGCCGTAATCGTTATATTCACAACTAACGTCACACTAAAGTGTTACCTTACTTACGTTGACTATTGTAGTATGGCTGCGCTGGCAATTGCTGTGGTCTTATTGAACATCTTTTTCATTGTGCAAGTCTTGAGAAGGGTGAGTTCTTTACATTACACTGAACCAACTTGCATGTTTACACCGAGGTTCTGAATCAGAGCTTCGGAGCAAAGAATTATAATGAAATCAACACTACGGTAATATTAAATTACTATCCGTTTTGAAAAGTTCCCAGATTGCAAAATTTGCAAAAGCATGAAACCATGGAAAGGAAGGGAGGCAAATTAAATGTGCACGCGTATAAATTATTCTAGCTTCGGTTTTCTTCTCCTTTCAAGTATAAATATCCACACAAGAAATTCTGGTCTCGGCAGACATGTTATATTCGACCATTTTATTCTGCTTGCTTGCATTTAAGTATACTTTTCATGGGCTTCGAGGATGAGAAGCTAAGACATTTGCCCCAACACTTTTCGAGACATGAAACTTAAAAGTGAGGTAACCAAAAACTACATGAAGACATAGATATGCCCAGAAAGTATTTCACATGGCTCTTTATTAGTTCCAAGCCAGTAAGTTCGGTACCAATTCTTTCTATAACTTAATTTTTTTCCGCGCTCATCGCGCTTTAGTTTTATCTAGCTGTGAGACCGCCATTTCAAACATGTTGGATCAGTTCAACGCTAAAGGCTCCATAAATATTGCAGTTGTGAGTCTAGAGAAGCACGACAATGCAACTTCGAAAAGTTCTAACCCATTTTCCTTATACCCTTATATATCCTTCCCTCAACCTTATCATTGTAGCAAACATAAAATTAGGCTATTCTGTAATCAAAAAGATTGTTTCGAATTTTGCCTGCCGTGCTAGATGGGTAAGACAAAGATCGAGTATAGTCCTCGATCAAGACCATGCACTCGTCCCATTAAATTTCTTGGTTTGCTCTTAAGTAGAGCAAATTCATTAAAAGACGAAATATTCTTCATTTTGTGTTAATGAAAACAAAAAGCGAAATCTGTTTCCACTGTAAACTCAATTCTTTCCACGCGGTTTGAATTTTGAGTTCTGAAAAAGTTCGGCAACTCATTGCATCTGTCGGGGTTGAAGGGTAGTTATCTCCCAGTCAGAGCGCTTGGACCTCGTTGTAGCAAATCCAAACTGCACCCTGGCTAAACTCATACATGAAGTTTTTTCTTTGACAATTGTGTACCTCTAATTTTCATAGCACCCCAAATATGGACACATTTAGCACCAATTTGCATTTTAGCCCCTCCTCTCCACCAGAATAGGGTAAAATTTTTAGCGCAGATGTCCTACACATTTAATATCAAATCAGGGACACCTCCTAAATCAACCCTCACCTGAAACTTTGACACACCTACATTTAACCCTTTACCGTTGTTTGGGTCCTTTTGGACCCATGCGGAGAGCTCGGCTGTCGCACATGTTTACTGTTTCACGTGGAGCTCGAAACTGCGAGTACCTACCCGAAAATTCGGCCACAACAGCGAGAGAGGCAATAGTTTACGGTCACGGGGTCAATGGCCTACGGAAGCCGATGCGGGGCGGGCTATGTCCGCTTTTCCGCCCACTCCCGAGGTAAAGGGTTAAGGAGAGGGTAAAGAGTACACATTTGCAGTATATTATCTGTGAAGAAAATGGCGAAATATTTACTGAGATTGGTTGTGAAAAAATCATACTTATCATGTGCGAACAAGCCCCTATGTGTCATGTCTGACATATAGTCGAACATAACTTGTTAAAGAAAGTTACTTCTCTTGAGAAATGGTGCAGATAGTCTTTGAAGAAGATTATACGATATCGGCTTCTGATTTACTAGGTTTTTGTGGGTTTCAGCGTACAGTATTTTTTACTCACGAAGAATTATTTAGTTCAGCTGAACAATCAAATGGACTCATATAGGTTGCATGGTGAAACAATCGGTACAAGCCATGACCTGACCCACCCATCAAGTACTTTGAAAGTTTTTTTAACCTTTTTTGTTAAATAATTGTCTGAAATTCATCCTCATCCAGATTCAGTCTCAGTTTATTGCTTCAAGGTGATTATACAAAAACTCAATTTATGTTAATGAAAATCATTTCAGTTTGCATAAATTTTAAATAAGCTTTGGTACATCTGCATTGTTTGAATGAGCTGTCAATCAAAAAGCTGAGCCAATGATAAACATTTTGACAAAATATAGTATTGTGAAGCTTTTTCTTTTTTTGCTTGTTAGCTTTTAGTTTCTTGGTTCGTTTGTTTCTTACATAACTTCTAAAAATACTCGTATCTTGTTTTGTGCTTGCTTTGTACTTTTGAAAGTATTTTATTGTTTTGCAGGAGAAATATGTTCATCATGTTCCAGAAAAGCCTTCGGTTAGTAGAAAACTGAAACGTTTTTACAATCAGTTTGTGTCCTTCTGACGAATTAATACTTATGTTTAAGCGTTACGCTACTAAATGGATTAAAAAGACAGGAAGGTGCCTACAAAGCAGTACACGATGTTATCATCCCATAATCGTATATTAAGTAGGGCCTTTCTTTTAAGTTATATCTCATGAAAACATCTTCCTGAGTCCATTTTCTCAGATCTACACATGCAGGTTTTGGAACCATGAGGGAACGGTTGAGACTCCCGTATATAGTGTACTTTTAACGTTTTGTATATGTTAATGCAATATGCTGATTAACACCTCCAAATCTTGGCACGGTAGAGCTAGCAAACAATCGACATTCCTTGCACCTAGTAAAGAAATATAACAAGGACACTATTGGCAACTTTCAATTACAATTAAATCTTTCGGCATTAGGTCACCTCGATACGTATCGCTGTGCTCAAGACGGACTAAATCCACTAGGGACGGCTTTGGACTCGGAGAGGGGCTAGAAAATAGTCAAAATACAGTAAAACATAAAACCGGATAAAATGCAAACAACTCGTTAAACTGAAATAGATAAAAGGCAACAATATACATATAGACTGGAGGTATATTTTTTGCACATGGTACGCTATAAATCAACTGACTTCTAAGGGGAGCTGGGACTAAGTCCTTCTCGGCTTGCAGCTCACCTGTGGATTCTGTCATTTTAAAAATAGTCGCTTTAGAATGTTGTTAAACACATACCCGGCGGATCAGGCATTTTGACGGGGACCCTGGATCAGTATCAATTTCCAAATGCAGCTGTAAGTCACCCAAGCCTCAGCAGAAAACAGGAAATCAATTGTTCTGCTGGCTGAAGTAAATAATCTTTTTGCTCACGCATATGAGAGAAGATTACCGCGAAATTTAGATTATTAACAGTCTTTAAACTTCAAAGGACTTGTCCATCTCATGTTATCAACAACTGAGATTCCCAAAACTCATGAAGTCAGAAGTAGAGGCATAACACTCCACCAAATCAAATCAAATGAAAACAAAATTCCAAATCAAAATTCTGGCTAAAGAATTGCACAGAATAGACCCAACACATTGTATTTATTCTAATATTTCAGCACATGCATCGAGTAAACCTATAATGTTCTCATAAATTCTATAGAATTTAATCCCAATTCGAAGGTTATCTTCTCCAAATTTGATTGCGGGACAAATTGCTTGCATATCCGCAGGAAACTACATTTCACCTGGGTCTGAACATTGTTTCGGACTTCCCTCGTTGTGAATATTTTAGGGTTCTAATAGGAAAACTGTGTTGCAACTAATTGATTAACTTGTTATGAAATATAATTGCATATTTCACTAATTTACAAGTCCAATTAAAAAGAAAAGAAGAGATCGCTTTCAGTTTATCTGCCAGGGTATTTTACTGGGGCTTATGCACCTGATAGGTATCTAACCATACATAAAATACCTTTCATTCCCCTTACTTAAAAATTTATATATGGCGTATATCTGGAAATATCTGGTTGTAATAAGGTTTTATATGGCCATGTGAAGCCAGATATAAAATCCTATATAAGTATCTTGATACATCATATCAAGTTTTATATGGCCATATGAAGCCAGATATAACTTTGAGAAATGCCAGTCCAGATATATAAAAAAGTTTTACATGGCCATATCAAGCCAGATATAACGTGGTGAAATGCCAGACCAGATGTGTAAATAAAGTTTTATAATGCCATATTGAGCCAGATATAACTTGATGAAATGCCAGACCAGACATGTAAATAAAGTTTTATAAGGCCATATCAAGCCAGATATAATCACTTGGTGAAAATGCCTTTCCAGATATACAAATCAAGTTTTAAATGACCATATCAAGCCAGACATAACTTGATGAAACGTTTATCCAGATATGTAAATAAAGTTTTATATGGCCGTAACAGGCCACTGGATATAGCTGATTAAAATACTATGCCAGAATTACATATAAACTTTTAAATGGCCATATTAATACATTTTGCCTAATTTGTGTACCTGCCACACCTATAGGCCTTTTCTGGAAGCTGAATAAGTATCAGCAAACTAAAATAATAACATTCAAACCATATTCAGCCATATTATACTAACATATGCAAATGACTTTCCGATGTTGGCGTGGTCATGGCTGTAGGGCCCAGATTTTCTGTTTTCATGATTAAAGAAGGAAAATGTGAAATGTCATAAAACCTTCAACAAAATTTTCTTTGGAATGTTGCCCCATACGATAATTTAAGCCAACAATGCAGTGTGAACATTTAAAAGTAGAAATTTCTCAAAGCAGTTTTTTCTTCAATATTAAGTAATTTAATAATTTCGAATACTTGAGTCAATGTTATAAAATGGGCATTAAACTTTGTTAGAGATATTCAGATAATCCTTACATTTTGCAGGCTAAGCAAGGCTTCTGATACGCTTTACACAAAGGTAGCGCATTAATAAATTTTGGTCCAAACAAATATGGTCCAGATATGGCCTGGATATAAATCCCTATGTGGGACATATATGCACCATATCTGTCCCTTATAAAATTTGAGCCATATAAAATTTTATATGGGCCATGTATTCCTTTATGTTATATCAAGTTATATGTGCCCAATTTTTGTTAAAGCCAGATACACAAACTGTTCCATATCTGGACCAGATATATGCCAGATATAAATTTCCATACAAAGCCTAAAATGGATTTGCCATATGTGGACCATATCTGTCCCATATAAAATTTGAGCCATAACAAATTTTACGTAAGCCATATATTCCTTTATGTTATATCAAGTTATATCTGCCCAATTTTTGTTAAAGTCAGATACAAATTCCATATCTGGACCATATATGGACCAGATAAAAATTTCAATTATGGCCCACATATGGATTTTGAGTAAGGGTCTTGTGCAAGGGATCATTTAGCGTTTGAGCTTTTCGTTTATTTTGCAGTCAGATGCTGACACTTTCCTTTTAACTGCACCCACCGTGAAGGTAAAAACTACTACATCAATTTTCTAAATGAATTTTCCTGTTTAAATTATGAGATACACAGTAAGGTCATTTTTCTGACTTCAGTGCTTTAGCTTGAAGTTGCAAACAGGTGCCAGCTGGCCAATAAATTGCCTGTTCAGTGTGACGTTCGGTTTAGCTGTAGAACAGTGTTGCAGTGTGGGCTACACAATAAAGGTTCCCTTTTAAGCCAATGGAGACATGGCTGAGTATTTAAGAAGCATCGGTGCCACGGACTTCCTATACATGGACAGAGCGTACTGCACGGTACATTGTCGCTACCGTAGGTGAGAGAAAAGGCGTAGCAAGATGGCTGTCTGCTATATGGTCTTGTGTTAGAGTTTGGACTTGCTCAATTAAATAACAGATTTTGCAAGAAAGTTAAAATATTTTCGGAATAATACAAGGTAAGGTCCAAATCACTAAATGTATTGCAGGAATATGATATTGTTTCAAATTCAAGTTTAGCTTTTGTTCAAAATATTACAGAGTTGTCGTCAAATCATACAAATTATAGCGTCACGGCGGCCATCTTGGGCGCCTTTTTTGTCACAGTTGGTGGCGACAATCTGCGGACAGGACGTACGCGTTACATGCTCTGTCCATGTATATGAAGTCCGTGATCGGTACATGCAAATTGAAGGGCTCCTGGGCAGACCTGGGACTAGGCCACACCTTGCCTTGCAACCCTCTTTACCCGAAAAGGGAATCCCTCCAGTTTATTTTCATCCTCAATAACCTCAGTATAGACGAACCCTTGCGGCCATATAGCGGTTAAATTTGTCCGCCATTACTGGGGCCATTATGAATTAATTCCCCAATTTCTCTCTTTTACTTGTATCATTGTAATTTCACATAATTCCAAGCTTGTTTATAATTGGATTCTGTGGTACCAGAAGCAGCCATCTACAGGTAAACAAAAGATAGGCCTTGTGCATATGATGTCACAGAACGGAAAGTACGCCCTCCTTCGAGGGCAAAACAAACCAACACAAACATATGTAGACGTCTTATTTGTCAACCAGTCGCATGCGCGCATTTTCTGCTACAGGTGCATGGCGAATTCTTCACCATGTTGCCATGTGTTCCCCTTCTGCCTCAAGGATGACATCAGTGTGTCGAGTCAATGCAAAGTTCTTTTATGAAGACTAAGGCTGATGGCTGTCAGTAATATTCTGGCTCATTGAATTCATTTTGCTGAATTCGCATATGTTTTCCTGACCCTGATACATTAGCTGACAGTTAATCTTTAACGTTTCTGTAGCTTTCGCCGTATGTATGGAAAATGTGTTGTCAATATCACGTGATGTACTTTCTAAGCCGTTTGATTTTGTAGAGCAAACGCGGAATCTGATTTTGGCAAAAGACACAACAAGTTTACAAAACTTATTTTTACCCCTTCCCCAAGAATCTCCAAGCTACCATGCCGTGACGTTGCTTCTTGAAAATGCAACATATACACCCCAGTAGCAAAGGCGTTGTGAGGTATAACTGGTGTCTGAGTTTGTTACATGATTTGTGCCCTCAAATGAGCCATGCTTTCATTGTGTTCACGGTGCGTGAAAAACAATTAACACATGCTTTACTGGCTTGTTAGGCAACCCCAAATGGTACGTAACTTTTTTCTGTATTTGAATATTTTGTTTTAATTTGTTACTGTCAATCAATTAATCAGATCTGAAATGTGACTTCATCAAGTGTGCATGTAGTGAGCTTCAGTTCCTCCCTGAAGTGATAAGAGGTAATCAGGCAGAGAAGGAAGATGTAACAAAAGGTAAAAAGGATCGTTTCATCATGACAATTTTTTCTTTAAACTATTATTCTGAGCGGTATCTAGTGTCATATACTTGATATTAGTCAACTCATTTTGCAGAGAAAGCACATCGTTCAGGAACCTATCACACCTTCGGTAAGTAGCTTGATTCTGATAACGGAAGTTCATTCAAAAAATCACACTACGTAACTTCAAAGAGAGAAAGTATTATGCAGCTGTACATCTGAAAACCACTTAACTATAGGTCTAGATTTTCTATCATAGCGGATGAGCGTAAATACGTTACGGACTGACTCCCCGATTTTAGAAGGCGCAGTAGGTGGATATCATTCCGACTGATTCTATGCCGGATTACTTGAAAAATGGAACGCACTGCCATATGCTCCACACGGCCATGAAACCCCTTTTTACGAAAAGATGTCAATGAACATGCGCATCAGTTGGCTAAAATATTTAGTAAGTGGTCCCAACTATGAGCAGTGGCATCGAGCCAACAAGGGTCGAGTCCACACCTCCTCAGGCTCCTCGATCAGGAAACATCCAACGTTGTCTCAATGTAGTCTAACATCCGTCTTTTAATAGCAAACAGCAGCAAACCCCCAAACTGTTTTTTCTCGAATTATCAGGGATGGTATTGAGGACTAACTTCTGATTTTTTAGTAACTGTCTTGATACAAACCTGTGTTTTTATGGCTGTATGGGAATGATATTTAATGGAAACTCTAAACATTGAAAGAGTGAAATTTCACTAGTTACAAGAGTGAAATTTCACTCCAATGGAGCCAAAATTCACTCCAAGAAGAGTGAAATCAGGAAGGTCTAGTAACAACTCCCTGGTGAAATTTACTGCAAAAGGGCGAAGTTTCTTTCTTGATGGAATGCCTACAGGGACCACTCTTAAAAAGACTTTCCCTATCTGTTTAATGGTATTTTTCTGTGTGGATTTTCCTTTAGTACTAAAAGCATTTTTAATATTTTTTTAACATCTTCGGGGTTGCAAATATTTTTCAAATCGGTATTGAAATATTAATAGTCTGGAGAAATGTTTTTAGGTAATTTTTTCAACTCAACATTTGATATTTATAAAGCATTTCAGGAACCAATGTGAAAATATTTTGGTTTTCTGGCTTGTTCTTATTTCTTTTTATCCTTATTACTTATCTTTTTGTGCCATTTTGCTAGTTTTTTTTTAAAGCTTCTTTGGTTTCCCTCGACCTTTCATTTATATTTGTCATAAATAGTCTCTGGTTTATTTATTTAATATCACCACTGTATGCATTACTGAAACTCGGTTGAAATAAAATTCAAATAATTGAATAAAACCAAACTTCGCCCCAAATAAAAATGCAAGGTTATTAGGGATCTGAATTTATATTTTCGTAGTCACGTGCATTATGAGATCATACTGGTGTGGTGCTGTCACAGAAAGTGATATTGAAAGTTTTGTTTATCAATATAACCTCTGAAAATGTGTTACAAAACTCAATGAATTTTTCTGATGCCGGTGACTTTATATTATTATTATTTATCCATTTTGCAGTCACCGCCGAGCAATCCGTACTTGACTAAACTGGCTGAACCGAAAGCCAAGGTAAGTTGCCTAGGTATTATGTATTTCTACTTGGACAGCAGATCACGATTAGCGTCAACACAATTTGACGTTAGATATATTTCTTTCTGTTCAGACCCCATAAACCAGGGTAACTTACCCTTTTTCATCTGAAACCCATTTTTGGACAAAGATGTCCGAATGGTGCCCGGATGGCTGAAAATGACACCTTTCTGTTTAACGCACATAAATAGTGAGTTCACTTGTACTATTGTAAAAAAAAAAAGAAATTCTTCCAAATTAACAAAACTTTACTTATTAGAAGATTATGTTCCTTCCACGCTTATACTATTGTAAAAAAATACTTCCAAATTAACAAAACTTTACTCATTAGAAGATTATGTTTCTTCCCCGCTGGACAATTGCCCTCTGACCTTGGTTTGCGAATCTAACAGTGTAGTGACCTATTTTTGTGGTTTAAAGGGCAAGAGCAGTCACGCCAACTTCAAGCAGTGTAGCAGACGCAGACTGTCCTGTTTCATGTTTGGCTGTTGAGAGTCATGTGACAACATTCAAATGTAAAATTCCCTGCGCTGTTTACCCTGAACATGTAATATTGAAGTCTAAAAAGTAAGGATGCTTTGGAGAAAAATAAGAGGATCAAGTCGTTGTTTCAAAACAAGTGTGGGGGATTGTTCTTGACCTTTAAGATAATGGACATAGGCCTACAACTTTTAGGGACTTTTAAGGATTGATTTGTTTTTTTGCACGCACAACTGTATTATGTGAATAAAATTAAACTCATGCCTTGCAGAGGCTAGAATAGGCGTTGGACACGGGCGCAGTAAGGCAGCGTTGTCTTTTTGGGACGAGTTGTTTATCATCAGCGCAAGGCATATGTCACTATGTGAGTGGTATCTAGAATATTTCCGGTTCTCATTTTTGCTGGAAACTAAATTAACTCTTTGAACAATTTTACTTATCATATACGTCATTCACGTAACTTGTAACGGTATTCTACTACTTTAGTACATTTGCATTGACTATAGCTGCATTTCTGGCGAAGAAAATGTTATCGGAATGTAGCACATTCAACTTTGTCATTACTGCACTCTGCATGACCTCATGCCTTCTCATCTAATAGACGAATCCGATTAGCGCTTGTTTTTAGTGACTGTAGGCAGCCATTAATGGGGTTCATCAGCCTTTAATCCTCTTCATTTATTGTCTACGTTAATTTCGAATCCTCATGTTCAGTGAAGTTGAGAAAATCAAGATACACTTCAGTGTACAACCATCCATGGAACAGGAAAGGAAGGAAATTTAAAGATTAAAGGTGATAGACCCCAGTAATGGCCGACTAAAATCAGACCATCACAATCTGTCCGGATTCGTCTATAAATGACGAAGGCGTCCCCATGCAAACACTGGGGATTTACGTACGCGTTTTTGAGAGTCTTCACTCTAGTTCCTTTATCATGCTTTACACTTAAGAGGAGGAAAAACCAATCATGCTGACAATTGCATGTGGGTGACACGTGTCTAAATTCAGACAAACTGGCTACGATCATCAGTGCAAAGTATTGGGCTACATGTTCACTGCGACGAAAAGTGTGCGTCTCAAACCTATTTTAAAACACATTCGTACAAGTGCAAAACAATCGAAGTTGGTTTCAAATTCTGCGGTTATTCCTATGCACTTCATTTCCTTCCCCGAACAGAAGTGGTCCATTCTGCAGACACCCGGCAAACACGGATCAAATCATTAAGGCCTAATCATCAAAAAAATCGGTCGCGGTCGGTCACTCAATCAGTCAGTCAGTCAGTCAGTCAGTCAGTCAGTCAGTCAGTCATAAAGTCAGTCAGTCAGTCATAAAGTCATAAAGTCAATCATAAAGTCTGTCAGTCATAAAGGCAGTTATAAAGTCAGTCATAAAGTCAGTCAGTCGGTCGGTCGGTCAGTTTGTTAGATGGAGTTTTACGGCCTAGTTTATAACCAATTGGTTTAAGTCAAACCGGCCACGCCTTTTTCCAGTTGTGACTCACTGGCTTGTTCTTTCTACTTATTTGCCTATGATGAGCACAAACGCAATGGCAGTAGTTCAAGGGAGAGGAATTCGTTTTAAAGAAATGCAGTAGCGATAAGTAAAAGTTGTGTAGTCTTCTTCATAAAAGAGGCAACCCTTTAAAGTATAGACACACTGGTTTCAAGCGTTTCAGTGTAACAACAGCTTTTGAAAAACTTATAGTTGATGAAATATCAGTTCAAATTTCATTCTGCCCATGTTAAGCATGGACAAGTTTTTGATTAACAGTTTTCCTTGTGCCGGCACTTGTTTTTTTTTTCACACATGATGTAAATCATGGGAGTCATCAGACATTTTTAATGGGGGTCGTTTTTGCGCGAAAAAGGAAGTTATTGCAGCATTAGCGGCAAGGCTCGCGCGACAGCGCGACCACTACGGTGTGGGGTGCAGGGGCCTGCTGAAGGGCCCCTGGTAGGGTCCAAGGCGAATGTAATGGAGTAAGTAACAAATCATATAAAAATTTCAAACGAATTGAACTCTGCAATGCAAAGAAATTTAAGAAAATCATTCAAATCTGCAAATGATCAGCGACTAATAGAGATAAACTACTAAAGGTATCAGGCCCTATAGAACAGAACAGCTATTTGTGCACAATGTGATTTTACCAATGTACTTTGTTTTTTACCTTCAACCTTTCTCCTTCAAGACCTAGAAAAAGTGTCATTTTTACCATTAAAAAAGGTAATGAAAAGGTAGACATTGAAAACTCCGAGGAAAAATTGGAGGAAGAACAGGAGAAGTTAGTTGAGATTTGGAATAATGATTGACCTATCACATTTGGTATTTACCACCGATTAAATCTCTTCCCTGAAAGAAAGATCTGATTTCTTACTGACGCTCCATCATTAGGTGTGGATATGAGTTACGTGCTTAGTTTTTCCACAAGTATGATGTCGAGGAAAACATTTTCATAATTTTCCCGAAGTCCAATGATCATTTCCCGAAGTTTTCTCTTGACAATTGCCTTCACCCTCTCCCTAATCCAACGAATCGAAATTTTTCTGGTTTTAAAATTTCCCGAAGTTTACAGAATTTTCGAAATAGTTTCCCAGAATGATTTAAAGTTACCGAAATTTGCCGTTTGAAATAAAATTTCCTTGAAAGTGGAAACACTGTACGTGCTCGTAATTGTTACAACCGATAATGTAAAAAATTAACCGATAATGTAAAAACGACCGATAATGTAAAAAAAATACCGATAATGTAAAAACAACCGATAATGTAAAAAAATAACCTATAATGTAAAAATTGTTTAAACCGATGATGTAAAAAAAATTAACCGATAATGTACAAAAAATTTAAACCGAAAATGTAAAAAAAATTACCGATAATGTAAAAAATGTTCAAGCGAGGGTTTCTTTTGGTCCTACCTATAGGGTGTGTATGTTTGAGAGAGTTTGTGTAGGTAGGCAGTTAAGCTGACAGGCGGGAGGCGGGCAGGGCGGGGAAGCAAATAGGTTCGTGGGTGGATGCGTGTGTACATGCTTATGTACGCATGTACCCCGTGTGAATTTATTGGTGTACACAGTCTAAACAGTTAGGCAAAAATAGCACATGCTACGTTGTTGGGGAAGAAAATTGCTGAAGGTTGGGCGAAACATCGCGATTTTGGGGGGAATTTTCCCCACCAGAGTTTATCCTTGCCCCTCACTTGCCCCCCCCCCCCCACCAATAGGGTAAGTTAGGAGCTGAGTTGACCAAAAAAATAAACAACATGCATCTCACGAGATTTAATTTTTCATCCCAGATAGGCTACTCTAAAATCTCATAGCTTGCGGGAGCTTTTCTCCCTGGACCCTCACCCTTTGGCGGTTTGGGCTCAGCTTTGCGTTGCGCCTGTAAATATTTGCCTCAATATTATTCTTTTCATAATCAACATTGTGTTAAAACAACTGGGGCAAAGCAAGGGGTGTTAACGGTAACTTTGGTGACCTTTTGTTTGAATCCAGCATGCTATTTGAGTATGATAAATAATAGCGTATTGCTGGCCACTTTTATACTGAATAATCTGTCCGACTGGACCAGTAAGCTGCTTCCTGATCAGACATTGATTTATTGACGTTTCTTCGGTCATGCATTTTCTCGAGTGACAAGAGAGAATTTATTAAGCCAGTCATAAACCACGTATAGGATATTGACGTAGCTAGAGAGATGCCAGGCCATTCCCCCAATGGAATAAAAAAATTGTAATGGTACAGAAAGAATGAACATCGAATGATGCTAATAATGCAAATGATATTAGCACCACATTAGCCTACATCTTAGGGTACTTTATTATTCAAAAATCCCCCGGACGGCGATCAAGCCCTGTAGTTTCCCCCTCCCCCAATAAAAAGTCCTGGTTACTCCCGTGATGAAGGCTAGACTCAGACACAACATAGTCATTATACACCGATAAATACATACAGGGTGCATGCGCACATACACATGTACACACGCACCCACTCACGAACATATTTGCTTCAACCGCCCTGCCCGCCTCCCCCTGTCAGCTTACCTGCCAACCTATAAACTCTCTCACACATACACACCTGTAGGAAGGACCATAAGAAACCCTCGATTGAACAGTTTTAACATTATCGGTAATTTTTTTACATTAAAGGTTCAAAGATTTTTTACATTGTCGGTTCAAAGATTTTTTACATTATTGGTTATTTTTTTTTTACATTATTGGTTCAAAAAATTTTGCATTATCGGTAATTTCTTTTTTACATTATCGGTCGTTTTTACATTATTGGTTAATTTTTACATTATCGGATGTAACAGTAACTATTGTACATCGTCATGTTTAATGTGCAAGTCGCGTGAAATCTGTAGACACATTTTGTGCATACCATGCATTCCATATCACACCAGTGATGCAGCCAAGGCAGAGGTCTAACAATCCAATTTTTATTATTTGTAAAACTGAATTATGGCTAACACATTTAGTTTACCTCGTCACGGTCGAGAACATTTATGATTCCACAAATTTTCAAGTCTGCATGATTTCGCCATCTTTTGATCCACACCAACATCAGCAGTGGCGCCAATAGGAATTGCTAGCGGAAGGCACATTACAAAAAGCAAGGGGTGAAATAGTAATTTTGGGGGACTCGATCTGTAATTGCAGCGAGATTAGGCATTCAACATACTAAAATAAATTTATACTTTGCAATGGCAAAAGAAATCCTTTTTCGATAGTTGGTACATCCTTTAAACGTTTCTGTAAAAAAAAAGCTCGAAGAGGGACAGTTCGCACCCCGACCCCCCCCCCCTCTTGGCGACGACGCCCATGACTTAAATGGGCGTTAACTTTCCCCGTAAAATCGCGCTTCACTCCTATAAAGGGACAATGTTATGATCTCTTTTCTACAAAGAGCTCGTTTGAGTCATCTAGGGCAACATTTTCACCATAAGACCGACACATAAGCTTGTGCAATAATAGATCATTTTGGCAAGTGATAATAGCTGCTGTGTAAGTGTAGCTTTTTCTGATGGAATCCCTTCGACTCTCTGAAGAAATCAAACATTCACTCCAGAAAAAAAAGCAAAAACAAAAAAGTTAATCTCCATTTAAGCGGCTACATCTACTACAACAAGATGCGAAACTTAATTTTTATTAGATGACCAACCTCAGCCGCATGGCTTTACATCATAGTTCTGTCTGCATGCGTGGCTCTGTTCCAGGCATTGTGAGACTAGGGCGCATGATCGTAACCAAAAGGTCTAGACCAGGACGCGTAGCTAAAAGATACATTAGATAGGTCAAAATAGTACGAAACAGGTCGAAAACCATTTAATCCTACATGACTATGGTAAGAACTGGGCACGCAAAGATGTATAAATGCAAGCGACCTCCTTTCTTCGTCACCTCTGTAAGTTTAAGTGAAGGGTTAGAAGATGATATGCGGACTGCATCCTAAGAGCACAGATATACATGCTTAGTACTAATTCTTCTTGGGACGGCCCCAACTAATTACCCCCAACGGGAAGACCACGCCCACCATATGGGAATCCTTGAACTCATGCATGACAAAAGTAGAATTCGAACGATGTATGTTTTCATATATATATACAAAGTTTCATTACAGAAATTTGTTAAGTTTGGTTCCATAAGTTGCCTTGAAAGTTATCAAAATTTCTTTGGTTTACAAAAAATTGGACCTGGTAAAGCAACAAAAACTATGAAACTGGTCAAACATTAATTTGAGAAATCCGTTTTGTACCGAACAATTTATGTATTTATACAAACGTACGAGAAGTGAGTTGAGAGCTACCAATATGTAAAAAGTACCCTTTGTAAGATGGAACGGGAGTGGGTCACAAAAGCAACGTTAAAGTGTACCTCAAGTAAAAAATTCAAACATGTATATTAAACAGATGTGATGGCACTCTTACTTTTATGGGGTGATGAGTACAACATGCTATTCATGCAAACAGAAAGTGTGCAAGGTCATGAAAACCTTGATTACAGTTTAAAGATACAGTTTAAAGATGTTAAAATGATACGAATGTGGGTGGAGCAAAGCTTTCCAGCAGATTTTTTTAGATTGAAAGGGGGTTCAAGTAACGCTTGTATACAAACTTTCTTATTTGCAGCCCATGAAGCTTCGTCAGCCTACAGTTCCAATGGATGTAATCAAAGCATCGGTGAGTTAATTGAAAAACAAACATCAAACGTTTTATTTGAAATTTATACTTCACTTTGACATACAGTCAAAAACATGGCCAATTTTTTATTCACAAGAAAAAGTATTTTCGATTAATTTATAAATATGCCAATACTTTGCAATTCTGTTTGTTTTACAGCCTTACCAAAGATTCTCTCTACCAGATGTACAGGTAAGTATAATAAAAATTAAAGCGGGCATGGTATGGTAATTAGCTAAGACAAATATCTCCTCACTAGATTTCGAAAAAGAACAATCGGCAATGTCGCACTGTAAGAACCTGCTCATTCTCACAAATCCAACTTCCTTAGATTTTTTCGTCTGGCGACTTATCAAATTCATTTAGCTGTAAAGCCTTTGCATGAATGTTATTTTATAATGACTAATATTCTTCTTCTTAAACCAACTGCATTTCACTCACTTAAATATATAATCAGCGGTTCTTCTACAAAATGCGTTTAGTGACGTCATAGCTATACTCAAGTCCTCATTTTACACTTTTTCAAGAATCAACCAACCCATAAAGGCATGGTTGGGTAATAACTCAGGATGGCGTATTAGAACAAATACAGCTACAAAAATCGAGCACCGGACTAACGGGAGACCATGTAGGTCTCTAATAGACGAATCCGAACAACCAAGTGATAATCTCACTAAATCGGCCATAACTGGGGTCCATCAGCTCTAATGTTTCAAATTCTTGGCTTACCTGTACCATGAATGATTGAACACTGAAATGCCTTTGGATCCCTTAATTGCACTAAAAATATTTGTTTAGAAATGCATGTAAACAATAAAATTAAGACGATTTAAGACTGACGCGACCCACTAAAATGACCGACTTCACCAGCTGCTCGGATTCGTCTATAACTTTATAGAGCGCATATATTTGGAAATATGACCTTGTCTAAATGAAAAGAAGAGGAAAAAACAGTATTTCATTATCTAAAGGTAAATTTCAAGAGCATTAATATGTGAAATAGGACTCAAAATAGTCCAAAAATTTTTATTACCAAAAAAAGTATTACCTAAAAAAAAGGAATTGGCTTTTCTTCAATCATAATCCTCTTATTAATTTTCTTAACCTTTGACCTATCGGTGATTTGTCCAGATGATCCAAAAACACAGTGGGAGAAGATAAATGAAAGAAAAGGGAGATTGTTCAGTTTCGGATCCGAGAGACTGACAGGTTCTGCCCCATTCCCCAAAACCTTCCAAAGTTACAAGTGAATTTCCATTTCCCCCCCCCCCCCCATCAGTTACTCAGTGGAGTTTTTTTTTTTTTTTTTTTTTTACTTTTTTAGGCAATTCCCATTTTTTATTTAGAACGTAACATACCAGTGATTCAGTTTATACAGCACTGATGCCATTGGCGTAGCCACGGGGAGGGTTTGGTGGGTAGAACCCCCCATGATCCATGTTATTTTAGTTAAACGTAACAACAATGTAAATGCAATCATCAACTACGTCCTTAGCTCTTTCGTTCCCAAATCGGAAGACTGGCTTTCGCCTTATTTTACGCCTCTAAAATATTACTATCTTACCTTCACTAACATTAACGGTAATATTCTATATATTACAGTATAGTCCTTTACACCACCTAGCGGTGAGTCAATAATCCATAACACCATTCAGAGTGAGCCTATGCCGGCATTTTCAACTAAAATAATCGTATCGTCAGAATAAAGTAGAGTAAATAATTTGAGAAAAAACATCAACATCATTGTTACGTAAATGATCTCACATTGAATGTGACAGGTTGACTAAAACATCCAAAAACAGTAATTAATCGAAAATTCATTCAAGAAAATTGGAAATAATATTGATGAAAAACTTCCACTTTGTCCAACGGCATATCACCACCTTAACTAACTCCAATATTAATATAACTTAACAGATCAGACATATCAGGGAGCGATTTTATAAGAGCTATAGTCAGAAGTAAATTTACAATTTTGGCATTTCCATTTAAAAAATATTATTTGATACACTATCCATGCAGTAAGCTTTGGAGGGGGGGGGGCACAAGTCCCGCAGAGTCAACTTCTGTCACCAACCCCCCCCCCCCCCCCAAGTAACATTTTGTTTTAAATTCAACCTTGGGTCTGCCCTGCACAATGTGCTCTGGATCCCAAGTATGAATTTCTAGCTACGTCACTGATACTTTTTCTCATTTCAACCGCTAATTACTGAGCCGTGGGCGTTCCCAGATAAGGTAAACCGGTGACTTGATAGTGGGGGTGAAAGAAGAAGGGTTCCCCTTTAAGATTGTAGCATTTTCTCAGATGAGAAATTGTTCGATAATTTTGAAGATTTTTAATATATTACGGTAATATTTCAGAAACCGAAATAGTTTATTATATTAAATGGTTGGCTAAACATTCTAATTACCATCCTCTGTACCTATCCCAGTGTTAGTTTCTTCAGTACAGAAAATCGCTTATTGAAAAAATGATTTTCATAACCTAAAGTGATGCTATCAAAACATGATTTTTATGTCATTTCAGTGCTAACTTTTGAGATAATGGTTGAGCAAATGTAATACTGAAAAGTGTTTGTCACGGTTTTATTCGAAGAAAGCCAGGTTAATGCTGATTTGGGTAATGAATGCTGATCGAAATGACACTTCATCATTACCGTTTTCTGAACTTTGTTGTCAACTATTACGGTATAGTTAAAAGTTTATTGTCAACCTTTACCGAGAGCTGGAAATATACGATGAATCTTAAAACGAAACGAAAAGAGTGGACAGTTAAGCTAAGTGGCAGATATATGACCGCGTATATACAAGTAGGTACATTTAGCGGCATGTAGTATATATGAGAGTCATTTGCCTCCAATTATTCCCAAGATTTAAAAACAAAAATTATTCCCAAGATTCATAGTTTTAGTCGGCGTCCTTTTACTTTGGATTCAAGAATACTACTACACTGATTTCTTTTAATTTTAGAATATTGAAAACATTCAAATGTCAGCTGAACATAAAGATGAGGATGAGGTAAGTTTACCTGAACACAAAAATCACAAAACAATTTTAACTGGCTCTGGAGAAAACAGGTGGGCGCAAAAGGTGCGCAACCCAATTATTGACAATGTGAATAATAGTTAACGTAGCTATAAGAGAAGTATCATCTGTGTTTAATGGAAACTTACAAACACTTACAATTGAAATTCAGCCATACTACTTTTGGAGGGCAAAGGTAGACACCCTAATATAAGTTGAATAAGTATTGTAGACTGTACCATTTCATATGATTGGCTCTGGAGAGTCGTGTGACACCAGGATTGTGTCATAAGGAGGGTTTTGGTGTCACGGGGGATGGGGGCACGATTTGAGGGAAAAGTCTAAGGATAGATAGAAAAATCCGCCATTTCAGGTGTTTTATGCATTGCAGGGTTGGGTCATGACTAGGCCACTGTGTGACACTGTGTGACGGGTATGCTCACCGGAATAGGTGATTCTCACCCAAAGTATGTGAAACATCCTTTGAAAAGCGAAATTTCACTCGTTAAGAGTGTCAGTTATAAAAACCGGTTCTCCTTCTCGGCTTTGCCTAAGATCATGTGTAGTATTTGTTCTTTTCATCTAGTCTACAATGGAGTCATGCACGACAGACCAATAATGTAAATGGTCTGAATGCCGTGAGGTTGGCGTTGGTCACGTATTGTCATTCAGTGGACGTAATAGCTTCTTCGGGAAGCAGTGAAAGTTTTGAAAGAATGACATCAGTATGTCGTCAATGCACAAGGTCTATTATGAAAACTAAAGCTGATGGCTGCCAGGTATATTTTGACTCACAGGATTCGTCTTGCTGAATTCACATATGCATTCTTCTTCGGGAAGAAGTTGAGGTTTGGTTTCGCCGCATCGCCCTTTGCCAGAGGGTCGGGAGGACTTTGGAAAAAGTAATTCACATATGCATTCCTGAACCTGATACATTAGACACTTGATCTTAAACGTTTCTGTAGCTTAGGTGTAGTTATGTATGGAAGATGTGTTGTCAATATCACGTGATGTGCTTACTAAGTCGTTTGATTTTGTAGAACAAACGCGGAATCTAATTTTTTGCCAAAGACACAGATATTAGATATTTCAGGCAGAGAATCACCGGAAGTCGTAACAGTAGCGTAAGAGGGGGGAGGGGACATTGGACCATGGCTTTGCAGTTCACTTTGCAGTTCGCGAACTTATTTTGAAGTGAACATTTTATTTTAAACGACAAATGAAGATAGCGACTGCTTAGATCCTCCGTATGAGTCTGGAAAATGCTATTTCCGGCCATCTGAGGGTCTGATTTTTCAAATTTTCTCTACGCTCCGCGCCAACCAATGGTGGCGCTCCGCTTAGGTCATCTTTAGGCAGAATAACGTTTTGTGGCCAAGAAATAACCGCAAACTAAAATCCTCCCGTTCACCTTATACCGATGGATGCCCTTTTATTTTTACTCCTAAAAGTAAGCAAATTTAATGACAATTTTTACTTCGGAAGGAAGCGTAAATGGAAAAGACTGGATATCAAGACACAGAAGTTTCAGTTTTATCCTCATGAACCACCACAATTCAACATTTAACACTGTTCCCGTCAAAGTCGAAAATCTTGCACCATTTTGCATCAAGTTTCCTTGAAAACGACAAACATTTTCATTTCATTTTCATTTCCCCCTTAAACCCCCCCCCCCCCTAGGGCGACGATCACTGAACACAACGCATGACCTCCCTTCAGAAAAATCCTGTTTACGCCACTGGTACGTCTCTTTGCCGGCTTTTTTTTAAGTTCAGCCCCCCCCCCCCTTTTGGAAATGTCTGGATTCGCGCCTGAGGGTCGCTTCATCATGACATTTTTTTCTTTGAACTATGATTCTGAGCTGTATCTCGTGTCATGTAATTGATATTAGTCAACTCATTTTGCAGAGAGAGTACATCGTTCAGGAACCTATCGAACCTTCGGTAAGTAGCTTTATTCTGATAACTGACATTCATCCAAAAGCATCACACTATGTAACTCCAAAGGAAGAAAGTATTATGTAGCTGCCCATCTGAAAACAACCGCACTATAAACGTTCTATCATAAGTAGATGAGCGTAAACACGTCAGGGACTGCCCGATTTTAGAAGGCGTAGGAGGTGGATATCATGCTGACTGATTCTATGGCTTACTTTAAAAATTGATCGCACTGCCATATTCTCGTAACGGCCATGAAACCCTTTTTACGAAAAGTTATCAATAAACATGCATCAGAGGGCTAAAATATTTAGAAAGTGGTCCCAACTAAGAGCAGTAGCATCGTGCCCACTGGGCTTAGTCTACCCCTCCCTATCAGGAAACATCAGACTTTGTCTCAATGTAGTCTAACATCCGTCTTTTAAAAACAAAGAGCAGCAAACCCCCAAAATTGTTTTTTTTTTCTTCGAATTATCAGGGATGGTATTGAAAACTAACCTCTGATTTTTTAGTAACTGTCTTGATACAAACCTGGGTTATTATGGGAATTATATTTAATATGGGAATTATATTTAATGGAAACCGTTCGCATTGATACCATAGACAATATCAAGATTAAATACAGTTCAATTTGTTTCCAAAAATTGTAACTCGATCGGAGGACGTTACAGATGCAGACGCACTCTAAAAATAAAAAGAGTGAAATTCCACTAGTTACAAGAGTGAAGTTTCACTCCAAACGAGCCAAAATTCACTCCAAGAAGAGTGAGATCAGGGAGGTGTCTAGTAACATCTCCCTGGTAAAATTCACTTCGACTGGGGCCACGTTCTTTTTTTTTTTTTTTTTTTTTGATGGAGTGCCTACAGGGACCACTTTTAAAAAGATTTAACTTTCATATCTGTTTAATGGTTTTTTTCTGTGTGGATTTTTCTTTTCCTTCGTATGTCAGTACGATTCGCACATTAGGTAAAAGATATTCAGAATTATTTTTAATGTCCCATCTCTGAATGCTCATTCTACCCCCCTTGTTTTCTCGTTTGCATATTTTAACTGTATTTGATATCTGCAAATAGGCTATTAAATCACAGCTTTCACTTATGCTTACGTCAATGGTTTGATGCCCTCTGTTTTGATCATTTTCTTTGAGAATTACATCAGGCTGCCAATTCCCTTTCCAAAGTAGGCAAAAACCACTACTTCCATTGGTCCATTGTCTGTTCAGAGCATTTGGAACGACCTTCCCACAACAATCAGAAGTAGGCCGTCCCTTAACTGTTTTAAAAATCGCTTAAAGCGTTTCTTTATCGCTCATTGTACCACGTAATTTCACTCTGTGATAACTTAAACTTTCCTTTGTGCTTCTATATTTTATTCGTTTTGAATGGCTTATATCTTGTGTTTTAATATTTCCGGTAAAGATGAAACATTTTTCAATGATTTTTAAAACAATCTCAACTATGTTTGTTAGACTTTTTGCTGGGTTGTAAAAACATTTTTAAAATATATTTCTAACATCTTCAGGGTTGGAAATATTTTTCAAATCGTTGTTGAAATATTAATAGTCTTGAAAAATATTGTAGGACTTTTTTTCAACACAACATTTGATATTTATGAAGCATTGCACGAACCATTATGAAAATATTTTGTGTTTACTGGATTGTTATTATTTGTTTTTATTCTTACTACTTAACTTTTTGTGCTATTTTTCTAGTTTCTTAAAGTTTTTTTGGTTTCCTTCAACCTTTCACCTATATTTTTTATAGCCCATGGTTTATTTATTTAACATCACCACTGTATACATTATTGAAACTCGATTGACATAAAATTCAAATAATTGAATTGAACCAAACTTGGTACCAAATAAAAATTGCCAGGTTATTAGGGATCAGAAGTTTCATTTTCGTAGTGACGTACATTATGAGACCATTGGTGTGGTGCTGTCACAGAAAGTGATATTGAAAGTTTTGTTTATCAATTTAACCTCTATAAATGTGTTTTAAAACTCAGTGGATTTTTCTGATGCCGATGACTTTATATTTGGCGTAAATTATTTCTCCACTTTGCAGTCACCACCCAGCAATCCGTATTTGACTAAACCGGCTGAACCCAAAGCCAAGGTAAGTTGCCTAAGTATTATGCATTTCTGCTTGGACGGCAGACCAGAATTAGCGTCAACAAAATTTGACTTTGGATATATTTCTTTCTGTTCAGATCCCACAAACTAGGGGCAAGTTACCCCCCTTTTTCATCTGAAACCCATTTGTTGGACAAAGATGTCCGAATGGTACCCGGATAATGTCTTTGTTGTGCTCATGTACTCATGTTACAATCTTTGTATTTCTTTCATTTTCTGAAAGTTACTGTAACTTGTACCAAAGTGTGGCAGCACTCTCACTCTTATAGGGTGACGTAATAAAGCCCTCTCTGTGCGACATGCTATTGAAGCAAACAGGAAGTGAGCAAGGTCATGAAAACCTTTTTAATTTTAAAGGAAATTAGAACAGGTAATGCGAGTTGTACAATAAGAAAGTCACAAATGATTGCGCAAGTGACTAACTTGTTTTGAGTGACTAAATTTCAATATTTTACACTGGTACCTCAGTTCAAGAATGTCTTATGGAGATGGGAGTTGGACTGTTAGAATTCATGTTCTATACTCTGTAATATACCGTACATTTTGTTTTTATCTTTTTTGACTTTTGGTACAGTTTAAATATATTTAAATGATACGAATGTGGGTGGAGCAAAGCTTTCCAGCAGATTTTTTTAGATTGAAAGGGGGTTCAAGTAACGCTTGCATACCAACTTTCTTATTTGCAGCACATGAAGCTTCGTCAGCCTACAGTTCCAATGGATGTAATCAAGGCATCGGTGAGTTAATTGACAAACAAACGTTAAACGTTTTATTTTAAATTCATACTTTACTTTGACATACAGTCAAAAACATGGTACAAATTTTATTCACATGAAAAAGTATTTTCGATTAATTTTTAAATATGCCAACACTTTGCAAATCTGCTTGTTTCACAGCCTTACCAAAGATTCTCTCTACCAGATGTACAGGTAAGTATAATAAAAATCAAAGCGAGCCGGCATGGTATTGGAATTAGCTCAGACAAAATATGTCCTCACTAGATTTCGAAATAGGAACAATCGACAATGTTGCACTGTAGAAATCTTCTCATTCTCACAAATCCAACCTTCTAGCTTATTTTCTTCTGGTGACTTATCAAATTCATTTAGCTGTTAAGCCTCCGTGTGAATAATGACTAATATTCTGTATCTAGACCAGGGTTGTCCAACCTACGGTCCGCGGGCCACGGTCCGGCCCGCGAAAAGGTTGCGTCCGGCCCAGAAATAATCTATATCGCAAAATTATTCAATAAGCAGATTAATTAATGACAACTTTATGCTTCGACGTCCGCTATGGCATGCTTACTTTTGAATGAAATAATTTATTTCAAATGTCTGCTACATGTAGCTACATTGGAGTGTTGTCCACAGGGGCGGGTTGAGAATGATTCAGGAGGAATATGAAAACAAACTTTGTCCAAATATTCTGCCCAACACCATCAATTTTTGCTAAAATTTATTTATTTGTTCAATCAAAAACGAAAATGAATCAGTGTTCCCTACGCGCAATGATTGCATTTTGTTGCCTTGGGCGTCGGAAAAAATTGAAAAAAAAAACGAATATAGAATGCGGCTCCTCGTCCATCATAACCATTACATGTGGCCCACCGCTGCGAAAGGTTGGACAACCCTAATCTAGACCAACTGCACTTCACCCACTTAAATATATAATCAGGGGTTCTTCTACAAATTGCGTTTGGTGACATAATGGCTATGCTCAAGTCCTCATTTTGCACTTTTTCAATAATCAACCAACCCATAAAGGCATGGTTGGTTAATACGCCAAGATGGCGCCTAAGAACAGATACAGCTATCAAAATCGAGCACTGGAATAAAGTGTGCGGGCCCAAATGAGAAGGGGAGACCATGTAGGTCTCTAAAAGACGAGTCCGAACAACCAAGTGATGGTCTCATTTAATCGGCCATAACTGGGGTTCATCAGCTTTAATTTTTCAAAGTCTTGGCCTACCATAGATGATTGAACACTGAAATACCTTTAGATTCCTCAACTGCAACTTAAAATGTTTGTTTAGAATAGCATGTAAACAATAAAATTAAGACGTTTTAAAGTTGACGCCACCCACTAAAATGGCCGACTTCACCAACTGCTCGGATTTGTCTATAACCAGAGCTTAGATATTTGGAATTATTACCTCGTCTAAATAAAAAGGAGAGTAAAAACCAGTATTTCATTATCTAAAGCATGCTTCCTTAAAAAGTGGCGCGCGACGTGGTTTGGAGTGGCGCAAAAAATTACTGAGAGAATATTGAAAAATTTAACTTTTCATAGCTATTTTTTTTTTGACAAAAATTGTTTTGTCTCAAAATTAAGTACAGTAAATAAATCTAATTCTTCCCACAGACTGACATCACATACCGACAAGGATATAATAAAGTCCTATTTTTTCTCACAAGAAAGTTAAATCACCGTCACTGTTTACATTTATTAGAGTCAGTGCTATGCCGATTCACGGGAAACGGTGAATCGACAAAAAAATGTAATTTTTGTGAAAAATTTTGGCCTGGAAAATTGAAAAAATTTTGCACCATATTGCACGTAAGCCCCTTCTAAACCGCAAAATTTTTCAAAAGGGTAGGGGTATCGGCGTCTATTCCCCTCCCTCAGGACGACGATCGGTAGCGCATCATATTAGTAACATTTAGCAATTTGGTGCTTAAGAATAATTAATTGAGGAAGTCTGATCTAAAGGTAAATTTCAAGAGCATTAATATGTGAAATAGGAGTCAAATTAGTCTAAAATTTTTAATTACCAAAAGAAAGTCTTACAAAAAAAAAGGTATTGGCTTTCCTTCAATCATTTTCCTCTAGTTACCTTTCTTAACCTTTTACCTATCGGTGATTTTTTCACATGATAAAAAAAAACACACACAAACACACAGTCGGAGAAGATAAATGAAAGAAAAAGACGGTTTTTTAGTTTCGAATCCAACTCCCCCCATGAACCCCCCCCCCCCATGACACAATCATGGCTACACGCCTGACTGACACCGTAGCACACCAGGAAATGAGTTACTACTATCACAGAGTTCACAAATCTAGGCCTGCCAAAAAAAGAGATAATTTTCCTCCCAGATGTTTTTACCGTGGTTTTGTGGCCACACAGCTCCCCATAAATCATACAGTTGATGTGTTTTTTTTTTTTTTTTATATTTAATTGTCTGCTTACACAAAAATTCTGCTGGAGAGCCAATTAGTCCAAAAATCTCACAATCATATAGGGTGGATCGAACTGGTGGGACTAGTTTTATCGAAAATTTTAAGCATTAAGCATAGAAAAAGTTGCTGGTTTAAAGATTTATTCATCGATATTCATTAAACGAAATAAATCCTTCTTTGCCTAGTTAATCTGCTTACAAAGCCCCATTTGTTATTTTAGTTGAACGTAACAACAATGTAAATGCAATCATCAACTACTGTACGTCCTTAGCTTTTTCGTTCCCAAATCGGAAGTCTGGCTTTCGCCTTAATTTACGCCTCGAAAATATTTCTATTTTACCTTCACTAACATTAACGGTAATATTCCAAATATCACAATATAGTCCTTTACACCACCTAGCGGTGAGTCAATAATCCTTAACACCATTCAGAGTGAGCCTATGCCGGCATATTCAACTAAAATAATCGTATCGTCAGAATAAAGTAGAGTAAATAATTTGAGAAAAACATCGACATCATTGTTACGTAAATGATCTCACATTGAATGTGACAGGTTGACTAAAACATCCAAAAATAGTAATTAATCGAAAATTCATTCGAAAAATTTGGAAATAATATCGATGAAAAGCTTTCACTTTCTCCAACTCCATACCTTCACCTTAACTAACTCCAATATTAATATAACTTAACAGATCAGACATATCAGGGAGCGATTTTTTAAGAACTATAGTCAGAAGTAAATTTACAATTTTGGCATTTCCATTTAAAAATATTATTTGATACACTATCCATACAGTAGGCTTTGGAGGAGGGGGAACAAGTCCCACCTAGTCAAATTCTGTCACCTCTCCACCCCCCCCCCCCCAAATTAAATTAACTTTATGTTTTAAATGTCAACTGAACGTTGAGTTTGCCCCTCAAAATGTGCCCTGGATCACAATTATGAATTTCTGGCTACGTCACTAATACTATCTCCCATTTCAATCGCTAATTACTGAGCCTTGGGGGTACCCAGGTGACGTAAACCGGTGACTTGATGGTTGGGGTGAAAGAAGCAGCATTCTCTCAGATGAAAAATTATTCAATAATTTTGAAGACTTTCAATGTATTGCGGTTATATTTCAGACACCGAAATAGTTTATAATATTTAATGGTTGGCTAGACATTCTTGCCATCCTCTGTACCGATCCCAGTGTTAGTTTCTTTAGTAAAAGCGCTCATTTTGAAAATGGTTTTTATAAAACAAAGTGATGCTATCACATGATTTTTATGTCATTTCAGTGCCAACTTTTGAGATACTGATTGCGCAGATGTAATACTGAAATATGTTTGTTACGATTTTATTCGAAGGAAACCAGGTTAATGCTGATTTTGGGGTAATAAATGCTGATCGAAATGATGAAATGACACTTCATCATTACCGTTGTCTGACATTTGTTGTGAACTTTTACCGTATATAGTAAATGTTTATTGTCAGCCTTTACAGTGAGCCGGAAATATAGACGAATGCGATTAGCGCTTATTTTTAGTGAGTGTAGGCCGCCATTAGTGGGGTCCATCAGCCTTAAATCGTCTTTATTTATTGTTTACATGAATTTCAAACCCTCATTTTTAGTAGAATTGGAGAATTTAAGATACAAATTAGTGTACAACCATCCATGAAAGGGGTAAGCAAGGAAATCGAAAGATTTAAAGGCGACGGACCCCAGTTATGGCCGACTGAAATCACACCATCACTTGCTGTCCGTATTCGTGTGTACGATGAAGCTTAAAGTCCCAATTCTCTCACCCCAAACAGTAACAACTTTCCCAACCCTCTTACTTAAGCCCCTCTCACAATTGGCTGAAATTCATCCTCATCCAGAAACAATCTCAGTTTATTGCTTTAGGATAAGTATAGACATGCTCAATGTGTATAATCTAAACATTACAATTTATACTGTGTAATATAAGCTTTGGTGTTCTGCATTGTTTGAATTAGCTGTCAGACATAGAGCTGGGTCAATTAAGAATTTCAGTAAACCCCTACCAAAATTGTAGTTTCGGGTGAGAGGATTGATCCTTTAAAACGAAAAGAAAAGAGTGAACAGTACTAAGTGGCAAATATATATGACCGCGTATACCTTACATATAGGTACATTAAAGGACCATTCCTCTCACCCCAAACTATAATTCTTATACGGGAGTACCTAAATTCTCAATTGGCTCGAGCTCTCTGATTGACAGCTTATTCATACAATGCAGATTACCAAATGCTACATTACACAGCATGAACTGTACGGACGAGAGTGTTTTGATTATAAACATTGAGCTTTTTATACTCACCCTGAAGCAAGAGACCCGGATTGTGTCTGGATGAGGGGGAATTTCAGACAATTGTGGGTGGGGCTTAAGAAAGAAGGTTAGGAGAGTTGGTACTGTTTGGGAGGAGAGAATTGTGTCTTTAAGTAGCATGCAGTATAAATGAACGTCATTTGCCTCCAATTATTCTCAAGATTTAACAAAAAATATTATTCCCAAGATTTATAGTTTTAGTGGGCGTCCTTTTACTTTGAATTTCAAGAACACTACTACACTGATTTCTTTCAATTTTAGAATATTGAAACCGTTCAAACATCGGCTGAAATTACAGATGAGGATGAGGTAAGTTAACCTGAACATAAAAACCATAAAAAAAATTGTGACTGGCTCTGGAGAAACCAGGTGGGCGCAAAAGGTGCGCAACTCAATTATTTTTTTTTTTCTCATTTAATTTTTATTTTCTCTTGGCCATCAAATTCAGGTAAAGGTTACAAAAGACATTGAAACAGCAAATATTCCATTAAAATAACATTAACAAAAAATACAGAAATATTCTTAATCTTCTAAATCCAGCAACGTATACCATGGCAACCAATATCTTTCCCAAATGTTTACTTTCATGTTTTCCTTAAAAATATATTCGTTAATGTCAAAATAATACTTTAAAAACTTCTGCAAGCTATACACCGACGGGATGCATTTTTGTTGCTTACACTTAAAAATATGAAACTTCACCAAAATGATCAGAAGGTTACCGACTCGGGCAAAATCACCCCCAAATAAAACAACGCTAATATCAAGGAGATTAATATTGATATTTGCTTTAGTGAAAATATTATGCAAATAATTCCAAAGAACAGATGTGAAATTGCAATAATAAAAGAAGTGCTGGATTGTTTCAGTTTCGTTGTGACAAAAGCTACACTTATCGGAATCAATTGCATTTATAACAAAGAGATATTTGTTCGTAGGGACAATTCGGTGAAGAATACTGTACTGAAACCATCTAATCTGAACGTCAACAGAGCAGCTGAAAGGTATGGAACAATATAAACTCCAGGATTCTGGAGAAACGTTTAAGTATTCACACCATTTGTTATACGAGGTCTTACGAAACTTTGACAGTTTTACGAGTTTACTATAAACAGCTTTACATGAAAACAGACCACGGTGTAACATAATATTACATACATTATTTACAGGGTTTGGAAGGTTATGGTCTAAAGTGCTAAAAAATTCACCCCAAGTTGTTTTAACAGAGTTTATTAGCCCGTAATATTCAAGAAAATGTGTCTTAATGTCATACATTCGAAATAAATCGTCTTGGTTATAGAAATCACCATTCGAATCAATGAGATCATTTATAAAAACGATGCCCTTTTTGTACCAATGAGAGTAAGCAACGGGTAGATTGCCTACTGTAATAAAATTACTTTTCCAAAGCGGCTGACTTAAAATTAAAATGTCTTTTCCCATTTCATCCTCTGAAATACCTTTCAAACTTAAATAGTAATAAGTGGAGGTCAGGACATCTTTCCAAAAAGCATTCCTTACACATTGACCTGCCAGTCTAATAACATCGTTTCCATACTTAAATAAATCATCAAGGTCAATTTGGTAATTTTGTAAATTATAGCCTGCGTGTCCTCCATTACCACTGCTTAGCATACGAGCAAAGCATGAAACTTTGAGTGCACGACAATGAGTTACAATGTCAATCATTTTTATACCACCCTCAGAATAGCCTTGAATAATCTGGTTACGACTGATACGATCTGGTTTCCCTTTCCAGACAAAACGATAAAATAAGTTACTAACAGTTGTAAGAAATTCGCTTGAGGGGGAAGGAAGAGTAAGCAAAAAATAATTGAAGTAAGGGAGAATTAGTGATTTGAGTATTGTAATTCTCCCTAAGACACTCATATTTCTTTTCAAATAAAAATTCGTTATCCTTTCTACTTTTGTCTTAGCTTTATCAAAATTTTTTGCTGTCATACTGGCAATATCTGTGTTGAAGGTGATACCGAGGAGATTAAAATCCTCCCCAAGAACCCAATGAATATTATTATGATTGTCATTAAAGGGCAATTTGGAGCCAGATAAAGACCCTATTCCTACTAAAAATGACTATATAATTAAGTTTTAAACCAGAGATTTCACCAAAAAAATTAAGTTGATCCAATAATCGTTTGAAATACTCCTCCTTTGCTTTGATAAAGAAGGTGGTATCATCAGCATATTGCGTCATTTTACATTCTTTGTCACCAATGTTAATACCACAAATCGATTTATCATTATAAATTAATAAATTCAAAAGCTGCGTACATAAAATAAAGAGATAAGGGGACAGTGGGTCACCTTGTCTGCATCCTCTTTGAATAGGAAAAGAGTTCGTAGGAAACCCATTGACAAGAACAGAGGAGGAAGCGCAGTTGTAGAAAGTTTTGACCCACTGCATAATAGAAGGACCAAAATTAAAAAGATTTAGGACCTTTCTGATGAAGGAGAGGGACAGGGAGTCAAAGGCAGTTTGAAAGTCAATGGCAAAGAGCAGCCCGGGCTCATTTTCATCGTTGAGAGTACACATAATATCATAAACTGTACGAATACAATCACCAATGTAGCGCCCTTTCAAAAACCCATTCTGGTCAAGAGATATTAAATCCGGGAGTACCGTCTTTAAGGGGTTGGCAATACAAGTCAAAGCAAGTTTATAGGAAACATTAAGAAGGGATATGGGTCTCCAGTTTCTTAAAAAATTACGAGGTTTGCAACCTTTTGGTATTAGAGTAATAATATCATGTCTTTGTGTGCTAGACAGTAAGGAATTTTTATAACCATAGTTCAGAGATCGAACTAAGAAATGACCAATATCATCCCGGAAAAATTTATAAAATTCCACAGTAAACCCATCTGGCCCGGGAGACTTATTACCTTTCATACCTAGTAAGCTCATGTAAACTTCCTCATAGGCAAGAGGACCTTCTAAAGAAAGAGATAGATGACGTGATAAAGGCTTTAAAAAGGGGGAAAAGATGCCACGAAGGTCAACATCAGAGACGTACATATCCTGTGAACTGTATAGTGTTCTATAAAAATCATGAACTTCACGCTGAATACCTTCAATGTCGGAAATATCCTCACTGTTATCATTTGTAATACGAGTTATTAACTTATTTACATAGTTGCGTTTTTCCACATTAAGAAAAAAATGAGATGGTTTCTCCCCATCTTCAATCAATTGTGCACGTGATCTAATTAAAATCCCTCGGTAATTCACTGCCCTAAGATTTTCAAGCTCATTTTTCAGTACCTCCAAATAATCTCTTAAAATGACGCAATCTGCAAAATTAGTTTCTAAACGTTCTATTTCGCTTAAGAGAAATTGTTCCCTTTCATTTTGTACACGTTTCTTATGAGCCGAGTAGGAGATAGACCTCCCACGGATATTTAATAACAACGTTTCGAAAAAAAGTTGATCATTAATGTTAAACCGTATGTCATTTCTACTAGCTTGTAGGCCGTTATAAATAGTATTGGATACAGCATAAACAGAAATAGTTTCAGCAATAACATCTTTTATAATGCTTACATAACGTTCATCTTTTAAGACCGAATTATTGAATTTCCAAAAGCCTCTACCTGTTATAACACTACTAAGCTTAAAAGTTGTGCTAATCAAAGAATGATCGGATCTATAACCGTACTTTATTGAGGAATCTACAACGGTATTCATCAGGCCCGAAGATACTAGAAAAAAATCCAAACGGCTTTGCTTAACAGGTGTCTTTGGGCTCCATGTAAATACTCTCTCAGTGGGGTGATAAACACGCCAGACATCGAATAAGTTGTAGTCATTCATAAGACTTAACACAGCCTGCCGAGCCCTGGCATTATTGTCATGCAAGTAATTGAAGGTATCAAGGTCTGGATTGAGAACCACATTCCAATCCCCAACAATAATACAATGCAATGCATTGAACTTCTCTACGATGCTTTTAAGAAGATCGTGGAAGAAAGAAGGGTTGTCCAGATTCGGACCATACAATGTGATTAAAGTGATATTATAATTACCTATATCTAAGTTCAGTGCAACAAAATTCCCATTTTCATCGAATTCCACTTCATTAACAGTAAAGTCAAAATTTGCATTCATAAGTATTGCAACCCCTCTTGAGTTGATGAGATATAACATTCATAGCCCCATTCTTTTGCAACAAGATTACTCAAATTTTGATCCCAGTGAACATCCTGAAGGCAATATATATGACTACCAGTATTCTTTATGTAATCAAAAACATCTGACCGTTTCTGTGTATCTCCTAATCCCCGACAATTCAACGATACTATTTTGATGTCACCTGTCATAATTAAATGTTAACTGGTTTTTAATTAGAAAAAACATTACCTTTGCACAATAATATATCCATAGTATAGTTGATCCAAGAAGGCCAAGAGAAATACCCAATTATTGACAAAGATGCGTGTTTTTAAAAAATACTTCACAAAGTACCAAATATTTCAACAGTTTGAATCTTATCCCTTAAAGCAGACCTCTCAGTAATGACAACGATCAATTAAGTCCTCCTGCCCTCCACTAAAAATTATATGTTTATTGGATAGGCCAGGCTGGCTAGGAAGTTTTAATGTACAGGTATTTGCAACTTTCCATTGTTCTGAATTTGTTATTAAGAAACCAACATTTTTATTCGAATGTGAATAATAGTTAACATAGCTATAAGTATCATCTGTGTTAAATGGAAAGTTACAAACTCTTACAATTAAAATTCAGCCATACTACTTTTCGAGGGGAAATGTACACACCCAAGTATGAATTAGTATTGTAGACTGTACCATTTCATATGATTTGCTCTGGAGAGTCGTGTGACACTAATATTTCTGCTCAAATGTAAAAATTAACAGGAGCAGGCCTAACTGCTCAGTTAACCTCGAATATGAAATAATGAATTCCTTAATATTATGAAAGATACTTCGGATAGAAATAAGAAGAAAATTGTGAGATCTGGAGATAATTGTTGCTTCAAATTAAATTTGGGTGGCTGTTCTTGTCCTTAAATTGTGGAGAACGGGTATACTCACCTGAATAGGTAATTCTTACTCGAAGTATGTGAAAGATTCATTAAAGGACGTATTTTTTCAGTGTGTACTCATTATAAAATATTGTGTATTTTACAGAAAACAGACAAGCCTAGAAAAACAGTTAAAATTGCAGAAGATGATATTCCGTAGATGAATCATTCGACAACAGAAGTTTTTTCTGACACTTTGACTTCGATCTCTCTTCATGTATGAGATACAACTAACACTTGTGTGTAAACGTTTGTCACAACTGCGCTTTAAACTGGAAATCATCTGATAGGTTCCAATCTTTTGTGGAGAATAATAGTTGAAACTTTTCACATGACGTATTAATTTATATTCAGATGGGTTATAACGTGTATATTTCAACTTGGAGCCATAAACATAATAGCTTATCAGCTTATACGCTTTTAAAGACTGCAATGTATCTCTAATCTATTTTGTTGTGGGATGCTGTACTTTAACGAGGGGCCGCTAAAACGTTCTTCCACCAGTCTAAGTGCAATACTTGTGTTATTGCCCCAGTACTACGGGCTAATAAAGTTTTAGTCAAGTACCACCGGCCAATTTTTTACTCAAGTACCACAGACCAATATTCGCTTCAAATCATTGTTAAAAGTAAGGTGAAGTGGTAGGTAAAGCGAGACATTTTCTTTTGTTGTTGTTGTTGTTGATAATGTTGCAAGTTTTACAAAGATGCATGTACGAAAGTAGGTCGTAGTTATGGCTTGTATAAATTGTTACTCTTTGTATTTTTGATGGCTCGAGCGAGTAATTTAGCTACTAAATATCACCAGGTCACTACTGATTCTCCAGTCTTCTCTTGCACAAACGTTGAAGAAGTAAGCAGAGACACGTGGGTGTCGTGAGCAGGTTGCATGTTTATAAGAAAACAGGTTAAAAGTTTATAAAGTCACGTGAAATAATCAATTATTCAACTAAAACAACTGTAATACTATTAATTATAAAACTTCTCAAAGGTGTTTCTTCAACTTATGCTCTGTTTACCAGCTGGATTATAGCCTACTTGACTTGGGGGAGGAGTTAGGCATAGTCTTATAAAATAGCTGAAGGGACATTGACAGAAATAACAAACGACCACTTGCAGGCCAAATTTACTCAGTGGGCTGGTATAACTTTATGGAGTAGAAATATTAGATTCATAAACTTGCGGTCATATTCTTCTTTAATTCATAAACTGTTTGTTTTTTGCTTTTGAAATCACCCAATTGAGAAAGCAAATACTGCATCATAAACTTAGTCACATGAATTCATAGATGAAATAATATGGAGTAATTGGAATGTGTCGTCTGTTCTTTGGACTTGTCTTTGTAAATAACCATATGAAAAGAGCACCACCATGAGTAAAATGAACAATCACTGTAGTCCAAGCAAGTGTGTTATACATCATTGAGAGATTGTCGAGGGATTCACGATCGTCTGATCACAGTCGTCCAATACTGTACTAGTTGATGAAGACCACTCCTCATTACCGTGTTTTAAACCAAGGTTGTAGGGAATAACTGTTGCAAGCCAGTCACTGAGATGACAAATTTGCCCAATTGTGTCCCTACGATACAATACCCTGTTATGCTTATGCAAGATCATTCGAGATTTTAGCTAGTAAGACAAACTGATTTAACAAAGTGTTTAAACCAGTGTAAAAACATTCCAGCTTTACCTTTGAGGATTAAATTGTGATTGTAGTTATTGGGCCTACTGTCTATTTTGGAGTCACTTTTAATGACGATAATAATTCACAAAAGTTGTTACTTAGCAAGGTACCGGTATTTCACTTACAGCTGGGCGTTCACTAGGCTACTTCTGGAATATACCAATGGCAGGTTTTCACAAATTTTGCTTCAAGTCCAAGCTCGAAGAAAGGGATATATTTACGAGTAGGAATGGATGATTGTAATAGTAACTTTAAGATCAATAAGTACAAATTGTGTGAGAAAAACTTGTTACTTAGAATTATTTGACTAAGTTTTATTTGTAAATCAAAATTATGTATCTAAATTTCTTAGCGTACCGGTAATCATTAAGCTTTCCACATTACCAAGAAGATTTAATGCTTTTCATGAAAGGTTGTGCATAGTTTGCTATAACAATAAGACGAAATTTTCAACCAAATATGATCAAATTTGTGCAATAAATTTTAAACATTGTTCTTTAACAAAACTTATTTATGCTGTGATTTTACCTACCGCATTTGTTCTCTGATCGGTACAATTTCCTTCTCGGAATGATTTTCTGGAATAATATAATAATTTTGTTCCTCAGTAGGTTACTGTTTATGTACTATAATTGACATCTTGTAAATTTTAGTTCTATTAATGAAATGTAATTATATCTCAATATTTATTCTTAGAGTACTTCAGTCAAAGGGATGCGATTTTTTAAAGAAACAGGGATCCCGAATTTCATTTTTATTCCCCTTTATACCGTACTCCTCAATTTTAGATATTCTGTAGAAGATCTTAAATACTGTTAGATGAAAAGAAGATCTTACATATTGTTAGATGAAAAGAAGATCTTTCGTACTGTTAAATGAAAAGAAGATCTTACATACTGCATGTTAGATGAAAAGAAGATGTTACATACTGTTAGATGAAAAGAAGATCCTAAATCCTGTTAGATGAAAAGGAGATCTTACATACTGTTAGATGAAAAGAAGATCTTAAATACTGTTAGATGAAAAGAAGATCTTACATACTGTTAGATGAATGATCTTTCTCAAGAGGCAAATCATTGCTTTTCGTTTTTTTTTTACTTTCAGTAGTTAACCACAATTGTTTCGATAACTGATCTAATTGGTTTTCATCAAGATAAACTATACTACTACCTGACCACCATTGTATATCCTTCGACTCAGCGATATTTGCTCAAAGATCAATCTGATTTTGGTACACGTGTTCGATAGATGCTGCCTCTTGATGTGACGTCATGAAATGCGAGTTTACATTTTATATGTAATCTCTTATACAAATAATACATTTGCACAAGTAATATTTTTGGATTCTCCTGACAAGACTAGAGATTGAGAAGACTTTACTAAAACACAAGGATGTCAGTCGTCTGAAAATGAATATGGAAATAACCTACTTTTATCTTCTTCATTTCCTTCTCTTCAATAGACCTACCTTCTCTGTTTCTTTTTTCTCTCTATTCTAATGTAATCTTTCTTGTTGTGTTTGTTAATTGGGAAATCTGCGTAGCACAAACACAAGTTGCGTTTTAGATTTTCCATTCTTCCTACATTTGTTAAAATCTATACTGTACAACATTGTAAATCGTTTTGATAAATGCTCTTTACATCTATTATTAAAAATGAATGCATAGTTATATGGACATGGATGTGAAATAAACAAAGAAACAAACAAATAATTTGTGAAAAAACTGTCCTCTTCAAATTCAGATGCACGGATCACTGTTCAATACCCTTGAGTAGTGTGAAAACATGGCAATATCGGGTGGTGAGGGGAGCACAGGACGTCCCTAAAATTTCCCAAGATTTATTTATTGTTCACTGGATGGATCACGTTGCTTTCTTGTTTGAATATCATGTTGTGTTGTCTTCTCGTCATTTTATAACATGATAGCAGTCTCAAAGGGAGGTATTTTCGACAAAACATCTCCGACTTGTTCGGCTCCAACCGACTATTACGATCGGCTGAGATGTGCTTGGCTACGGGGAGGGGCAGGAAAGGGGGATTGCTCCTTTGGTCTTTTTGTCAGACATTTTTCTAGAACAGGGCGAAAACTTCTGCGCACCTTTAGGCACAGAAAATTACGTTCCCTCTAGGGTAATGCTTACACATTGAAAAAAGGAAAATTTTGGTGCTCCCCCCCCCCCTCGCGGAAAAAGTATAGATACTCCGCTGAGAATAGTACCGTATATGTCCTTTCATAGACATATGACAATTGCCCATGGTGACCCCTACAGTATTTTGATATTCATTAGACGGCACCACTGGCGGCATCTGTGTTGTTGAAAGTGCTCAAAGTTTTACCCAAAAAATGATAGTGAGTGGTACATTAAAGCTGGTAATTTCTTGATAATTTTGCAATTTGATCAATATGAAATGAACAGAATAGTTTTAGCAAGGAAACGAAAGGTAAAATAACGTTTAATTATATTCTACTAGACCTACAAGGGGGGGGGGGATGACCTTCCGGAATTCTGTGTGGTCTCAATTTTCAAAATTTTCTGTACGCCATGAATTGCCAACCATATATTGGTGCTACGCGTATAGATAATTTTAGGCCAGCATAACAATACTGATCCCATGCTCAGATGGCGCCCTCTTTTCAAGTTACCACTCATGTTCCAGAGGCTGGATCCATTCTTACTCCGACTCCTCTTAAAGACTGAAAAATCTACCTCCAAACGCATGCCAGACCATTAGTGGCCCCAGAGGAAATACTTGATCGGCCTCTGAATATTGTCGGAAAATCTTTCTTCCATATCTATGGGTGTAATTTTCAAGTTTGCACCAAATTGAGCCTTCTTACTTTATATAGTAAGGCAGTGGCGTACGCAGGATTTCTCTGTAGGGGATCATGCAGAATGTTGAGTGATCGCCGGACTGAGGCAGGGGTCTAAGGGGAGGGGGTGTCCCCCTCGCTTTGGAAAACTTGGCGTTTTCATGGAGCCTATAGAGGCAAAGTGGGCAAGATTTTCGAATTTGACAGGAACAGTGTTAAAAGTTGAATGGTGGTGGTTCATGTGGATGAAACTGGAACTTCTGTGTTTTTACATGCAATCTTACGCCATTTACGCTGCCTTTTGAAGTAGAACTTGTCATTAAATTTACATACTTTTATGACTCAAAATAAAAGAGCACCAATCGGAATAGGCAAACGGGAGTATTTTAGCTGCTGTTTTTTTCTTGGCAACAAAGCGTATTTTGCTTTAAAGACTATCTAAGCGGAGCGCCACTATTATTTGGTGCGGAACGAAGAATTTTTTTTTGGAAAAATCAGACCCTCAGATGGCCGGAAATAGCATTTTGCAGACTCATACGAAGAACCTAAGCAGTCGCTTTCTTTGTTTGTCGTTTGCAATAAAATGCTCACTTCAAAATAAGTTTGCAAACTGCAAAGTGATCAGAAAGTTATTAAAAAATACTTTGACCCGAAAAATGTAATTTTACCCGAAAGATTTCCTAAGCGGAGCGCCTTCATTAGTTAGTGCGGAGCGTAGAGAAAATTTTGAAAATGACCGCGGCCCCTCAGATGGCCAGAAATTGCATGTTCGGGCTTGTAAAGAGAATCTAAACACGCAGTCTTTAAGTTTAGCTTTTGTTTGCAATAAGAAAAAATCAAGAACATTCTATGTGATCAAAAAATTTCCACGTAAAATGTACTACTACTATTACATTAAACGGTCTTGATTCTTTTCGGGAAACTATACAACGGAATCGAAAATATAGTTATGCTTCTCTATTGTGAATCTTGCAGTAGCTAAATTAAAGATTCGCCGAATTTATGAAATTGTATGTGACTGCTCGAACTCCCCGCCTGTTAATGATTTTACTCCTTACATCTCTTGCGTGATAACTGACAAACTATTTCTCGCCGCACCTGAACTCCCTCCGCTCCATGTCCCCGTCTCGTACGTCTATGCCGGTCGGGGAAGGAGAAGTCTAAGGGATGCGCCCTACCTTTTGAAAATTCTTAAAAAGGTAGGCGTCCTCAGAGGTAATCGGTGCTACCAGGGAGGTACAAAAGCTACCTTTATAAGTAAAATTTGGAATTTGACAAAATTCGCCTGTTTGCTAGGAATTAAAAAAACTGCCATCACTGAGGGGCTTGCAGAGACCATCCTTCCCTCTTGAATTTTTTTAAGAAACTTGGTGTCCTTAGATGCAATCTGGTGCCACATATGCTATGTTTTGAAGTTAAATCTGTATTACTAAAGTATGGCTACGTATGTTTAGGATGGCAAAAATGGCATCTCCTTCGTACGCCACTGTACTAAGGTACTAAGGCTCAGTGTACTAAGATTGCGCTCTTTTCTACATGCTCCAATTGAAGAAAGTGGTAGCAGAAAACTAAGACATTTTTTAAATATATCGGCGTGGGAGGACTGAAATCTAGTTACTGAAGAAAAGGTAACTTTTAATAGGCTGTTCAATACCTGAATAGTCTTTAGTGTATATATAACTGTTCTGAGCAAAACTAGCGAGTGCTAACCATGATACTTACTTTTTACGGCCTGATGTTTTCAACTTTGAAGGTTAGCGCGTGTACACATAACACTATAAATGGCAAACTGGGGGCAAACGTCGTATGAATGCCCTATTCTCCCAAGTCACTAACTAGATCTGAATCAAACATTACTCAGAAACATAGCAAAGTCCAGCAATGTAATATTCTGTCAAAGTAACAATAAATATTAGCAACCCACCCTGAGCATGCAAGGCAAATACGTTGTCACTCAGTCGTTGACAAGTCTATGGGAGTATATGCAAGGTGGATGTCAAATGCCAAATTATTGAAAAACACTTCAACAAATTGTTACTATGCATGATCACGACCATGGTAATTCTGAGCAAAAAGCTCTACTTAGTTACCGTGACCATACATTTAGAGAAAATTTTAACAGAATTTGATCGAAAATTTCTTGCATAATTCCACCCCTTAATCCTTTTTGGTACGACGAGTAACTGAGCCCCATATATACATAATTCAGTGGAGTATAGTGAAAAGGGCGATATATAGGGTAAAAGCTGGTCCGTGAGTGGTCTACCGATAGGAACCTAGGCTAATCTAAAACAGACTAAATGAAAAATCATCATCCTTATCTCATCATAAGTAGGGATTGCAAGCCTACACTCACCTGTTAGCTGTGGCCTAAACCACAGCTTTGAATTTAACGATACCATCGAAGCTTTTTTTTTTTTTTTTTGCTCTAAGAGAGTACACGTTCTCAAGTCCCCTGAGTGTGTATTTCCTTTCAATCACTTATACATATGCATTGAGTTTTTTTTGTAATATTTATACCCTATATTTGTATGTATACATGTTATAACGAAGAAAACAATAAACAAAACGAAACGAAACAATATTTCGAAGGTGCTATCGAAAGTCTTTTTTCTATCCTATTCCTAGTTCAACGCGTAATGCCGGGTTATACTTTCTCAGTAGGCGAACGAAAGAATCACTACGTTTACTTATGCAGTGACGGTATGGTATTTTGCCTGCAAGTTTTGGCAAGAATAGAGTGACGATTTTCCTTAACTGAGTCTGCTTAAAAGTTTCCCAGCCTCTTAATTATGGAAAATATTTCAAATAAGATGATTAAAGGAGGCTGCCAGGAAAGAACTTGTTAGACTGGCATAAGGGCACTCAAATTGGCTTATAAGCGTCTAAATGCAATCTCTATAGTTAAAAGAAATCCAAATGTTTCAGAATACTACCTTTTTAAAATAATTTTTTTCAGATCAGCTCTTTTTATCATTCAGTACCGGATCATGATTCTTTAATTATTTTCAATATTTTGATGATAACCGTTACGCATCTTTAAGATCAGTTGTAGGCTACCTAAAAATAGGAAGTTTTAGCGAAACTTTTTTTCCCATGTAAGAAAAGAATCAAATCCCTGCTGGAATTTTCATTCAAATCGGACATGCATTTCTCGAGAAATCAGCAAATGAAATTACTAGATTGAGTTCAAAAGAAATTGAGGGCAGCAGAGATTGTATCACTTAATTTATTGAGTCCTCACATTGACAAAGAATGTTTTGTTTCTAGACTGTCGTGTTGACGAACCTTGTCTTCATTTATCATCTTCGTTCGAATGGACTGATCAAACCGTGTAACCATGTTTAAAGAATGATAACTTTATGCATTTTTCTTTTGTAAACAGGTAACATCACTTTAATAGGAACAGGACCTCCCCAAGCGCGTTGCAGAATTTGAAAGTTTTCAAGCCACTTATGCAATCAAATTTTGATAATCTGTTGAGGAAAAAAATAAGCTTTAAAGCTTTAAAGTTTTAAAGTTTAAAAAAACTAAAATAAATAAATGACAAATATATCATCATATCATCATTAATATGTGAGTATATGATGTCATATATGTGCTTGCCATGGTTCAAGTCAACTGTTCGTTGAAGATGAAACAACTTCACTTGCTCATATCTTAAGAACCACATTTTTATGCAATTTTTTTAGAATTTGTAGTAAGTAATTTAAAACAATCTTTACTACACATTCTGAATCTAGCACAGAATTAGGCCTTGCTGTACATTCACCGAATCCTGTGCTAGCTTCAAAGTGTAAGTGTGAATGTAGGGCTGAATGTTTTCCTGAATCATGTGCTAGCTTCAGTCTGTTGTCAACTACATAGCGGAGCAGACGCAACTTTTAGGCTCATAAAATCAAAGGACGGCAGCCAAAAAAGTGGCGGAAATAGTGAGGTTACGCAGGTCAACTCTCAGCTTGTGACTTTGGACCAGTCTGAAGCAGGCACAGGATTCAGCCTCACATTCAGCCTCACATTCAGCCCCACATTCTGAAGCTAGCACAGGATTCGGCCCCACATTCGCCCAGCACAGTATTCGCCATACATCCACCAGCACAGGATTCACCTCACATTCAATTAACGTTAGCACAGGATTCAGCCTCACATTCTGAAGCTAGCACAGGATTCGGCACCAGATTCGCCTAGCACCACATTCGGCATTACATAAAGTTTCAACACATAGCACAATTTTGAAATTTTAATTCACTTGCCTAGCACAGGATTCGGCTTGTTATACCCAGCACAGGATTCAGCCTCACATTCTGAAGCTAGCACAGGATTCGGCACCAGATTCGCCTAGCACCACATTCGGCATTACATAAAGTTTCAACACATAGCACAATTTTGAAATTTTAATTCACTTGCCTAGCACAGGATTCGGCTTGTTATACCCAGCACAGGATTCAGCCTCACATTCTGAAGCTAGCACAGGATTCGGCACCACATTCGCCCAGCACAGGATTCACCTCACATTCAATTAACGTTAGCACAGGATTCAGCCTCACATTCTGAAGCTAGCACAGGATTCGGTACCACATTCGCTAAGCACAACATTCGGCATTACATTTACACATAGCACAGGATTCCACGTTACATTTCACTTACCTATCACAGGATTCGGCTTGTAAAACCAAGCACAGGATTCAGCCTCACATTCTGAAGCTAGCACAGGATTCGGCACCACATTCGCTTAGCACCACATTCGGCATTACATTTACACATAGCACAGGATTCGAAATTATATTTCACTTGCCTAGCACAGGATTCGGCTTGTAATGCCCAGCACAGGATTCAGCCTCACATTCTGAAGCTAGCACAGGATTCGTCCCCACATTCGCCTAGCACAACATTCGGCATTGCATTTTCACATAGCACAGGATTCCTCGTTACAATTCATTAATTTGTCTAGCACAGGATTCGGCCTCACATTCGCTTAGCACAGGATTCGGCATTATCGGTCTGGAGAACAGAAATAGGAAATTTTGAAGGTTTGTGTTCATGCAAAACGTTGTTTGGTATTGACCATACCACTATTTGAGCGTAGCGCCACCATTTCTGGGCGTCGCAGCCGAGCGTAAAACACAATGATGCTGGAAAAATTCGATCCTCCAGATCATCCGGAAATTGCGATTTCCAAGCTTGTATAACAACTCTCTGGTGTAACTGATCCACATTCCTGGAAGAATGGTGGTGCCGAAAAATTGAAGCAACAAAGCCGCCATATTGTTTGAGGCAAAGGCATCGTGCAACAGCGCCAGTATCCATATAGATGGGTTAGCAATTTGATATGACAACTTAAAAATCGGCGACGTTTTGGCCTGAAATAAGACCATATCTGTTGTAGAATGTGCGCATTTTGGACAGAAAATGTCAGTTACTTTGAAAACTGAACAAGATCATGTTATATTGAGTGCAAAAAAATCACTTAATCCAGTGGTGTATTGAGACTGAGTGGCTAGGGCGTCAAATTCAATAATAGGTATGGGATGTCGAGTCTCACCCTATAAATTCGAGCCCACTAAGTCGCCCACACAAATGTATGTAAAATTAATAAAGCTTCACTCCATAGGAAGGAGTGTTGAATGATGAAGTCAACAAACCACGCGACTTAATCAATCCTTACTTTTGAATATTTTACTGTCCAAGTGAAGGGAGACATGCAGTTATTTATAGCAAAAGCCGAATGCCAATGCTTCATATAATTTTGATAAATAAACAGTATATGGCACAGTGGGGGCAATGCAGCAGGAATTCCGTGAATGCAGTCACTCAAGTTGACCCCTACAAAGTCACCCCTGAGTCGCCGTGCGTTTGGCCAACAACTTTAAAAGCCGCCCGAAACAAGTTGTCTCTTAACAAATCGCCAGGCATGACAATGTCGACGGTTCCCTAAAGAATGACAAAAACGTGCTTTCAAACATAGGAACCAAACCTATATGGGTCTCTTATTGGTAAGCCCATACCAGAAGCCTTGGGAAATTTACTAAGATTGATAAGGGGTCCATCATGATATGGTACCATGAGGGACATTAAAGTGTACCTCAAGCCCCAAAGTTCAAAAATATATATTAAAGACCGTGAAAAATAAATTCTAACAGTCCAACTCCCATCTTCATGGGACATTCCTGAGCTGAGATATGAAATGTTGAAGTTTATACACTTGAATCAAAATGTTATATTGCGCAATCATTTGTGATGTCATTCTTGTACTACTCAAATTACAATCTTTGTATTTCTTTGTTTTCTGAACATTACTGCACCTTGCACCAAGGTGTGATATCACTCTTACTCTTATGAGGTGATGTAATTAATTAAGTCCTCATTGTGCAACATGCTATGCAAACAAATAGGAAGTGTTAAAGGTCACAAAAACATTTTAATTATAGAGGGAAACAAAGCATGTTATGTGAGTTGTACAACAAGAAAGTCACAAATTATCATGATGAAACGATCCTTCTTACTTTTTGTTACATTCTCCTTCTCTGCCTGATTACCTCTTATCGCCTCAGGGAGGAAATGAAGCTCACTACACCCACACTTGATATAGTCACATTTCACGTCTGATTAATCGATTGACAGTAACAGATATATTAAAATACACAAAAGCTTACATAACAATCAAGCATGTGTTAATTGCTTTTCACGCAGTGTGAATACAATGAAAGCTTAGCTCATTTTAGGGCACAGATCATGTGACAAACTCAGATATCAGTTACACCCCACACCCTCCTTTGATGTACTGGGATGTCTATGTTGCTTTCTCAAGAAGAGACGTCACGGCATGATTGCGCAATCGACCAATTTGTTTTAAGTGAATAAACTTCAACATTTTATATCTCAGCTCAGGAATGTCATATGAAGATGGGAGTTGGATTAATTGAATTTATTTTTCATACTCTTAAATATGTATATTTGAATTTTTTGACTTGAGGTGCACTTTAAAGGATTGAAGTTTACCCATATTCACCCACAAACACTATCAATTGTTAAAATGAGCCTTAGAACTAGTTCCCCATATGGAACATTTGAGTTAACTTCAAGGATCCATGGGTCCTTTATCATAATCCCGGGTGCAAACCTTAAGTTTTATGAAAAAGTCTCCTAAGATTCCCTTATGAGAAAGATGCTTGTAAAATGGTTATTTTTCAGTGAGAGGGTGAGTCTTTGGGAGGCATAGAACATAATCTTCACTGACGACAGACTTTGTTAGCCTCGGTGAAGCATGGCCTGAGTCCATCATTGGGTTTTTTCAAGGTCACATTTTGTCATGAGGTGAGTTTATCAGAAGTGACTTTTTACTAAGGGTGTCTGAATTTGTTACTAACTTGAATTTGTAGGGGAGACTTGTGTGAGACCAGGGAGCTGCTCTAGTGGCAGCTCCCTCTGGTGATATATTGCTTGGGCGTCTAACAAAAGCCTGAACTTACTTGAAATCCTGCCATGAAAGCAGGACAGTCGTCATTGTTTCTAACTTCACCTGCAATTTGTTACTGCATCATTGAAACTAAAAGCAGGACATGACATCGGTATTTCTGTTGTCTCCAATTTAGGTTGCTTACAATGTAAACGTTTCGGTAAGAAAATTATGAAAATTAGCTGGGTTAAAAGTTTGTCAGTTGTCACTCAGTGCACATACGGCTATACGAATCAGCGTCGAATTGTACGGCTGAATGATTTTGCCACCAACAAAATGGTCACGGGAAGACTTCCGGTTGTTTCAGTTTGTCAATAGGCAGTAATATGATCTCCTTAAATCCAGGTATGTAGATCAGGAGGGGCATTTGTAAAACATGGACAGAGCCAAACAAAGCCAAACAGGGCCAGACAGGACAAACAGAGCCAAATAGAGCCAAAAAGAGCCAAACATGGCCGAACAGGGCTAAACAGAGCCAAAGTCTATTTCGAGTTGTGTTCTCTACAAAACTTGATAGCATCACACATTAAGGCATAAGGTGTAATTTATAGTCTTCGGTATGACCAGACCCAGGCTGGAAATTGGTCCTCTGGGCTCCGAGTTAGAGTCTAACGCTCTACCAACTAGACCACACACTCTGTCCTAAAAACATATAGAGAGATGGCCCATATAAACAAGAATAAACAGTAGTAAAACAGTATTACATGTATTTAATACACTGTTCATGTCAGAGAAAGTCGTCCCCATGGTGGAAAGACATAAGGATGTATCCCCATCCCTCCAGAATTGCCATCCCTGCTTGATGTTGTTCTAAAATGTACAGAACGAGCTTTCATATCATATGATAAACCCATGAAAAACAGAAACTGTTCAGGATCCAACAACTACTGCAGTATTTCTAGAGCAGTTTAAAGTTAAAATTTAGTTCTGTTTGGCTGTGACCATATTTTACAAATTTGACTGGAACCATTTGTAAAACATGGACAGAGCCAAACAGAGCCAAATCTAAACCTTCCATTATATAACTTTGGTGGTGACAATCAGTTAATGTAAGTTATGGATGTAGTTTAAATATGATGTGAGAATTTGTACTTGACATATTTTTTTCTCTCTGTTTGGCCCTGTTTGCCTCTCTTTGGCCCTGTTTGGCGCTGTTTGGCCTTGTTTGGTCCTGTTTGGCTCTGTTTGCCTCTGTTTGTCCCTGTTTGGCTCTGTTTGGCCCTGTCTGGCTCTGTCCATGTTTTGCAAATGCCCGATCAGGGGCTTGTATAAGCAAGGATAAACTCCAACATTTTACTAAGGGTAGGGGAAACGTAGAACAAAAGTGGAACATTACAGATTTGCATGAGGCCTGGCGGGTGAGTCTCAATACGGGGGAAAACATGCCATTTGGCCCTTTGGCGAAAAAAAATATTAATTTTTACGGTAGATCGCATTTGGTGAAATATTTATTTCAGGTTGAAAATATAGGAAGCGGTAATTAGACGAATGAAGTAATAGAAAAAAGAATTAAGAAAACTTTGCCATTGTCATCTTTTCATTTTTAGTTGCTATTCCAGAGACGGATCCAGTATTTTTCCTGATGGGGGTCCGAAGTGTGATCGCCGGCCTGGGGGAAGGGGTATGAGGGTCAGTGTCCCATCATGTTTCTAGGTCTTAGGTCTTACGTTTCTAGGTCTTACTTTTCTAGACACCCGTGTCCCATCCCCTCTGATGTAAGACAGAATTCAGTTAAAAGATGATTTAAACGGAACAATAATGCAAACAAAAACAAAGATAATACAAACGAAAAATAGTACTATCGGAAATTTATAACAAACGAAAACATTACACACCCAAAAACAAAACAGACGGAAGATGATACAAACGCAAAATTGATACAAGCGCAGCATTGACACAAACGAATATACAAACGGAAAACGGAACCTTGATACGGAGAAAAAAAAACAGTGATCGAGTACACGAAAGAACGTTTTCAACTAAATGACCAACCACCTGTTTACTTATGTAAAGTGATGACACATATAGGCCTACAGCAACGTTTTTATCAGTGTTCTTAAAGCTACCCTGGAAGCAACAGCTATTAAACCTTCATGTGGGTCCACAAAGGTGCTGACATTTACAAGGATACGTGTTTATATATTTGAAGCATCTTGAAGTGTTACGGCCTTGCGATGAACCAGGGAGTTGCTAGAGGAATGAACAAACCTGTCGCATTTTGTCGACTGTACATGTACCACAAAGTGTCGAAGAGGAAGCAAAATGAATATGTTGTGAGGGGGGGTATCTTTTTGACTAAGTTCACGAAAAAATCTGTAAAATTTACAAAAAATACTGTAAAATTTACAGCATAACATCTGTATTTCTGTTTACCACGAAAAACTGTTTTTCAAAGTTATGCAAATTAGAAGGATACCTGACCTTACATGTTAATAGGTTACACTGTAAACACTCTGCAGGGTATAAGTTATTAGTGATATCACAATAAAGCAGTGTGTAACCTCCAGATTAGTTCAAACTGACCAAAACCCCTTTTAGCTACTTTAGTGGGCATGGCCAAAATTTTGACATGAAAATTGTAAATTTGTGCTTAGGTCATTCCTAAACTAATGGAATATGTAGCGAAAACACTTTTTGGGAAAAGAGTAAGCAATACATGTAAAGAAAATTGAGATGAACCAACGGCAAGGTCGAAAACGCAGAAATCGCGGAAAAAGTGTTTTACACATGGTAGAACTAAGCGAAAACTCTTATCACTTTCGTATCATTTCCTATTCAGTGCAAGAAAAGGGCCCGTTTTAGGAACCTAAGATGAAAATTGCGTGGCAGATTGTAACTGCCAAATTATGAGTAGCCCTGCCCTTAATCAGCCTCTGTCATTTGACTTAAACGCAGTTATTGTTATTGATATTAATCCCACAACACTTTTGGCTCTGTCGTGGAGAAGTTTGCTAAGGAGGGAACTTTTTCCGCGTTTTCCGTGTTTTCGACCTGGCTATATGGCCAGATCGAAAACGCGGAAATCGCGGAAAAGTGTTTTACACATGGTAGACTTAAAGGCCCAGTTCTCTCACCCAAGCAGTACCAATTCTCCTAACCTTCTTACTTAAGCCCCTCCCACAATCGTCTGAAATTCATCCTTATCCAGTCACAATCTCAGTTTATTGCTTCAGGGTGAGTGAACCGCGGACAGTTTTTTGGACAACTTTCGCGGTTTTTCGATTTCCGCGGATTCCGCGATTTCCGCGTTTCAGCGTTTTTCGACCTGGCTATGAACCAACTGTATTTCAATAAAACCTGTGTATGAAAGTTATTCAATATAACCAAAGTGTGATAGACGTGGTACATATACAATAGCGTAACTTTTAACAGGTAACACAATGTCATCAAACCTACCCTTAAACGCCACGGTGACCCTTGGTCCCCGGTGACGGGTGTCTCTAAATGGCAATTCCGGCAAAAGCGGCAACTGCAATTCCAACCCGTTTATCAAATATTAAGGTTCAAAAATATACTTGAACAAAGATTTCAGGCAACATTCCTATGTGTAATGCAGTAATGTTTATTTCCTGCTTTATATATGAGTCTTCGTTTTGCGGTCTTCCTTTTAGAGATTTGCAATATTACTAAAATCTCTGAAATAAAGACCGAAAACGAAGACCTTATCGAAACATTAACAAGAATATCCTATAACTGATTTTTCGAGTCTGCAGCGCTTAAATGGGCATCTCCTTTCTAATTATGGTAAAGATTCGTGTAATTTTATGTTCCTACCTATGAAAAAAGGAGCAAGCTTCGAATTGGTGAAAGATTTTCTAAACTGCAAAGAGAAAAAAATCAACATTGAACAATGACAAAACAGAGTTTATTATTTTAGGGTCAAAAGTTCAAATTTCTAAATGTATTACAAAAGATCTGAATGTAAATGGAACACATGTTAAGAGAAGTGGGCGTATTAAATATCTTGGGGCGCATATTGATGAAAACTTATCTCTGAAAGAACACATAACTATCAAAGCACGAATTGCATCACTTAATCTTCATCGAATTCGCATTATTAGAAATTATTTAGATCATGATACCTGTCGTACTATTGTACATGCTCTTGTCATCTCACATTTAGATTACGCTAATGCAATATTAATGGGATTACCGGCATGTGATATAAACACATTACAATGTGTTCAAAATCGTGCCGCCAAATTAGTACTTCGTGAGGGTAAATTCGCCAGTGCTAAGGACTGTTTAAAATCTTTGCACTGGCTTCCAATTAATCAACGTATTAAGCATAAGGTACTATCTTTGGTATTCAAATCTCTCAATGGTGACGCTCCACAGTACTTAAAGAATTTACTGCATGAAGTCCCTGAATCAAAGTACAGATTACGATCTAGAAACCAGGAGTCAATATTCCTTACTGTACCCTTCACACGTAATTCCACATTTGCTGACAGATCTTTCTCCGTTTATGGTCCTTAGTTGTGGAATGCCCTTCCAGACAGCATTAAACGTAGTTCAAGTATTTCAATATTTAAAGCTAGGTTGAAAACGCACCTGTTTAAGGAAGCATTTGGTACTTATTAAATTCTCTTTTTATTGTAAAGCGCCTCAGAAAACCTTTGGTTCTGGAGTGCGCTATATTAAGTATAATTTACATTACATTACATTACTCAACCCCTTCATTCATTTATTTGATTGTCTTGAAAGAAAGGTAATCATTGCGAAGCATATTGGAGGAATACGTGGCTGGTATAGAGCTCCGTACATTACAAAAATCTGTATAGTGAGATAAATGTGGCAATATAATCTTGTTACAATATTTGAGTTATAAATACCACCTTTGTTATTGTATATGAAGTTAAAAACAAGTACTCGATCAAATATTTTAACCCAATCTTTCAGGCTTCAATATTACTAAAATCTCTAAAACGAAGACCTTACCGAAACATCAGAATATTAAGAATATTATTATATATTATTAAGAATATTCTGTGACTGACTTTTCTGGCCTGAGTGAAGCGCATAACTGCATGTATGTATATTCATCTGTATCCCATTCCTTTACTATGACACATAGTCTGTTGAAAGCGTCATTTAAGTATAAATCAATTTTCATTTGTTCTTCTGTTATCAAACAGTCAAACAGTTTAAATGAGTAAGCAGTACTTTAAACGAAACTTGGGCGGCAATACACACTATTCATTGAAAGTCCCTTTTCTGCCGCGCTCAAGTTCACTTAATAAATGAAGTAGGAAGGGATAGTCACACGATGTAGTCTAATTGTAGTTAAGAAACACATTTCACCAAAGAGGCTTCATTTCTTTATTTTTTGGTGGCCGTCGACATTTTCTATACCGGAGCCCCTTTTACATCCCCCCCCCCCTCTCTCCTTCGCTTACACAAATGAATAACACTCAATAGATAAAGTTTAAACTGTAAACCGCTAAAAACTAATAGTTGTTTTTACACATTATAGGGTGATATATGACAGTTAAACATATATGTCAGATATTTTTGCAGTTTAGACAACATTTTAACAATTCGAAGCTTGCTCCATATTTCATTGGCTGGAACATCCAATTATATGAATTTACTTTATTTAATTAGAAGGGAGATGACTATTTAAGCGCTGCAGACCCGAATAGTCAGTTACAGGAAGTTTTTGTTAATGTTTCGATAAAGTCTTCGTTTTTCGGTCTTCGTTTTAGATATTTTAGTAATATTGCAAATCTCTAAAAGGAATACCGGAAAACGAAGACTCACATACAAAAGAGAAATTAACATCCCGCGAGGAAGATAAAATATTTCATCGAATACATGTTTTAACCTTAATATACAATAATAAAGGTGATATTAATAACTCCAATGATTTTGACAGGATTATTTTACCACGATTATTTCACTGTACATATTTTCGTTATGTACGGACGTCTATACCAGCCATGTAATCTTTGAATATGCTGAAAAGATACTGTATGACGGCAAAGCTCTTAGCAAAGT
>CM074184.1:16467642-16661797 GCA_037179385.1 Holothuria scabra | reverse complement strand
CAAGGTCGACGTCACCCTTTGCGCAAAAAGCTGACAGGTTATCCTTTGGATACCAACTCGATTTATTACAACCATGTCCCAAAGAAGTTTTGCTAATAGAGCTCACTCATCAAACACTGGGCTGATATATGCTCGCCAGTTTTCAATCCCACAATTTCCTCAAAATTACTTTAGATGGCCCACATTTTAGCATAAGAGGCACTTCAGTTAGTCAACTTTGATATTACATTGACGATAGACCCCATCCTATTTAGTAAAATAGTTTGCAAAAGTTGTCCTAATGTTCCCTCTTGATAATAGTTTGGTAGGATGACGGCGTATATTATATTCAGAAGGCAATAAGTACACAGAGGAAGACTTGGTCAAGTTCAAAAGAACCACTGTCTTTGTTACGAATCAGCAATCCATGCCACGAGGACAATAGGCACCTAGGTGCTTAAGCCTACCCCCTAACAGTCTTAATGAATAGTTACCATAGAAAAAAAAAAAAGCTTTTTCGCATCGAAGACTTTTGAATATTCATTCCAGAGCGCTTTTTACTAAAAGCAAGGATCGCTCTCGAAAGATATACAAATTTGGCCTCAATATGATCAGAAGCCCCGGCTACATTCGTAGCCGGGGCTTCTGATCATATTGAGGCCTTTCGAATCAAATGCTAATTACAGTAAAAATGGAATAGTATTTATCTTAAAATGGAAGTTATTTAATTCAAAATCATTTATAATAGTCAGCAAAAACACTTTGTTGGAGGGGGGGTAACGTTGACCAACCTTATCATGTTAATTATATATGAAAACGTCCATATTAACATGATTTAAAAGTTTACAGCAGGTCATAATTAGGAAAAGAAAGCCTCGTGAAGAAAACAAGAAGCAAAAAGCCAGTCGGAATGGAAAGAAATCGATAAAATATAGGAGGAATAAAAAAAAGAAAAAAGAAAATCCCTGTGAAAAATCGACAGTTCTATATTTGGAAACACTGGACACGTACAGAATTAACACCAGTTTGAAAAGATAACTGTATGGTTTTATCATGAACATTTTTACACTACTTACAAATTGTTAAATGCTCTAAGCAAATCACTAGAACCCTGAACATTACAGCAAAACACTCAGCCACGGTTCATTCCTTTTTAAGGCGGGAGTGGGGGTGGCCTTTTGGAGTTTTGATTGAAGACGTAAGTGAGGACTTAAGTTTGTTCCTTTAGTGGTTTGTAGCTTCCTTAGGAGGCAGTTTCAAAGTTGGTTTCGCTGAACGGCTCTTTGCCAGAGAATCGAGAGGACTTTAGAAAAAAGTGTAAATTTGGTCAATTCGACCTACCGACTGACTTACTGCGGTGTTGGAAATCAGTTGAAATATATGTTTAACTTGTACCCGAAGTATGCAGCTGCATGGCATATGCAAGTGAAAGTTCCGGAGCCTGAAAGGGATTCAGAGCAACTGAAACGCACCCCCCCCCCCCATTTCTTCCGCACCCTTAACTATTGATTCCGCATACTAGTGTCCGAAACGTGCCCGAATAATGTTGCAACTTGCTTGAATGTCCCCCATTTTTCGCCAGTCATGAAATGTTTTTTTGTTATATTAATAATATCAAATGGAGCGCAAAAGCGAAGCATGAAACCGTAGCTCTGTTAGCTAGAACTTTTCCTTTTCTTCTTGAGACAAAATCAGTATGTCCGGTACTGTAAAGGTAGCGGGCCACTAACTAAAAATCCCATTGACTTACACACTGAATTTGGCTACTTCCGTGCCCCCTAGCTCCCGGGAAAAGTTTTCAACCAGGACATGCCACCCCTCTGATCGAAGCTCACAATCACGGCTTTCATGGCACCTTCAAATTTCCATACCAAGACCATTGAAATTTTGATCCAGAGAGCCTTGAATGATAGGGACGTGTAGTTCCCGCCATAATAGCTACTCAAAAACGGTATTTCACAGAGCGGAGTAATACCATAAAAAATGGCACTTAAATTGGTCAGATTGCCTTCAATTTTGCACAATCTGTATTTCAACTCATTCGCTACAAAATCAAAATGAAAAAATGATCATATTTTGTAAGTAACACAGTCAGAAACAACATCCAATAAAATTTTTATGGCGCTTTGTCTGTCAGTAAACATTTTCCCAGGCACGAGTATTGGAGTTAGTGGTCCGCTACCTAAAGTGCGTAACCTCAACACCGGGGAAGCGCGAAGATTTGCGCGACAAGTGTGTCAAGCTCCTCAAAGTACGAATCCAGCCTACAACCGCGCAACAAGAGCGTCTATATTTGCTCCCACATCTCTTTGATCGTTACTACAGTTCCAGATCATGAAGATTAAGATGCGGACATAGAGGTCAATAGACCTGCGTCCACTGAGGTTCCTAAGGTATCCTAAAGTATTTGTTCTCTAGTTTGAAACCAATAAAAAGGCAAAAACGTGGAGAAAACCTGACTATATTGATACGCAGCAGAGACGACGACCGTCTGAGGATTCCTCATGGTCTGCTAAATTTGCCATAATTCGACTAAATACGAAGTTTACCCCCAATTAAATGTCGCTTTGGACAAAATTTCCACAACCCAGCGAGATATAAAAATATTGTTTTGTGAAAAAAGCGCTTCCAAATAATTTTGGAAGTTGTTTCTAACAATGTAACTAAAAAAACAGGATCATTTTTTTCAATGTACATCGTAGATAATGAACTGAAATACAGACTGTGCAAAATTCAGGGAAAAAAATTGACGAAATTCAGTGTTATTTGTCGATTGTATAACTGCGCTGTGTAATGATGTACCTTTGAGCATCCGCAAGGATTGTAAAACACGTAGCCTACCGATCATTCCAGCTTCTCTACTGAGCTGAAAATTTCAATGGTCATGAAATAAAGAGCGGAGCCCACAGTTTGATTTTTAACCAGAGGGTTGGTATTTCCAGGTGTGAAAACTTGTACAAGAAACTAAGGGCTGTGGAAGGGGCCTCGTTTAGTGGGTAAGTCCAAGAGAAATTTAATAATAAGTGTTGCAATAACTCTTGCTTTATAAATACTTAATTTCTGACTTTATCACTGCCAAAAATTTCAAAAATCTTCTAGAAGGACCAAATCCAAGAACGTCAATTAATGAGGGGCTGATGGCTGTTTTATGGTCTACCTAAAGTTTAAAATTGCTATAAGACTTCTTTCGAAAGATTTTCTCGAATATTTAAGGAAGTGAAATTGCAATAAAATCTTTAATGACTTACACTCTAATTTGAACGAGTGAAATGACCTCTTAAACACTCGTCGAAGTTTGACAAGGTCGACGTCACCCTTGCGCAAAAAGCTGACAGGTTATCCTTTGATACCAACTCGATTTATTACAACCATGTCCCAAAGAAGTTTTGCTAATAGAGCTCACTCATCAAACACTGGGCTGATATATGCTCGCCAGTTTTCAATCCCACAATTTCCTCAAAATTACTTTAGATGGCCCACATTTTAGCATAAGAGGCACTTCAGTTAGTCAACTTTGATATTACATTGACGATAGACCCCATCCTATTTAGTAAAATAGTTTGCAAAAGTTGTCCTAATGTTCCCTCTTGATAATAGTTTGGTAGGATGACGGCGTATATTATATTCAGAAGGCAATAAGTACACAGAGGAAGACTTGGTCAAGTTCAAAAGAACCACTGTCTTTGTTACGAATCAGCAATCCATGCCACGAGGACAATAGGCACCTAGGTGCTTAAGCCTACCCCCTAACAGTCTTAATGAATAGTTACCATAGAAAAAAAGCTTTTTCGCATCGAAGACTTTTGAATAATCATTCCAGAGCGCTTTTTACTAAAAGCAAGGATCGCTCTCGAAAGATATACAAATTTGGTTCAATATGATCAGAAGCCCCGGCTACATTCGTAGCCGGGGCTTCTGATCATATTGAGGCCTTTCGAATCAAATGCTAATTACAGTAAAAATGGAATAGTATTTATCTTAAAATGGGAAGTTATTTAATTCAAAATCATTTATAATAGTCAGCAAAAACACTTTGTTGGAGGGGGGGGGGGGTAACGTTGACCAACCTTATCATGTTAATTATATATGAAAACGTCCATATTAACATGATTTAAAAGTTTACAGCAGGTCATAATTAGGAAAAGAAAGCCTCGTGAAGAAAACAAGAAGCAAAAAGCCAGTCGGAATGGAAAGAAATCGATAAAATATAGGAGGAATAAAAAAAAGAAAAAAGAAAAATCCCTGTAAAAAATCGACAGTTCTATATTTGGAAACACTGGACACGTACAGAATTAACACCAGTTTGAAAAGATAACTGTATGGTTTTATCATGAACATTTTTACACTACTTACAAATTGTTAAATGCTCTAAGCAAATCACTAGAACCCTGAACATTACAGCAAAACACTCAGCCACGGTTCATTCCTTTTTAAGGCGGGAGTGGGGGTGGCCTTTTGGAGTTTTGATTGAAGACGTAAGTGAGGACTTAAGTTTGTTCCTTTAGTGGTTTGTAGCTTCCTTAGGAGGCAGTTTCAAAGTTGGTTTCGCTGAACGGCTCTTTGCCAGAGAATCGAGAGGACTTTAGAAAAAAGTGTAAATTTGGTCAATTCGACCTACCGACTGACTTACTGCGGTGTTGGAAATCAGTTGAAATATATGTTTAACTTGTACCCGAAGTATGCAGCTGCATGGCATATGCAAGTGAAAGTTCCGGAGCCTGAAAGGGATTCAGAGCAACTGAAACGCACCCCCCCATTTCTTCCGCACCCTTAACTATTGATTCCGCATACTAGTGTCCGAAACGTGCCCGAATAATGTTGCAACTTGCTTGAATGTCCCCCATTTTTCGCCAGTCATGAAATGTTTTTTTGTTATATTAATAATATCAAATGGAGCGCAAAAGCGAAGCATGAAACCGTAGCTCTGTTAGCTAGAACTTTTCCTTTTCTTCTTGAGACAAAATCAGTATGTCCGGTACTGTAAAGGTAGCGGGCCACTAACTAAAAATCCCATTGACTTACACACTGAATTTGGCTACTTCCGTGCCCCCTAGCTCCCGGGAAAAGTTTTCAACCAGGACATGCCACCCCTCTGATCGAAGCTCACAATCACGGCTTTCATGGCACCTTCAAATTTCCATACCAAGACCATTGAAATTTTGATCCAGAGAGCCTTGAATGATAGGGACGTGTAGTTCCCGCCATAATAGCTACTCAAAAACGGTATTTCACAGAGCGGAGTAATACCATAAAAAATGGCACTTAAATTGGTCAGATTGCCTTCAATTTTGCACAATCTGTATTTCAACTCATTCGCTACAAAATCAAAATGAAAAAATGATCATATTTTGTAAGTAACACAGTCAGAAACAACATCCAATAAAATTTTTATGGCGCTTTGTCTGTCAGTAAACATTTTCCCAGGCACGAGTATTGGAGTTAGTGGTCCGCTACCTAAAGTGCGTAACCTCAACACCGGGGAAGCGCGAAGATTTGCGCGACAAGTGTGTCAAGCTCCTCAAAGTACGAATCCAGCCTACAACCGCGCAACAAGAGCGTCTATATTTGCTCCCACATCTCTTTGATCGTTACTACAGTTCCAGATCATGAAGATTAAGATGCGGACATAGAGGTCAATAGACCTGCGTCCACTGAGGTTCCTAAGGTATCCTAAAGTATTTGTTCTCTAGTTTGAAACCAATAAAAAGGCAAAAACGTGGAGAAAACCTGACTATATTGATACGCAGCAGAGACGACGACCGTCTGAGGATTCCTCATGGTCTGCTAAATTTGCCATAATTCGACTAAATACGAAGTTTACCCCCAATTAAATGTCGCTTTGGACAAAATTTCCACAACCCAGCGAGATATAAAAATATTGTTTTGTGAAAAAAAGCGCTTCCAAATAATTTTGGAAGTTGTTTCTAACAATGTAACTAAAAAAAAAACAGGATCATTTTTTCAATGTACATCGTAGATAATGAACTGAAATACAGACTGTGCAAAATTCAGGGAAAAAAAATTGACGAAATTCAGTGTTATTTGTCGATTGTATAACTGCGCTGTGTAATGATGTACCTTTGAGCATCCGCAAGGATTGTAAAACACGTAGCCTACCGATCATTCCAGCTTCTCTACTGAGCTGAAAATTTCAATGGTCATGAAATAAAGAGCGGAGCCCACAGTTTGATTTTTAACCAGAGGGTTGGTATTTCCAGGTGTGAAAACTTGTACAAGAAACTAAGGGCTGTGGAAGGGGCCTCGTTTAGTGGGTAAGTCCAAGAGAAATTTAATAATAAGTGTTGCAATAACTCTTGCTTTATAAATACTTAATTTCTGACTTTATCACTGCCAAAAATTTCAAAAATCTTCTAGAAGGACCAAATCCAAGAACGTCAATTAATGAGGGGCTGATGGCTGTTTTATGGTCTACCTAAAGTTTAAAATTGCTATAAGACTTCTTTCGAAAGATTTTCTCGAATATTTAAGGAAGTGAAATTGCAATAAAATCTTTAATGACTTACACTCTAATTTGAACGAGTGAAATGACCTCTTAAACACTCGTCGAAGTTTGACAAGGTCGACGTCACCCTTGCGCAAAAAGCTGACAGGTTATCCTTTGATACCAACTCGATTTATTACAACCATGTCCCAAAGAAGTTTTGCTAATAGAGCTCACTCATCAAACACTGGGCTGATATATGCTCGCCAGTTTTCAATCCCACAATTTCCTCAAAATTACTTTAGATGGCCCACATTTTAGCATAAGAGGCACTTCAGTTAGTCAACTTTGATATTACATTGACGATAGACCCCATCCTATTTAGTAAAATAGTTTGCAAAAGTTGTCCTAATGTTCCCTCTTGATAATAGTTTGGTAGGATGACGGCGTATATTATATTCAGAAGGCAATAAGTACACAGAGGAAGACTTGGTCAAGTTCAAAAGAACCACTGTCTTTGTTACGAATCAGCAATCCATGCCACGAGGACAATAGGCACCTAGGTGCTTAAGCCTACCCCCTAACAGTCTTAATGAATAGTTACCATAGAAAAAAAAAAGCTTTTTCGCATCGAAGACTTTTGAATATTCATTCCAGAGCGCTTTTTACTAAAAGCAAGGATCGCTCTCGAAAGATATACAAATTTGGCCTCAATATGATCAGAAGCCCCGGCTACATTCGTAGCCGGGGCTTCTGATCATATTGAGGCCTTTCGAATCAAATGCTAATTACAGTAAAAATGGAATAGTATTTATCTTAAAATGGGAAGTTATTTAATTCAAAATCATTTATAATAGTCAGCAAAAACACTTTGTTGGAGGGGGGGGGGGGTAACGTTGACCAACCTTATCATGTTAATTATATATGAAAACGTCCATATTAACATGATTTAAAAGTTTACAGCAGGTCATAATTAGGAAAAGAAAGCCTCGTGAAGAAAACAAGAAGCAAAAAGCCAGTCGGAATGGAAAGAAATCGATAAAATATAGGAGGAATAAAAAAAAGAAAAAAGAAAAATCCCTGTAAAAAATCGACAGTTCTATATTTGGAAACACTGGACACGTACAGAATTAACACCAGTTTGAAAAGATAACTGTATGGTTTTATCATGAACATTTTTACACTACTTACAAATTGTTAAATGCTCTAAGCAAATCACTAGAACCCTGAACATTACAGCAAAACACTCAGCCACGGTTCATTCCTTTTTAAGGCGGGAGTGGGGGTGGCCTTTTGGAGTTTTGATTGAAGACGTAAGTGAGGACTTAAGTTTGTTCCTTTAGTGGTTTGTAGCTTCCTTAGGAGGCAGTTTCAAAGTTGGTTTCGCTGAACGGCTCTTTGCCAGAGAATCGAGAGGACTTTAGAAAAAAGTGTAAATTTGGTCAATTCGACCTACCGACTGACTTACTGCGGTGTTGGAAATCAGTTGAAATATATGTTTAACTTGTACCCGAAGTATGCAGCTGCATGGCATATGCAAGTGAAAGTTCCGGAGCCTGAAAGGGATTCAGAGCAACTGAAACGCTCCCCCCATTTCTTCCGCACCCTTAACTATTGATTCCGCATACTAGTGTCCGAAACGTGCCCGAATAATGTTGCAACTTGCTTGAATGTCCCCATTTTTCGCCAGTCATGAAATGTTTTTTTGTTATATTAATAATATCAAATGGAGCGCAAAAGCGAAGCATGAAACCGTAGCTCTGTTAGCTAGAACTTTTCCTTTTCTTCTTGAGACAAAATCAGTATGTCCGGTACTGTAAAGGTAGCGGGCCACTAACTAAAAATCCCATTGACTTACACACTGAATTTGGCTACTTCCGTGCCCCCTAGCTCCCGGGAAAAGTTTTCAACCAGGACATGCCACCCCTCTGATCGAAGCTCACAATCACGGCTTTCATGGCACCTTCAAATTTCCATACCAAGACCATTGAAATTTTGATCCAGAGAGCCTTGAATGATAGGGACGTGTAGTTCCCGCCATAATAGCTACTCAAAAACGGTATTTCACAGAGCGGAGTAATACCATAAAAAATGGCACTTAAATTGGTCAGATTGCCTTCAATTTTGCACAATCTGTATTTCAACTCATTCGCTACAAAATCAAAATGAAAAAATGATCATATTTTGTAAGTAACACAGTCAGAAACAACATCCAATAAAATTTTTATGGCGCTTTGTCTGTCAGTAAACATTTTCCCAGGCACGAGTATTGGAGTTAGTGGTCCGCTACCTAAAGTGCGTAACCTCAACACCGGGGAAGCGCGAAGATTTGCGCGACAAGTGTGTCAAGCTCCTCAAAGTACGAATCCAGCCTACAACCGCGCAACAAGAGCGTCTATATTTGCTCCCACATCTCTTTGATCGTTACTACAGTTCCAGATCATGAAGATTAAGATGCGGACATAGAGGTCAATAGACCTGCGTCCACTGAGGTTCCTAAGGTATCCTAAAGTATTTGTTCTCTAGTTTGAAACCAATAAAAAGGCAAAAACGTGGAGAAAACCTGACTATATTGATACGCAGCAGAGACGACGACCGTCTGAGGATTCCTCATGGTCTGCTAAATTTGCCATAATTCGACTAAATACGAAGTTTACCCCCAATTAAATGTCGCTTTGGACAAAATTTCCACAACCCAGCGAGATATAAAAATATTGTTTTGTGAAAAAAAGCGCTTCCAAATAATTTTGGAAGTTGTTTCTAACAATGTAACTAAAAAAAACAGGATCATTTTTTCAATGTACATCGTAGATAATGAACTGAAATACAGACTGTGCAAAATTCAGGGAAAAAAAATTGACGAAATTCAGTGTTATTTGTCGATTGTATAACTGCGCTGTGTAATGATGTACCTTTGAGCATCCGCAAGGATTGTAAAACACGTAGCCTACCGATCATTCCAGCTTCTCTACTGAGCTGAAAATTTCAATGGTCATGAAATAAAGAGCGGAGCCCACAGTTTGATTTTTAACCAGAGGGTTGGTATTTCCAGGTGTGAAAACTTGTACAAGAAACTAAGGGCTGTGGAAGGGGCCTCGTTTAGTGGGTAAGTCCAAGAGAAATTTAATAATAAGTGTTGCAATAACTCTTGCTTTATAAATACTTAATTTCTGACTTTATCACTGCCAAAAATTTCAAAAATCTTCTAGAAGGACCAAATCCAAGAACGTCAATTAATGAGGGGCTGATGGCTGTTTTATGGTCTACCTAAAGTTTAAAATTGCTATAAGACTTCTTTCGAAAGATTTTCTCGAATATTTAAGGAAGTGAAATTGCAATAAAATCTTTAATGACTTACACTCTAATTTGAACGAGTGAAATGACCTCTTAAACACTCGTCGAAGTTTGACAAGGTCGACGTCACCCTTGCGCAAAAAGCTGACAGGTTATCCTTTGATACCAACTCGATTTATTACAACCATGTCCCAAAGAAGTTTTGCTAATAGAGCTCACTCATCAAACACTGGGCTGATATATGCTCGCCAGTTTTCAATCCCACAATTTCCTCAAAATTACTTTAGATGGCCCACATTTTAGCATAAGAGGCACTTCAGTTAGTCAACTTTGATATTACATTGACGATAGACCCCATCCTATTTAGTAAAATAGTTTGCAAAAGTTGTCCTAATGTTCCCTCTTGATAATAGTTTGGTAGGATGACGGCGTATATTATATTCAGAAGGCAATAAGTACACAGAGGAAGACTTGGTCAAGTTCAAAAGAACCACTGTCTTTGTTACGAATCAGCAATCCATGCCACGAGGACAATAGGCACCTAGGTGCTTAAGCCTACCCCCTAACAGTCTTAATGAATAGTTACCATAGAAAAAAAAAAAAAAAGCTTTTTCGCATCGAAGACTTTTGAATATTCATTCCAGAGCGCTTTTTACTAAAAGCAAGGATCGCTCTCGAAAGATATACAAATTTGGCCTCAATATGATCAGAAGCCCCGGCTACGAATGTAGCCGGGGCTTCTGATCATATTGAGGCCTTTCGAATCAAATGCTAATTACAGTAAAAATGGAATAGTATTTATCTTAAAATGGGAAGTTATTTAATTCAAAATCATTTATAATAGTCAGCAAAAACACTTTGTTGGAGGGGGGGGGGGGGTAACGTTGACCAACCTTATCATGTTAATTATATATGAAAACGTCCATATTAACATGATTTAAAAGTTTACAGCAGGTCATAATTAGGAAAAGAAAGCCTCGTGAAGAAAACAAGAAGCAAAAAGCCAGTCGGAATGGAAAGAAATCGATAAAATATAGGAGGAATAAAAAAAAGAAAAAAGAAAAATCCCTGTAAAAAATCGACAGTTCTATATTTGGAAACACTGGACACGTACAGAATTAACACCAGTTTGAAAAGATAACTGTATGGTTTTATCATGAACATTTTTACACTACTTACAAATTGTTAAATGCTCTAAGCAAATCACTAGAACCCTGAACATTACAGCAAAACACTCAGCCACGGTTCATTCCCTTTAAGGCGGGAGTGGGGGTGGCCTTTTGGAGTTTTGATTGAAGACGTAAGTGAGGACTTAAGTTTGTTCCTTTAGTGGTTTGTAGCTTCCTTAGGAGGCAGTTTCAAAGTTGGTTTCGCTGAACGGCTCTTTGCCAGAGAATCGAGAGGACTTTAGAAAAAAGTGTAAATTTGGTCAATTCGACCTACCGACTGACTTACTGCGGTGTTGGAAATCAGTTGAAATATATGTTTAACTTGTACCCGAAGTATGCAGCTGCATGGCATATGCAAGTGAAAGTTCCGGAGCCTGAAAGGGATTCAGAGCAACTGAAACGCACCCCCCCCCCATTTCTTCCGCACCCTTAACTATTGATTCCGCATACTAGTGTCCGAAACGTGCCCGAATAATGTTGCAACTTGCTTGAATGTCCCCCATTTTTCGCCAGTCATGAAATGTTTTTTGTTATATTAATAATATCAAATGGAGCGCAAAAGCGAAGCATGAAACCGTAGCTCTGTTAGCTAGAACTTTTCCTTTTCTTCTTGAGACAAAATCAGTATGTCCGGTACTGTAAAGGTAGCGGGCCACTAACTAAAAATCCCATTGACTTACACACTGAATTTGGCTACTTCCGTGCCCCTAGCTCCCGGGAAAAGTTTTCAACCAGGACATGCCACCCCTCTGATCGAAGCTCACAATCACGGCTTTCATGGCACCTTCAAATTTCCATACCAAGACCATTGAAATTTTGATCCAGAGAGCCTTGAATGATAGGGACGTGTAGTTCCCGCCATAATAGCTACTCAAAAACGGTATTTCACAGAGCGGAGTAATACCATAAAAAATGGCACTTAAATTGGTCAGATTGCCTTCAATTTTGCACAATCTGTATTTCAACTCATTCGCTACAAAATCAAAATGAAAAAATGATCATATTTTGTAAGTAACACAGTCAGAAACAACATCCAATAAAATTTTTATGGCGCTTTGTCTGTCAGTAAACATTTTCCCAGGCACGAGTATTGGAGTTAGTGGTCCGCTACCTAAAGTGCGTAACCTCAACACCGGGGAAGCGCGAAGATTTGCGCGACAAGTGTGTCAAGCTCCTCAAAGTACGAATCCAGCCTACAACCGCGCAACAAGAGCGTCTATATTTGCTCCCACATCTCTTTGATCGTTACTACAGTTCCAGATCATGAAGATTAAGATGCGGACATAGAGGTCAATAGACCTGCGTCCACTGAGGTTCCTAAGGTATCCTAAAGTATTTGTTCTCTAGTTTGAAACCAATAAAAAGGCAAAAACGTGGAGAAAACCTGACTATATTGATACGCAGCAGAGACGACGACCGTCTGAGGATTCCTCATGGTCTGCTAAATTTGCCATAATTCGACTAAATACGAAGTTTACCCCCAATTAAATGTCGCTTTGGACAAAATTTCCACAACCCAGCGAGATATAAAAATATTGTTTTGTGAAAAAAGCGCTTCCAAATAATTTTGGAAGTTGTTTCTAACAATGTAACTAAAAAAACAGGATCATTTTTTCAATGTACATCGTAGATAATGAACTGAAATACAGACTGTGCAAAATTCAGGGAAAAAAATTGACGAAATTCAGTGTTATTTGTCGATTGTATAACTGCGCTGTGTAATGATGTACCTTTGAGCATCCGCAAGGATTGTAAAACACGTAGCCTACCGATCATTCCAGCTTCTCTACTGAGCTGAAAATTTCAATGGTCATGAAATAAAGAGCGGAGCCCACAGTTTGATTTTTAACCAGAGGGTTGGTATTTCCAGGTGTGAAAACTTGTACAAGAAACTAAGGGCTGTGGAAGGGGCCTCGTTTAGTGGGTAAGTCCAAGAGAAATTTAATAATAAGTGTTGCAATAACTCTTGCTTTATAAATACTTAATTTCTGACTTTATCACTGCCAAAAATTTCAAAAATCTTCTAGAAGGACCAAATCCAAGAACGTCAATTAATGAGGGGCTGATGGCTGTTTTATGGTCTACCTAAAGTTTAAAATTGCTATAAGACTTCTTTCGAAAGATTTTCTCGAATATTTAAGGAAGTGAAATTGCAATAAAATCTTTAATGACTTACACTCTAATTTGAACGAGTGAAATGACCTCTTAAACACTCGTCGAAGTTTGACAAGGTCGACGTCACCCTTGCGCAAAAAGCTGACAGGTTATCCTTTGATACCAACTCGATTTATTACAACCATGTCCCAAAGAAGTTTTGCTAATAGAGCTCACTCATCAAACACTGGGCTGATATATGCTCGCCAGTTTTCAATCCCACAATTTCCTCAAAATTACTTTAGATGGCCCACATTTTAGCATAAGAGGCACTTCAGTTAGTCAACTTTGATATTACATTGACGATAGACCCCATCCTATTTAGTAAAATAGTTTGCAAACGTTGTCCTAATGTTCCCTCTTGATAATAGTTTGGTAGGATGACGGCGTATATTATATTCAGAAGGCAATAAGTACACAGAGGAAGACTTGGTCAAGTTCAAAAGAACCACTGTCTTTGTTACGAATCAGCAATCCATGCCACGAGGACAATAGGCACCTAGGTGCTTAAGCCTACCCCCTAACAGTCTTAATGAATAGTTACCATAGAAAAAAAAAAAAAGCTTTTTCGCATCGAAGACTTTTGAATATTCATTCCAGAGCGCTTTTTACTAAAAGCAAGGATCGCTCTCGAAAGATATACAAATTTGGCCTCAATATGATCAGAAGCCCCGGCTACGAATGTAGCCGGGGCTTCTGATCATATTGAGGCCTTTCGAATCAAATGCTAATTACAGTAAAAATGGAATAGTATTTATCTTAAAATGGGAAGTTATTTAATTCAAAATCATTTATAATAGTCAGCAAAAACACTTTGTTGGAGGGGGGGGGGGTAACGTTGACCAACCTTATCATGTTAATTATATATGAAAACGTCCATATTAACATGATTTAAAAGTTTACAGCAGGTCATAATTAGGAAAAGAAAGCCTCGTGAAGAAAACAAGAAGCAAAAAGCCAGTCGGAATGGAAAGAAATCGATAAAATATAGGAGGAATAAAAAAAAGAAAAAAGAAAAATCCCTGTAAAAAATCGACAGTTCTATATTTGGAAACACTGGACACGTACAGAATTAACACCAGTTTGAAAAGATAACTGTATGGTTTTATCATGAACATTTTTACACTACTTACAAATTGTTAAATGCTCTAAGCAAATCACTAGAACCCTGAACATTACAGCAAAACACTCAGCCACGGTTCATTCCTTTTTAAGGCGGGAGTGGGGGTGGCTTTTGGAGTTTTGATTGAAGACGTAAGTGAGGACTTAAGTTTGTTCCTTTAGTGGTTTGTAGCTTCCTTAGGAGGCAGTTTCAAAGTTGGTTTCGCTGAACGGCTCTTTGCCAGAGAATCGAGAGGACTTTAGAAAAAAGTGTAAATTTGGTCAATTCGACCTACCGACTGACTTACTGCGGTGTTGGAAATCAGTTGAAATATATGTTTAACTTGTACCCGAAGTATGCAGCTGCATGGCATATGCAAGTGAAAGTTCCGGAGCCTGAAAGGGATTCAGAGCAACTGAAACGCACCCCCCCCCCATTTCTTCCGCACCCTTAACTATTGATTCCGCATACTAGTGTCCGAAACGTGCCCGAATAATGTTGCAACTTGCTTGAATGTCCCCCATTTTTCGCCAGTCATGAAATGTTTTTTTGTTATATTAATAATATCAAATGGAGCGCAAAAGCGAAGCATGAAACCGTAGCTCTGTTAGCTAGAACTTTTCCTTTTCTTCTTGAGACAAAATCAGTATGTCCGGTACTGTAAAGGTAGCGGGCCACTAACTAAAAATCCCATTGACTTACACACTGAATTTGGCTACTTCCGTGCCCCCTAGCTCCCGGGAAAAGTTTTCAACCAGGACATGCCACCCCTCTGATCGAAGCTCACAATCACGGCTTTCATGGCACCTTCAAATTTCCATACCAAGACCATTGAAATTTTGATCCAGAGAGCCTTGAATGATAGGGACGTGTAGTTCCCGCCATAATAGCTACTCAAAAACGGTATTTCACAGAGCGGAGTAATACCATAAAAAATGGCACTTAAATTGGTCAGATTGCCTTCAATTTTGCACAATCTGTATTTCAACTCATTCGCTACAAAATCAAAATGAAAAAATGATCATATTTTGTAAGTAACACAGTCAGAAACAACATCCAATAAAATTTTTATGGCGCTTTGTCTGTCAGTAAACATTTTCCCAGGCACGAGTATTGGAGTTAGTGGTCCGCTACCTAAAGTGCGTAACCTCAACACCGGGGAAGCGCGAAGATTTGCGCGACAAGTGTGTCAAGCTCCTCAAAGTACGAATCCAGCCTACAACCGCGCAACAAGAGCGTCTATATTTGCTCCCACATCTCTTTGATCGTTACTACAGTTCCAGATCATGAAGATTAAGATGCGGACATAGAGGTCAATAGACCTGCGTCCACTGAGGTTCCTAAGGTATCCTAAAGTATTTGTTCTCTAGTTTGAAACCAATAAAAAGGCAAAAACGTGGAGAAAACCTGACTATATTGATACGCAGCAGAGACGACGACCGTCTGAGGATTCCTCATGGTCTGCTAAATTTGCCATAATTCGACTAAATACGAAGTTTACCCCCAATTAAATGTCGCTTTGGACAAAATTTCCACAACCCAGCGAGATATAAAAATATTGTTTTGTGAAAAAAAGCGCTTCCAAATAATTCTGGAAGTTGTTTCTAACAATGTAACTAAAAAAACACAGGATCATTTTTTCAATGTACATCGTAGATAATGAACTGAAATACAGACTGTGCAAAATTCAGGGGAAAAAAATTGACGAAATTCAGTGTTATTTGTCGATTGTATAACTGCGCTGTGTAATGATGTACCTTTGAGCATCCGCAAGGATTGTAAAACACGTAGCCTACCGATCATTCCAGCTTCTCTACTGAGCTGAAAATTTCAATGGTCATGAAATAAAGAGCGGAGCCCACAGTTTGATTTTTAACCAGAGGGTTGGTATTTCCAGGTGTGAAAACTTGTACAAGAAACTAAGGGCTGTGGAAGGGGCCTCGTTTAGTGGGTAAGTCCAAGAGAAATTTAATAATAAGTGTTGCAATAACTCTTGCTTTATAAATACTTAATTTCTGACTTTATCACTGCCAAAAATTTCAAAAATCTTCTAGAAGGACCAAATCCAAGAACGTCAATTAATGAGGGGCTGATGGCTGTTTTATGGTCTACCTAAAGTTTAAAATTGCTATAAGACTTCTTTCGAAAGATTTTCTCGAATATTTAAGGAAGTGAAATTGCAATAAAATCTTTAATGACTTACACTCTAATTTGAACGAGTGAAATGACCTCTTAAACACTCGTCGAAGTTTGACAAGGTCGACGTCACCCTTGCGCAAAAAGCTGACAGGTTATCCTTTGATACCAACTCGATTTATTACAACCATGTCCCAAAGAAGTTTTGCTAATAGAGCTCACTCATCAAACACTGGGCTGATATATGCTCGCCAGTTTTCAATCCCACAATTTCCTCAAAATTACTTTAGATGGCCCACATTTTAGCATAAGAGGCACTTCAGTTAGTCAACTTTGATATTACATTGACGATAGACCCCATCCTATTTAGTAAAATAGTTTGCAAACGTTGTCCTAATGTTCCCTCTTGATAATAGTTTGGTAGGATGACGGCGTATATTATATTCAGAAGGCAATAAGTACACAGAGGAAGACTTGGTCAAGTTCAAAAGAACCACTGTCTTTGTTACGAATCAGCAATCCATGCCACGAGGACAATAGGCACCTAGGTGCTTAAGCCTACCCCCTAACAGTCTTAATGAATAGTTACCATAGAAAAAAAAAAAAGCTTTTTCGCATCGAAGACTTTTGAATATTCATTCCAGAGCGCTTTTTACTAAAAGCAAGGATCGCTCTCGAAAGATATACAAATTTGGCCTCAATATGATCAGAAGCCCCGGCTACGAATGTAGCCGGGGCTTCTGATCATATTGAGGCCTTTCGAATCAAATGCTAATTACAGTAAAAATGGAATAGTATTTATCTTAAAATGGGCAGTTATTTAATTCAAAATCATTTATAATAGTCAGCAAAAACACTTTGTTGGAGGGGGGGGGGGGTAACGTTGACCAACCTTATCATGTTAATTATATATGAAAACGTCCATATTAACATGATTTAAAAGTTTACAGCAGGTCATAATTAGGAAAAGAAAGCCTCGTGAAGAAAACAAGAAGCAAAAAGCCAGTCGGAATGGAAAGAAATCGATAAAATATAGGAGGAATAAAAAAAGAAAAAAGAAAAATCCCTGTAAAAAATCGACAGTTCTATATTTGGAAACACTGGACACGTACAGAATTAACACCAGTTTGAAAAGATAACTGTATGGTTTTATCATGAACATTTTTACACTACTTACAAATTGTTAAATGCTCTAAGCAAATCACTAGAACCCTGAACATTACAGCAAAACACTCAGCCACGGTTCATTCCTTTTTAAGGCGGGAGTGGGGGTGGCCTTTTGGAGTTTTGATTGAAGACGTAAGTGAGGACTTAAGTTTGTTCCTTTAGTGGTTTGTAGCTTCCTTAGGAGGCAGTTTCAAAGTTGGTTTCGCTGAACGGCTCTTTGCCAGAGAATCGAGAGGACTTTAGAAAAAAGTGTAAATTTGGTCAATTCGACCTACCGACTGACTTACTGCGGTGTTGGAAATCAGTTGAAATATATGTTTAACTTGTACCCGAAGTATGCAGCTGCATGGCATATGCAAGTGAAAGTTCCGGAGCCTGAAAGGGATTCAGAGCAACTGAAACGCACCCCCCCCCCATTTCTTCCGCACCCTTAACTATTGATTCCGCATACTAGTGTCCGAAACGTGCCCGAATAATGTTGCAACTTGCTTGAATGTCCCCCATTTTTCGCCAGTCATGAAATGTTTTTTTGTTATATTAATAATATCAAATGGAGCGCAAAAGCGAAGCATGAAACCGTAGCTCTGTTAGCTAGAACTTTTCCTTTTCTTCTTGAGACAAAATCAGTATGTCCGGTACTGTAAAGGTAGCGGGCCACTAACTAAAAATCCCATTGACTTACACACTGAATTTGGCTACTTCCGTGCCCCCTAGCTCCCGGGAAAAGTTTTCAATCAGGACATGCCACCCCTCTGATCGAAGCTCACAATCACGGCTTTCATGGCACCTTCAAATTTCCATACCAAGACCATTGAAATTTTGATCCAGAGAGCCTTGAATGATAGGGACGTGTAGTTCCCGCCATAATAGCTACTCAAAAACGGTATTTCACAGAGCGGAGTAATACCATAAAAAATGGCACTTAAATTGGTCAGATTGCCTTCAATTTTGCACAATCTGTATTTCAACTCATTCGCTACAAAATCAAAATGAAAAAATGATCATATTTTGTAAGTAACACAGTCAGAAACAACATCCAATAAAATTTTTATGGCGCTTTGTCTGTCAGTAAACATTTTCCCAGGCACGAGTATTGGAGTTAGTGGTCCGCTACCTAAATCTGTAACATAGAGCAGGATATAGGAACTAGAGTACGGACTCCCAATGGCGCGTACGTAAATCGTCTGTGATTGCATGGAGACACGGCATCCACGTTCACTCTGGGCATGACTTGGGCAAAAGTCACGCGAGGAGCGATCATGTGTGTACGAACTGTATGGCAGAAATCGATTCGGCCAATTCCTGCGACTTATTTGTCCTTGTAAAATGTGTATTTCATCCTAAAAAGTGGCATAAGCTGTTCGCTCTGACGTGTAAAGATATTTTCTAACTTTTCACGTCAACAGAAATGGTCGGCAAGGGGCTGAATTTGTCTTTCAGTGATAAAAAGAGTAACGTTCAAGGAACGCACTCATGCAGGCAAGGACAACTCGCCCTTGTAAGACAAAACGGCCTCACAGTTCCCAGTGCATGCTTTTGTGAAGTCGGACAACTCGGCATCTACTAAAAGCATACACCTGTAGCCCTTCATATACAGACAATTCGGCCTCTTAATGAAGCTGGCTACTCAGACAGCTCGGCACCTCATGAAACTCCGAACAGAGGAGACAACTCGTCCCCAAATGAAGTCGCAAATGTAGGCCTATCCTAACATTCCAACATTTTTCTCATGTTTGATTTTACATATTTTCTGTGGAAATTGAAAAATGGACGTTAAAAAGGATGGCATATTCTTCTACTAAACTGAATACCTGGGTCACTGGGTGGGGAGGGGTTTTTATCATTTTTTTTTTCTTTTTCATTCTCAAATTAAAAACTATGCTGCCCAGTAAGGTAGTATAGACTGGACAGCACAAGTGGCATGAGGTGACTGATCTTATTTTATTTTAGTAGCTGGTCAGCTGTTAGTCATATGTTGTAAGTGGTTGACTGAAAAGATGAACCAGAATATTTTTGCCAATTGAACCAGTTAGCTTAAAATACAGGGGGGTAAAAAATTTATTTAATGTTACTCCCTTATTCTACGGCTGACTTAAAGTTTGCATGAAAGTGACTCACTCTCCAGTGCCGTCGGAAGGTATTTTCAATTGGGGGGGCTAACTTGGGCTGACTATCTAAGCAGAGCACCACCATCGGTTGGCGCGGAGCGTACAGGAAATTTTGAAAAATCGCAACCCCTTAGACAGCCGGAAATGACATTTCCAGGGCTTGTTAATAGTATCCAAGCAGTCGTTATTTTGACCTTTCGTTGTAATAAAATGTTCACTTCAAAAAAAAAAAAAAACCAAATATGGCAAAATTATTGGGGGGCTGCAGCCCCCCCCCCCCTCTGCTTCCAACGGCCCTGCTCTCAGCCTTGTGAATTAGGGGCAGCTAATAAAATACTGTAACTAGATGCCAAACTGAAAAGAGAAGGCTTGAACAGACATTCTATCTTTACTACATTGTTTTATTTTTTGTATCCTTTTTCTTCCTTTTTCACATACAGATGTTTTAATTTACAGGTATAACAAATAATGATGTAGTAGGGCTACAGGTGCAATTTCTTTCTAATCATTTGAAAAGGAGTGCAAAAATTTGGGAAAGGGAAGACTGGCAATAGCCACAGTGCACCTTTGAATTTTTTTGAAATGTCACTCCACAATTCCACAGTACATTCCAAGGTGTAGGCTGCAATGTGGTACCATGATATGCAAACTACAGCCTAACTTAAGCCAAACTTAAGCCTACAATATGTGCCTCTTGTATAAAATACTTCTCAGCTTGTCATAATGGCAACAGTGACACTTGCAGAAACCAGTGTTGTAATCGAGTCACTAGATCTAGTGACTCAAGTCACCAGTTTTCAAACTTTTAAGTGGCTCTACTCGAGTCATTGACTTGAGTCACTGTACTATTTCAATGCGGAAATAACTCCTGAATTCTATCGAGTCACTATCATTTTGAGAGGAAGTGACATGAGTAGTGATTCGTTACATCAATGGCAGAAACTAGAAGCACTATTTTACTGGTATGCATGAAGAGTAAAAAGCAAAAAATGAATAGGCCTACATGTATACATTTGTCTGATCTACTTCTTCTTCAAACAATGTTAAATAGGTTCTGTTCTACCAACCATTTTAGTCCAATCACAGCCACATGTTACAGTACTTCTCTAATTTCTCTGGGCACTTGGAAGTCTTTAAAACTGTTGTAAAGTATAATAAAGAATGCAGTCTTTCACCAGCAGCTGACATTATTGCTTCCCATAATTTTGCTTTGGCTTGTTGAATGTCTCCCTCAACTGTCTAAACTCCAGTAATTGCAAGGTATGGTGATCCAGAATTAACATTTTCTTTCAAAATATTCAAGGTGTACATGATGATAATTAAAAGTCAGTTGACACTTTGTAGGTTAAATGAACCTGGACTTAAAAGATGACACCCAAGCAGTTCCAATTCTCCTAACCTTCTTCATTAAGCCCCTCCCTCCTCTGTCTAAAATTCATCCTCATCCAGACACAATCTCAGTATGTCAATTCAGGGTGATCATACTTGATCCCAGTGTGTAATCAAACATTCTCCGTAGAGTGTGTTATATGACTTCTGTACTCTCCACGTTTTGAACTTGCTTTCAGTCAAAGAGTAGAGCCAATTAAGAATTTCTGTGGATGTGGACTAACTACAAAAATTATAGTTTGGGGTGAGAGAATCAAGCTTTAAATGTCTTTGTTCACTTCACTCTGCTTGTGTGGCAGATGCCTTCAGACATGACCACATCCAGCGTAAAGTACAGGAAACAGTTCATGGCCAGCAGCACTTTGAGTCTGACATCCATTGGGTTTCTCCCTGCAAGTGCAAGAAAAAAATGAAACCATCAGTTTCTGTTTGGGGTGAAGATTGTTATCATTTACCATGATGTATTAAAACCAAATGCAACCTGTAGCATAGTACATCTAGTAGTATCCTACAACTAAAGACTGGCATCAGGTATTCAATGTTTTTTTTTTCTTCTTCTTTTAAGTGTTGGTAAAAGTAAGTTAAACTGCATCAAGGAATTAAACACTAACATATTTCACCATTTCCTAAAATAATGTACCGTTCCAGTGCAACAGAATCAAGCTTGATTAGCCCCCAGTAGGCATAGCCTAACGTTACACATGTACATAAATTTGAGGCATCAGACCTTAGTCAGTTGCAAATTTGGCTCCAACAATTTGTCTCAAACATACTTGGGGACTGTAGACACCCTACCCCTGTTAAAAAGTTGTAAAGAAAGTGGCAAAGTATGGTTAAAATTACTGCAACCCTCACCCTAGCAGACCAAAATTGCATGCCAGCTCTTTTTACTATAAGGCCCTCCTGTTTTACAGCCTGCTAAATAATAACATGCCCTGTAGGCCATTTTTGCCCCATCTGACCTAAATTCCTTGCCCCATCAGTGTAAAAAAGACTTCGTGTTTATATAACATCTCATTGCATCGTGAAAAGGCTCCATGCACAAAGTTTACAGAAGGAGAGTTGATTATTTAGATTCAGGAACTATCCAGTAACGTTAGGCGTAATATACTATATACTACGTATATATAGACCTATTGCATACTAACTGTGTTACAGGAACGTGTCCGCACTAAGTGAAGAAAAATGCTTCTTTTTCAACTTAAACAAGAATAAAATACGAAACCATCACAAGTAACTTACAATTTATGAGAGATACTACATCCTCCTCTTTTTCTGATAGAAGTAGATGACTTTAGAAATCAAATTTTTGGACGTTCAATGTGTGTGATTTGTATGAATCTCTATGTAAGCGATCCGTATGAGGCGCCGTATGTGACAAAATTATGTGCCAAATATATTGATTATACTTCTAAATATATATAGGTTGTACCCAGATATATATAATTTACTCTCAAACTTCATATAAATAGGTTTTGCATAATCTATATATAATAGTCATACACCATATATATCCCAACAAGCTATATATATTTGTCATGGTAAACATTGTATTAATAGACAATGTCCTGTATAGTTTTCCGTAATTTTGTCACTCTTTTTGTCACATCGGGGAGAGAAGATATATATAGATTACTAACACGCGAACAGCACGCGAGTGGGAGGTGCTTGTTGAACATATATCACAACGGACAGAGCTCAGCGCACATCCATTGCTGTCAGTAACTTGGCTTGTCAGAGTATTACCAAGGACAATTTCTATAGGCAACAGGGTAAGGAATGTAAGATGACCCTCTGGCTACTCTTTTATTAGGTCCCCGTTTGTGTTAATTGTATTGGTCTTTGTGTTATTACTGCACACTGGATCTGAAGGTTGCATCGCACAAAATACCTGACGAGCAAAGAGAACGTATTATTGAAAGGCGGATAAGAAATGCCATAAATCTTGTATTGTACAGGTTACGACTGACGTACTGCGGGGAGCACAAACACGAGAGATCGGAGAGCAGACTGAAAAGTGCAATCTTAGACACCTCAGCACACTGGCGTAGCTACGGGGGGGGGCTTGGGGAGCTGGATCTCCCACTGAATCGCCCAGCCCCCCCCACACACACACACACTGGCGACCTAGGCAAAAAAATATGTTCATGCTGGCCCGCCGATGATAATATTCAATCCGGGCTACCCGGCTACTATGACATAGATACACTTGCGATAGATCCATGCACGCAGTTGCAGGGTATTCTGCAATTGTGCTGCACTCTGAATTTCAGAATTGATGGATGGATGGATGGACGGACGGACGGACGGACGGACGGACGGACGGACGGACGGATGGATGGATGGATATTTTTCTAGCAGATTTAGAGTGGCTGAAATTGCCTACCTTGATGTGGTTTAAGGTCCGCCTCTAGCATCTGGCCTGTTTCTATCTCCTGTAGGGATTTTTTCAATTCCTGGGGATGCACAAATTTGTTCCATAATCATACTTGGTGTGGTGGGTAGAATATTTGAGTCAAATATGGTTGGAAGGAATTTGCGCTTTGCACGGCCATGGCTGCCAGTTATTGGCCAGTGCAACAACCAAGCCCATGTTGGATCAATGCAATCTCAAGGATCGCAACCTAGTACTATTACCTCACAGGACCTCACTTAGCTCTTGGGTGGAGTGGACATTCTCAGTGGCGTACGAGGCGGGGCAGGGGGAAGACTGCCCCAAATTTCCGCAAAATCTAAATTCGGCAGGAATTTGGGGAAAATTCGGGCAGGATTCTGGAAAAAATTCGGACAACCCTTGAATTTTGAAAAAATGGGGTGGCTTTTCAGAAAATTCCTGTATGTGGCTGAAATCTTAAAAAAGATATGCCCGAAAAAAGGAAAGCAACGGCATATAGTCGAAATAAATTTTTAATGAAAAACTAAGTCAAGGTTCTAAGGCTACACCTTCGGGCAGCGCAAAAAGGTATTATTCGTTACTTTAACTTCACAAATAATCACAACACAATGCCCGATATTGTCGAATATACAAATTCTTCCAAGCATTTGCCCGAAAATGCAAAAGTATCATAGTAAGTAAGGGTAACAAAACTTACGAAAAATCATTAAAAAACCGCGACACATTTGGGAAAAAGAAACATTGGCTTAAAAGAAACATTCTTGAGCCTGATTTAAAATCTTGTGTAACACATTACCCGAAATAGGCGATTATTTTAATAGCTTCAATTGTTCAAATCTTTGCCGAAAAACAGAAAACGCTATATAAGAAGTATAATTTTCATGGAAAACAACAAAGATCTGCGGACCATTTGAGTAAAAGGGGAAAAAGGTTTTCATCATCCCCACATTTTTACTGTAGTCTTGCAAAAATTGCCCGAAATGGTCAAATATTCGGGCAAAAGTTAAAAAAATGCTGGGACGTTTTCAACTGCCAAATTAATTCCACGGACAGACAGGAGGGTGTTCAGGTGCCCAAAAAGTTTGCCATCTGTCCTGCTCTAGAGCCAAATGCAGACAATGGTTATGAAAATCGGGTTATTTGCTTTTCGATACTCTAATGATGTAGTGAGAGAATGTCTTCCAATAAGTCTGCTTCCAAAAAGTCTGCTTCATTTAAACACACCTTGTAATTTTCATTTTTTCAAAAAGTAAAACCATATACAGTCGGAAGTTCGGGCAGTCACACAATTTTATCAATATATTGAACTTAGACAAGATTCACAATAGGGTAAAATTCCTTAGCATGTTTTCAGTTCTGTTTTATAGTTTTCACCCGAAAACATGAGGGACAATTTCATCGATTGGTAGTGATACATTTTATATATCTCGTAGTTTTTTTTACCAAATAGTGACTGCTTAGAACCCCCTATAAGCCTGGGAAATGTCAGTTTCAACTGTCTCAGGGGTCCCATTTTTCAAAATTTTCTGTTCGCTCCGCGCCAGCCAGTGGTGGCGCTCCGTGTAGAAAGTCTTTCCTGAAGAATTTTTGTTTCAAGTGAACAGTTTTTTGAAAACGGAACCGCGAAATAGCGACTGCTTAGACCCTCTATAAACATAAGAAATGACATTTTTGACTGTCTGAAGGGTCAGATTTTTCAAACTTTTCTGTACGTTTCGTCCACTTCATAGCAGAATTGAAGTTTTAAGTAAACACTTTTTGCAAGAGGAAACTTAAAATAGTGACTGCTTAGATTCCCCTATTATCCCGGGAAATGCCACTTTCAACTGTCTGAGGGGTCGGATATTTCAAAATTTTCTGCACTGTTCGCACCAACTAATGGTGGCGCTCCGCTTAGACTTTCTGACTGAATTTTAGTTTTGAGTGAACGTTTATCTGCAATTGGAGCTTAAACTAGCGACTGCTTATATCCCCTTTACAAGCCTTGGAAATGTCATTTTCGACTGTCTGAGAGGTACGAATTGTCAAATTTTCTCAAAGCTCCGCGCCAAATAGTGGTGGCGCTCCGCTTTGACTGTCTTGTGGGCAGAATTACGTATTTCGGGCAAAATTCTTCTGCTTCCAAACTGAAATGCTCCCCTACGCCTATGGATATACCTCAATCAGGCGTGCATTGGGACAGCTGCTTGCAACATACAGCAGAATTCCGGATTCGAAATCCTAGGATCTGAGCTAATCAGTTTCTCAAAAGTGTGTTCGAATCTTAGAAAAATCACAAATTTTTCTTACCAGAATTAAGGACAATTAAACCTGGCAAATGCCATTTCCAGCCATCTGGGAGGTTCCAAAAATCCAAAATTTTCTTTGTACGCTCCGCGTCAACTGATGGAGGCGCTACACTTAGATATTAAACTCCAGCCCTGTACAAACGTGCCCAGCCCCCCCCCCCCCCCCATAGCCCCCTCGCAAAAATCCTAGCTACGCCACTGTCTCATCAGCTTCCTTTTTATTCCTTATCTATATAAACGACTTGCCGACAATTGTCAGGCTATTTGCCCATGATTGTATCTTGTATTGTTAAATTAAACCCCTCCCCCATTATATGATTGTAAATTCTTTCCCTTTTTTGTTGATCAGCGCGATTAAAGTATCCATCATGGAACCATGCTGATTTGTCTCGGGGTTGCCCTTTGTGCCTGAAGGTCTTCTTGAATTACGATTTTCGTGCCCTTCAGCTTTCGTCGGTTCTTAACGTACAGCTCTCTGGCCTTGTAGTTTTGAAAATTAGCAATAATGCCTTTTGGCTTGCCCTGATCCTTCTTGCCAACTCGATGGGGCCGATCGATCTCCTACGGGTCTAGATTAATACCAGGTACGTGGAGGCGAGACTGGTAATGGCGGCATCGGTATTAACATTAAAAAGTTCGTCGACTCCAAAAGGCAATTTCTGCGTGAGTACTGTGCAAGGTGATTTACTTGGATTGAAGCAGAACAGCACTTATCCTCCCGTGAGGTGGATCTCTCTTGAACGGTTCTCATTTCCGTTGAAACTCTGCCAGTTTCAACTTTCAATTCATGTATCTGTCCCGATTGGATTTCAATTTGCTTCAAGAATTCGTCCATTTTTTCCAATGCTCTGTCAAAACATGCTTGCAGCTTGATTTCAAAGTCTTTTCCTGAGAAGACTTGAGCAATTACCATGGTAACCATCTCCTTTTCTTTTTGAGATCTATGTGAATTTGTCAGTGTCCACGGGAATAGTTAAATCCAACAGCAGAAGTATGTACAAGTCGCTGGTATTAAAGGGCCAATCCACTCACCCCAAACTACAATTTTATAGGGGGTTACTGAAATTCGCAATTGGCTGAACTCTTATATTGACAGTTAATTCAAACAATACAGGGTACCAAAGCTGATATTACACAGCATGGACTGTACTGAAAGTGTTTTGATTTTACACATTGACCTTTTTTATACTCACCCTGAAGCAATAAACTGAGATTGTGTCTGAATGAGGATGAATTTCAAACAATTGCGGGAGGGGCTTAAGTAAGAAGGCTAGGAGAATTGGTACTCTTTGGGGTGAGCGAACTGGGCCTTTTAATTTACCCACTGAAAGTACACTGTTATCTCCATAAGAAAGCTTGGGCTTGATAGGATGTAACTCACAGGGCGTCTGTCTTCAAGGTGTTCTTTAAAAGTTGAACTTAAAAGTGTTTTTTTTTTTCTTCTACAAAAAAGCCAGTGTTATGTAGTTAGATCTTCCAATGGTGTATAAGTGGTGTTTAACTTTTCACTTCATACTGGATGGCCTTAAGGAGAGGTGACAAAATTTAAATTATGTCCCAGTACAAACCTTGCTCCTGATGGCGCTTCTTGGCCATATAAGATTCATTTAGGTGTAGAACTCTCTTCAAACATGTGCTGAAAAGGCCACAATAATACAATAGCAGCTAAAGCAAATCTGACTTTGGGCATACTGAAAGGAAATCTTACTTATTGCGACAAGTCAACCAAAGAAACGGCCTAATTTGCTCTTCAGTGTCCGGTCTATTCGAGATTACTGTAATGTTGTTTGGTACCCTTACACCCAATCTGATAGGGGGATACTCATGAAAAGGTCCAGAGGAGAGCAGCCAGATTTATCTTTAACAACTAGAGTCGTCAGTCCAGCATTTCTGACATGATCAAAAATCTATATGGGATAGTCTTGAAACTCGACGACTGAGGGGACGTCTCCTAATAATTTATAAAAAAAAAACACCACAGTTTACTCCAAAATAGTGCGACTTAATTCGTGATTGACTCTCCAACCTCTGGAGGCTCGCCCGAAACTCGTCGCACTAGTGGGAAATACTTGTACCACCACCTTTCATCTAGTAAGTTACCAAAAATCCAAACCCAAGTACTATACCCGGTTGGAATTCGCTACCTGAGCAGGCCCTTCAGATTCCTTTTAGAGTCAACTCAGTTACTAAGTATTCAAAATTGCTGGCATAGTTAGCATTATCCGGCCAGGGAGCTGTTATTTGGGAATAAGCTGTTATTTGGGAATAACAGCTCACTGATCCACTCCCATAGCCCAAACTACGGTAACAGCAACTCCATAGTAACAGCACGGGGTACCCTTCCAACCGTTTGTCCTGCAACTGAAAGAAGAAGAATCATCTTCTTGCATCAATGCCAAATGCACATGCACAGATACCAGAAATTGAAGACGTTCAGGATGGCCACCCCTACCGTCAGGAGTGGCCATGGGAGTTTCCAATACTCCTGGTAGGCCAAAAAAGAGCAAAGAGTCGTCAGAGTTTAGAGTACTGACCAGTGGCGTAACCCTGGCCACGGAAAATGAAAAATTTGGAAAATTGCCACTTGTGACACCTGTTAGTCACAGTTTGCAAACTATGTCCCTTGTATAGTGTTGTTAACACTTGAAAATCGAAAAGGGTGCCTTTTGTCCCCCTCCCCAAAAAAAAGGTCTAGATACGCCGCTGGTTCTGACCTTACCAAAAGTCCAAAATGATGGGCATGGCAAAGGGTGTGTATTTGGGAGACTGGTTGGGGCATGATACTTTGTAACCATGGACCAGGGCGCCATGCACATAACCAGGAACTTTTCAATGGGGCGAAGTGAAAGTTTTGGCGAGGGAGCATCATGACAGACCGCAGTTGCGCGAGAGAGGTGTGAGAGGCCGTGCCCTTCTCATATTGTGAATCATTTTTGTTTTTTAATGGTGAAATATATACATGTGAAGTTGGTGCATTGGCATACGAGGCATGGCGTGTAGGGGCTGCAGCCTTCACAGAGCAGGGAAAATGCTTAATTTCAGGACACTGACACTTGTATTTTCAGGGCAACAGGGCAAGAGGACAGTGCAATGGGCAGTGCGGCGGAAAGCAGCGCTTGCCAACATGGTAAAATCCTTATTAGTTGAACAACTCATATTGTTGAATATGAAATAGAAGTCATACGGTTAGAGAAATGCTCACCGCACACAATTGGACCCAAACCAGCTTCTGCTTCACCTTGTTCTTTCGTCGTTTTAACTTGTGGTTTAAATGTCTTTCTCCATAGTTTCTGTTGGGGAGGACTCATTCATACGGCCTGGGTGCTATCGTGGTAAAAAGGGAAAATCAGTTCAATTTGCAAAATTTTCAGAGCAAGCACACTCTGCCCACTTGTGAAATGTCTTCCGTACGCCTGTGATTTGTGGTGCATAAACTTTTCGGCATTTTAGAGAGATAAAGGCCAATTATTATTAATCTAATGTACTACCATAGGGGTAACAAGCGGGATCTATGGAGGCAGACTGCCCTCCCCCAAATATTCGCAAGAACAAAAATTCGAGCAGGAACGTGGAAAAAAATGCGGGCAGAAATTTGGGAAAAATTCCGACAGCCAATTGATAAACAAAAATTGGCATGTTTTTTTTTTTTTTAAATAAAAAAAAAAACCCAAGCGTGAGCCACAACTGGAAAAGAAAGAATATGTTCTAGGTCGCGCATCCAGTAAATCCAGTCATTGTGGGTTTTTATTATTATTTTATTTTTAATTTTTTGGCCTCCCCGACGAAATCGCCGACCTTCCCCGACGGGGTGGCCAGTGTTCCCCGACGCTAACGCTCCACACCAACTGATGATGGCGCCCCATATACATAAACTTGCAGACTCCTGGCAAAGATTTTATTTCAAGTGACGTCACATTTACAAACAGCTTTTGTCGGACTACGCGTCGTATCAGATAAATGTTGTCTGCGGATGTGACGTCACGGCATAATTGTTATAACTTAAATTTTCGTAGTTCTGCGATACAGATCATATTACCCAGGGTTGCAAATTTTTTGTCTTTTTGCGACCAAATATGGGGGAGATGTAAGTAAAACTCACAAAAATCGGAGCAAAATCTGATCCGATATTGCTGTAGAGTGACCTGGGCTTAAGCCATGAGAAATGCCATTTTCGGCGGTCTGAGAGTCTGATTTTTCAAAAATTTTCCTTAAGCTCCGCGTCAACAGATGAGGGCGTTCCGCTTAGAGGAAGGGTTTCCAAGCCCTTTGGACTGGAGTGTTCTCCCGAGCGGAGACAAGGCTCATGAAGGTGTTGAGATGCGAAGAAGGCGCGTCTCAGAACAACAGAAGAAACCAGAGAAAGCCGAAAAACTGGCAACAGGGAGGACATTGCCAAATTTCCTGACGGGGAGGATAGAGGAGGGAGAAAGTACGGCATTCACCCCTTTAAAAATTAGGGGAGCTGCTTAAAAAGCAGAAACAAAAGGTTTTAAAAACCTAACAGAGCAGTACTTCGAAGTATCTGCGGTTTTTAATCCCACTCCACAGCACAAAGATGCTTTGTCTAATTACCGGTACAAGATATCCGTTAAGAACGCATAAAAATTCAAAATTGAAACAAGGGACTGCATATAGGTAGTATCAGATCATAAGATGTTTTCTATTGGGGGCCATAAGTTTTCGGCAGCCGACCGGTTTTGGGCGAGCGCAAAACTCCAGGGTCCCGCTCAAGGACCCCTGGTGGAGTCCGGGGCCTAAGCCCCAGTAGAGGTTAAGGGGGCGAAGCACCCGGAAGCTCAGCGAAAGGCTCCAAAATGGTCGAAAACCATATTAAAATTAAGAATTCTAAACTATAAATTTTATTCAGGAGTGGGGTGAGCTAAGGGACGAGAATGGAATCGGGAAGTACTATGGAATTTGATTAAGGAGAAACATACTTAACAATAATTTTAGGGGGCAAGGCCAAAATTTTGGAGCTATTCAAATGTGAACATGTGATTGATAATTTGAGACAGGGCATTTTAAGAGATCCAAAGTGTTTCGGGGCATTTTATCAACAGGGAGTTATTTTTAAAATCCCGCAACAGGGCCCGGAAGCTCTGGCATATAAGGCTTTTTAGGGAACTTAATGGAAGCAACTAATAATCCTAAAAGGGACATTATCACTGGGGCAAATGTTTGTCATTGGGTCCAATAAGGGGACTGGTGACATGCCCCTCGTTCAGTATGTTTAAAAGGCCCTGATTTGAGAAGAAGAAAGATAATTTGTAATAGATAGCTTGAAAAAGGTTTTGTTTTAACAGTTTGAAGGTCGAAAGTAAACCCTCCTACATGTTATCGTGAATGTGGGGGTCAGGGGGGGGGGGCAAGCTCTCGGAAGCTTTGCAACTTTTGCATTCTGAAGAGTAATAATTGAGCCAAAGAATAGCCGAAATTTAATAAAAGCAACTTAAATTTTAATTACTTTGTTGTACTGTATGCATCTCTTTCTTTGAGTCGGCATATTCATTTCCCGGGGGTCCCGGGTTTGCCAATTTGCAGACAGACCATCTTGATTTCCCGAAGAGCAAAATTATTGCGGTAGGGGTGACACCCCCACAGCCCCCCGGTCAGTACGTCTCTGGAGTTCGACCTATTAACGTAAGTTCCAGACTAACGTTAAGATTTTTTAACTTAAGAAAAGGAAACATTATTGCACACCTACTTAAACTTTGCAAAAATGTAAATCTACACCTTTCTTTTTAACGATATAATCCAAAATTGAGCTATTGCTACGTTTCGACATCTGGAAACTTAACGTTAGAGTTTGTCAGCTGTAGGTGTACAGGTACCTACACGAGATGGATGTACATGTGTTTTATGAAACACGACCCAAAATATACGTACTTTCCTTTGGATGGTCTGTATATGCGGCAAGTGCAAAATTGGACACATTAGACTCACTTAATCATGAGAGAATGTGGTCGAAATCTTGCTAACACAAAATGATTCTTAACTTTAAACGTGTTAATTCCCAGATAGATCTACAGCGTTTTTGAAAAATTTATTTTTGAGACATTCAGTTTTTTTTTTTGGGGGGGGGGGGGGGGGCATTCCCCCCAAAATCTCATAAAAAATATTTGGGGGGCCAGCCTCCACTGCCCCCGGCGGCTTCCCCCGCCTATGCAGATAATGCCACCGCCTATTTTCATTCAAGCAACTTGGTAACATTTAATGAAGTTTACAATGATAAATACCTCTATGCTCTAATCGAGGCTCTCTAATACATCGGTTCTGCTTGATTAAGACCGGGACAACTTAAAAAGTCCAACTACCTATATGAGGCTCAAAATTAAAAACAAGAGCAGAAACATGTCTAGTCAAAGGTTTACCAACCTAATTAAGTACTGAAAGTATCTGCTGTCCCTCAACTGTACCAAAAAGCTAAAAGGTGATATTTGCCTCTTCAAAAGAGACTATCCGTTTCAGATATAAAACGCTTTTCCTTCCTAGCTTAACATCAAGGGAACTGGTTTCGTAGTATAGGCAGGGAGTTGCCACTAGTGGCAACTCCCTGGTATAAGATAATGCAACCTCCGTATTTATGTACCTGACAACGGAACTGATAAAATTAGTGGTGATAAATCTTATCAAGGTCTCAAGGTCTCAATGTGTCCATGTAGAAAGGAACACTTTTGGGTGGTCCTCCCTCGTATACAGTATGTAACTAAGCACCTCCTACTCGCGTGCTGTTCGCGTGTTAGTCAATCTATATATATCTACTCTCCCCGATGTGACAAAAGGAGTGACAAAAAGAGTGACAAAATTACGGAACACTATACAGGACATTGTCTATTAATACAATGTTTACCGTGACACATATATATAGCTTGTTAGGATATATATGGTGTATGACTATTATATATATATTATGCAAAACCTATTTATATGAAGTTTGAGAGTAAGTTATATATATCTGGGTATAACCTATATATATTTAGAAGTATAATCAATATATTTGGCACATAATTTTGTCACATACGGCGCCTCATATATCCGTCTGTTGCCCAAATAGAATATGGGTACTGAGTGTCCATGCGATCACAGCTGTTTTGGGTAGTCCGCCCTCTAGTTCCTATTATCCTACTCTATGATCTGTAATCAACCGCGAGAGGACCTGTGTATGTTACACCGAAAATGGCTACCCAGCTGGAAGGATTCGTGAGTACTGTGTTGAATCTCTCCGGTGAAGGTATGAATATGCTGCTTTTATGAAGTTTATTAATTGACAGGTTGATTTTTTTCATCGTTTCTTGTGACGATTGTTCGGTCCTTCGCCTGTTTTCACTCACCTTGCAGATAAGATCTCAATGCTTATCAGAGAATCACTCCTCTCTATTAGAAGTAGTTTCGCGAAACGTACCAAGTGTGTATTGACAATGTTACTTTGGTACTGTTAGTGTTAGCCTACTGTCAGTGTCAGTGTGTTAGCCTTGTAGGCCTAGGCACAAAGTTAATAGGCATACTGTTATCTTGGGTCAAACGGGCGTAATTGGTGATGAACAATCTGGTTTTAGAAGTGGCTTTGGCTCTTAGGCCTAGCTATTTAGAATTAGGGGCCGGAATATATGTCATAGGCTGTGTGGATATGGACGTAGCCTACGCAAACTAATAGGGTTAGTAAAGTGTAGCGGTATTGCCTATGAAAAATATCGATATACAGGCCTAGGTCCGAAAATACTGATAATACCGGTAATATCGGTATTTTCGCAAAATAGGTACACACACATTATGTGTGTAGGAACGAAGTTCAAAGGTTATTCCTTGTCCCATAATCCATTACAAGACAAACAAAGGTTCGCAATTTCAGATTGATCTTCAAAAATCAATTAAAAATTATACAAAAAGAAAAGATGAATAAATAATATTTTTACTGAAATGTTTGTTTAGCCTTACTTATCTCTCTCTCGTTTTATTTGTCACGGGATTCTCGCCCAACTCTCCTATAATGCCCGCAAACATAATAAGTGGCAGCTATCCCCATACAGGCTTGCCCGGTCCTTGCAGTAAATTCAAGCAGCAATAAACACTAGGGCTCTGACAGCATAGTTGCAAAGTTTCTCTGATACCTAAAATATGGACCGGTATTTTAGATATCAAATATATGCTTCGGTATTGTAGTCAACTAGTTCTTCTGTATGTCAAAAAATCTACATGCACAACAAAATTTCTATGCACCAAAAAACTAGTACTGCTACAGCTACATGCAACTATTGTAGAACAAATTAGACCCTGGAAGCTCCTGCCTTTAAGGGCTTTTCAGACCAGTTTTTCAAGTCTTATTGAAAACAGAAAAATATTCATACTTAAAATGTCCAAATTGTTCTCAGCCAGCGGATATTATTTGAAGTCAGAAAAAAAAACGGTAGCATTTAATGCAGTGATCCTAAATTACTTCAGCTAAGGTCACAACAGTCTAAATTAAGCCTCCCCCACCCCCATCCTTTTTAGCTGAAAGGTTTAATAGTACTTCAAGACTTTGTTGAGAAATAGATTACAGTGCAGAGGTTTGAACCAATCCAATAAAGACTGTAGAGTCAAGACAATATTTTGCAATGGCAACACTAATATATATGGGAGAATTTTGTAAGCTTTCACCAGCTGCAGATACCACTCTGCCAGCAAAATATGCTGTTGCATGCTTTATATCATGTTCTAGAACAAATAAAACATTTGTAGAAACTTAGGAATAAAAATAAAAAAGAAAACATTCCCCACTGCACAGCTACATTTCCCAGTAAGCCTAGCCTAAGGATATTACAGTACATAGAATCATACATGTGTAAATAGGTTCAAAATGTACATATACTGGGCTAATTAGGAGTTGATCAATTAACAAACTTCGTTACCATACAAACATGAAAACAGCCATAAAAATCAATGAAACTTGACAGTAATACTTTGTTACAGTATATGATTTCCTCCTTTTGCTATATTTTGGTGTTGTTTGGATTACAGTCTGTAGAAAATGCATCTTGAAATGTGGCAGCACAAGTAGCAATGCATTAAAGTAATCTTGAGTCAATCACTTCCTAAAACAAACAAATAAAATGCCATAAATTACCACATTAAAGCTAAGTTTTTCAAATAATGATAAAGAATAATCTCTTTTCTATCAGAACTTTTACTTAGAACTTCATAAAAGACATTCTTATCATCATTTTTAGTAACTCTTGTAAATTTCTGGCTCACACTTTTGCCCAAACACAAAAATCTTGCCATCACAAACATTTTTACTTCAAACACCAAAAACATGATGACAAATGATTGGTTTTGATGTTGTTTGAAGAATATGCATCGCAGGTTATTCTAACATTACAATCACGTCCCACTTACACGCTGCACTGGCATTTAGAAGGCAGTGTACTATATGTTACACGTTTAATAGGCAATAGCAAAAGTGCCAAGACATGCTGGAGAAAATTACATCATAGAGAAAAACTTTACACCTAAAGCCCACAAAAGTGTTGCAGATTGTTGTATAAGGGTCTTTTACACATGCCTTGTAAATATTTTTGAAGTTCTTGGCCAAGTGGATTTTTGTTTACCCTCCTAAGAACTCGACCCAGCTTTGTGAAAGGAATGTGCTGCTTACTAGCACAAATGTACGGTAGGCAGAAAGTACTAGCCGACTTGCTCAATCAAACCATACATTTTGGGCCTAAACTTCTCAGTGTAGTGCCCTAGACACTTTGAGTTTTCAGTTCTTCCTATCGTCAAGAATATCATCAATTTATTTACTTTTCCAACCATATAATCCATATGGCCAACTTTTTTTACGATGTTTCATTGTCCCAATTTGCGGAATCTTCTTGCAAGCTATACACACTGAAGGAGGATTTTTGTAATGCGAAATCGAGGGTAAAAAATCATAATAATTCCACTTCCATCTAAATCGGGATACTCTTCCTCTCTGCTTGAGGCCTAGGCTAGGCTAGGTCTGAAGTTTACACGCACACAAAGTGCATGTAATCCTCCACAGTTACATGCACTTAGGAAATTCTACGTGCACCTGTGCATGCGTGCACCTGGGTAAATCGAACCCTGTTGTTACTCTTACCTACTGTAGGAACTGTATTTAATTACAATAATAAATTTTCCCTAGCTGCTAATAAGCAAGTGGACCAAGCAATCTGTTTTAGGAATGCTTTGTTAATGAAACAGAGTTTCTAAACTTTTTGTTCCCCGGGATATAAAGCTTAAGTTGTTTTGACCAATTAGTTGTACCCGTCCTTCTATATGGCCGTGAAATCTGGGGCTTTGAAGACCTAAAACAGCTTGAGGCTTTTCATATTAAATTTAGTAAGTACATCCCAAATAAGCAATCCCCGAACTGCATGGTGTATTGTAAACTTAAGCGTTACAAATAACTTGAAACAATTGAAATAAGGATGACTAATATTTGGTATGGAATTGTAACTAGTAGTGAACATAATCTGTTGCATGTGATGTATCGCTTTCTAGAATCCCCTGACCACAATGATATTTACCCCTTTGGATAGTAAAGGTAAAAAGTATTATAAATAATTGTGATTTATAGACAAATGAGGAACACCTTAGACCAGGTTTAACTCCAAAATGATCTCCACACCCTCTTAAAATGGCAGAATAATTGGCATTTGTATGCATTTTAACACCAAGAAATGCTTTTCGATGAGGATAACTCAGGCAGGCAAGAAATCTGTGTGATGGTGATGTGGTGTGTGTGTGTGTGTTCGTATTACAGTACAGTATGTGTGTATTGCATTTGTGACACTTTGCTTCAATGCTTGTAAACATGATATCTCAAGATAGGAAGGACCGACACTTTTCGTATTTGGTGTAGATTTGTTATGATTAGAGGAAGAACGCTATTGATTTTGGCCGAGGGCAAAGGTCATTTGAGGTCACTAGGGGGCAAAACCAGGAAAAGCTTGTAAGCAGGATACAGTATCTCAAGTAAGGAAGGACTGAAGCTTCTCATACTTGGTATATAGATTTGTCATGCTGTGAAGAAGATTGCTATAACTTTGGGCGGAGGAAAGAGGTCATTTGAGGTCACTGGGAGAAAACCTGTGGAAACCTCAAACATGGCTTGAAAACGATAACTTGCTGTGTTCACTTTGATTGTTATACTTTTTCTGTCTCTTATACCCCATATTGAAGAGTTACAGAGAATAAAGTGAACTTGAACTCAAGATAGGAATGACAGACACTTTTCATATTTGGTACAGTATATATAGATCTATCATGTTGAGAAGAAAAAGCATATTGCTTCTGGTGTAGGTCAAAGTTATTAGAGGTCAAAACCAACACACCTCATAAACACAATATCTCAAGACAGAAAGGACAGGAATTTTTATATTTGGTAAACAGATTTGTCATGTTGAGAAGAACTCTACTGTTTTGGTGGAGGTTAAAGGTCAGTTGGGGTCACTAGGGGTCAAAACATGAAAAACCTTGTAAACAAGATATCTCAAGTAAAGAATGACTGCCACTTTTCATATTTGGCTTATAGATTTGTCATGTCAAGTGGAAGATCCCCGTTGTCTGTGGTTGGTGTCAAAGGTCATTTCATGTCACCAGAGGTTGCACTGTCAAAATTTTTTGCCTCTAGACAGTTTTAAGTTTGCTGCACACACCTATTTTGCCCTCTAAAATTATCCTTCCCTGTCCTCTCTCCCCTCCTCTTCTCAAAACATTTGATGAAAGAATGATCATGTTCACCTGTTTTTGATTTATGATATCACATTAGGTAGTAGGAATTACTCGGTATGAATACGGTCTTCTCATTCAATAATTTTCTCTTAATGATGATTTAACTACATGTACGTAGCAGAGTTAAACATGAATGAATCTGAGACAAGTGAACAGGATTGTTCTGCCTCCAAATTAATATTTTGGTTCAAATGTTGCAGTATGTTGTCTCCTGGCAACAGGATGGTATGTGAATCCTTTTATGTACTTCTATGTTTTTACTACTGTAACAGTTTACACATTTGACACTGCAGGGCTGGAAAAAATGTTTATATCCCAGGAAGGGAGTAGAATTATTTCCCAGAAGGAAGTAAAATTTCCCACAGTTCTCCCTGTATTTTCATGTACAGGAAAGGGAAATTTTCCTTCAGCTGCCTAAATTTCCCTCCAAATGGGCAAATTTCCTGGGAAGGAGCCTCCTAGCTTCCTAACTTTTTCCACCCATGTTTGACGGAGGGATTTTTTAAGTTATAGTAAGCATGGCATGGGCTTGAACTTACATTATTTGTACAGTACTTACATATATACAAGTATGTAACTACTTGTGTAGAGCCAAATATACATGTCCTTTCAACATCACTTCTGAAATATGTAGATTCCCTTGAATAGTGAATTTTATATTTGAAAATGTTGAAGATATCAACCAGAGTTGATCTTTTTATTTTCAGGCAATTATTCTAAACTATGTGAAGACATAAACAAATATCTTGATGTGCTGAAGAGAAATGTGGCCAATATTGATAGTGTCTTGGAAACACTGGACCCACAAATGCATGCTCTGGGTGTGTTGGCAGTACTGTGAGTATTTTTAGTAAACTGTACTGCATGTACATAATCTCAGTGCCTGTCCTTTTTCTGTTTAATGAAAAGAGACAGCAAAGTGTGAGTGTAGTAAAATACAGTACTGTTATATTTTACAGCAAATAATTATCAAAAGTCACACATACTGTAATATATCAAATACTCATGAGGTACTGTGTATATGATGTTTTATAATAATTTTTAACCAGTTCTTTGTCACTCTATGTGGTTCAAATTTTTTCAACTTCAAGTGGATAAAGTTGGTGTCATTCAAAGTAGTGAACCTCACCAACTGGCAGGATTTGAATTCCTTGCCAAGTAAAAGTAAGGTTAGATGAGCTTTCAACAAATTTCCCATCTCAGCAGGCCTTTCAAAAGATACCAAATTTGATTGTAATTGTTTGGACTTGGTCAGGTTGCCACTTGACATGAAGTTGTAATTCTTATTAGTCATAGGCCTCTCTCACTTTTGAGGTCACTAAGCATTATTAAAAGTTGCCCTTCAGGGCATATTACAGTAGTTATTATTACGGTATTACTTTTACTAATATGTGGTACGTGTAGGGCTCATACTGTAATTGTTGGTAAATTTGATAGTGACGTTTGGTATTCAACTTTGGAGACTTTTTAAATATCAGTTCCTGTAAAAAGTTTATTGAGACTAGGGACAAGGGGTTGGCTACTTTTAAAGCAACTTGTGCACTGTTCCACTTCAATTAATCCATATTATAACTTTGTTCTGTATCATTTCAGGAATGCTAAATACAGTGCTCCAGCCTCCGCTGGCATTGACTTTGAAACGCTCTTCTCGCAAACACAACTTTTCTTTACAACATGCAATGGTGAACAAGTACGGTTTGCAACAGACAATTGTAAGTTTTTCCTTGTGTTCATCTTTGAATCAAGCTTGCACTGTTAAGCAACTACAGCACTTGACATGCCTTAATCAAGACATGCCATTCGGGTATTAGAAGTGTCTTGCCCCAGTTCTACTTGCAAGACAGTCATATTATTAATTCTCATCTGAAAGATTTTTTGGTGTTTGGTTTCAGTGATAAGAGAAACCAATGCATTCATGATGGCGTGCGTGTGTATGTATGTATGTGTGTATGTATGTGTGAGCTTGTAAACGATACCTTGCCGGTTACAAGCAGCTCACGAGAACTGAGGCCTCAAACGTCTTTCCTCGCTCACGCGGAGCTCGTAACTGGTGTAGCTACCCGAAAATTCGGACACTGCAATGAGCTCTGTCACGTGATATGCAAGAGCCTGCCCTCGCTCGCGGCATTCACGTGCCGCGTGACATAAACGGCTAAAGGGGAATTCCGACCATTTCCTTACGGGGAACAGTTCTGTGTACCCCGTAAGGCATTGAATACAGGTATGCCCTGTGTGTGTGTGTGTATGTGTGGGTTTGTGACACTTTGCTTGTTAACACGATATCTCAAGAAAGGAATGTCTGACAGTTTTCAAACTTTGTACATAGATGCACCATATTGAGAAGAAGAACGCTATTGTTTTTGGTGGAGGTCAAAGGCCATCTGGGTTCACCGGGGGTCAAAGTCTGAAAATCTCGTTAACACAAAATCTCAAGGTAGGAAGCTTGGATAGATTTCGTATGTAGTATGTGGATGCATTATGGTCAGGAGATGGTCCCTATTGTTTTTGGTGGAGATCAAAGGTCATCTGGGGTCACCAGGGGTCTAAAGTCTGAAAACCTTGTTAATGCAATATCTCACGGCAGAAAACTTGGATAGATGTCATATTTGGTATGTGGATGCATTATGGTCAGGAGATGGTCCCTACTGTTTTTGGCAGAGGTCAAAGGTCATCTGGGGTCACTGCTGGTCAAGGTCTGAAAATCCTACTTTTGCAATATCTCATGATAGGAAACTTGGATAGATTTCATATTTGGGTATGTGGATGCATTATGGTCAGAAGATGGTCCCCATTGTTTTTGGCAGATATGAAAGGTCATATGGGGTTTTCCAGGAGTCAAAGCCTGGAAACCTTTTTACGATCTTTCAAGATAGTTGTTTGTCCATTTGTCTGTCTGTTGTTTGTATGTCTAGCAATGTATGGCTTTTATGGAGGTCAAAAGGTCATCTGGAGTGACAAAATTATTTTTTGAACATGCTAGCATAATATTTGAATGAGAAGATAATGGTGCATGATGGCACTCTTTGAAACAGAACATTTATGTATCATCAAAACCTCAATGCAGTTTTGCATTCTGGTTAAAAAGGCATTTTTTGTGTGTGTGTGTCCTTCTGTGTGGGAGCTCTGCTTTTCTTGAAGCTTGGAGGAGAGTGGGAGGCAGGTGGTTTGAGCAAATAGGTTTTTCAAACTGTTTTATAAATTTACAATTTTGCCTCCCAGCATTGTGGGCTATGATCTTGTAGGGAGGGGAGGGTCTTGTTGGTGGAGTTTATAATGTCAGCTATCCTGTGATGAAATATTTAGAGTCATTTCTCATATTGTTGCAAAGTGACTAAAACTTTAATTTGGCTATTTGAAGGAGAATGGAAAAAAGAATCTGTGAAGGCCAAGTAATATTTTGTTACAGATCTTTTACAGTAGGATTGATTTGATTGGTTGGAATTTTATGCCTTAAATTTATCCAAAGGTTTGGTTTAATCTAGCCATTACAGGGGAAAAAATGTCTACATTTCAGTCTTCATTGAGGCCAAACAGCTAGGTTTGGGGGTTATATTGTAAATTTTGATTGTGTTTTGCTAGTAAGGACTCAATACAAACTAATCTACCTTGAAAAAGCGTCACTCGCTGTAAAGCCCCTGTCACACATTTTTCCTGGGAAGCACTGCATGCAACTTGTGGGTGACAAGTTTTGCTGCCTGCAGCTTCCCGCAGATAGAATGGACCTAACTGTATCCCACCCATGTTTTGCCTGTACATTACTTGCCCCCATGGGTACAAGTAAGTGAAAGTTGCCTGCAGCCAAGTTTTGAGCATGCTCAAGACTTGTTCTGGGTGAACTGCAGGAGTTTGCCAGCAGAGGCTCCCACATAACACCCTCAGAAGGCCCGAGGCAGTCACAAGTCACCAGCAGTTAACCCTTTACCATTGTTTGGGTCCTTTTGGACCCATGCGGAGAGCTCGGCTGTCACACATCTTTACTGTTTCATGCGGAGCTCGAAACTGCGAGTAGCTACCCAAAAATTCGGCCACAACAGCGAGAGAGACAATAGTTTAAGGTCACGGGGTCAATGGCCTACGGAAGCCTATGCGGGGCGGGCTACGGCCGCTTTTCCGCCCACTCCCGAGGCGCGCAAGTGTGCCCCGATCGGAGCACAACGGTAAAGGGTTAACTTGCTTGAAGAAGGTAGGTTGGTCATGGACCGTGTAGGGATTTTGCGTGAGCCCTTGTCAGATGCGGGCATGGAGCATGCATTTTGCGAGTAAGGAACAGTGTTGGTACTGTCAACTTGTGTTCAAAACGTCAATTCTCCAGGTATGGAACGAGGAAAGTGAGGGCATGTTGCAGGCTAGTAATGCGAGGGCTTGCTGCAGAAAATGTGCTGGCATTTTGTTGGCATTTTGTGAATACTTCTGCCATGTTCATATGCCCACAGTCAGTATGTGAAAACCACACACATTGCCGGCAACTCCCACAAAGGTGTCACATAACTGGCACAAATGTAAACTAAAGTGCCCCTGAGCTAACACGGAACTCTCAAGGGCAGGCACCCAAGTCACACAGAGAACATGCAAAACCCACGCTAGTATCAGGCATCAAAGATGCAAATTCCATATGACTTGCTCCAAAATCTTGACCTGCCTACAGAAGTTTTCCTGTATACAACAAAATCCTTGCCTGCAACAAGCCTGTGAAGCCTGCGGGAATAGTGTGACAGGGGCTTAAAGGACACCAAGGCCATGCCAGAAATACCAAGGCTATTGTCAAAAATGCAGCAACCATGGTCATGTTGTTCTCATTTATTTTCAGCCATTTAAATTGCATAGAAGTCAACTCTACTAAAAGTGTACAATACTTGTGTCCTTTGTAACAAAAAACCTTTTCTAATTCATCTATAATTCATTTTTCAGATGCCTACCTGGCTCATTTCTTTACACAAGCTCTTGTTCAAAAGAAGCAACCTATAAGGGGTATCTCTACTTTACTGGCTGCCCTGGCTAAAATACAGCTGCATCCAGGGCAGTTGACATCCATTCATGCAGATATTTGTCAGGTAAATACATGCTCAAATAGTAACTGTAGTAACTGTGCAGTAGAAATTTGAAGCATGTACACATTTTTGTTTTTAAAGAAATAATCTATACAGTAGGTCATTTGCAGAATGAATTCAGAAAGGCAAAATGGAGCGTACTGCACTGTGTTGAACCTAGTCAAAGGTGGATAATAGCTAAAGACTCACATGTAACTTGTTTAGAACCAGCTCAGTTTGAATTGGTCTGGTTTTTCATCTATAACAAATTGCAGCTCTCCAAGAATACCACAAGAAGTTAAAATAAAGTTTAACATTTTGGTGCAACTACTATCAACATGTTTATTTTTTGTCTTTTGCGACTTTTCTGCAGTTCTAGAAAATTTCTTCCATTGGAAGTTGAAATTGAGACTTCCAATAAACACAATACAAAACATGATGTATGTAATGGAAGTTTAATCTGGTTTTGTGTATATGGGAATGCCATACACTAAATGCTGTAAAATTGTTAAAATATTTTTCATCAGGTTAAATTATTTTTGACTATGAGTGTCTTTTGAAGCTAATTATATTCATTCTTGTCTTGTTGCTTAAAATTTACTTTCTACATGAACTGAATGTCATCTGTATGGCACTAACCTCATCAGGGAGCTGTTATTTGGATGGAGACAGAACGTTTTGAAATGAGGTTTACGCCATCAAGGCCACTCAGTAATTGGTCTTTTGTATCCTTCTTGGCATTTCTATTATGCTTGTACGGGATTATTAAGAAGACACAAAAAGGCATTTGTCGTCTGCAATAGTTAGAGTAGGTTCGGCAGGTTTTTTGTGCGCCCACAGCATTCCAGTGGTCAAGTAAATAAAGGTAAAATTCCGTCTTTCAAAGCTCAGAGATGCGTATGAAAACATATCAACTTGGTCATATGACCAAATCTGAACAAGAACATCTGAACATCTGGCTGTTTCTGGAAGCCTAAGGAAATGTCTGATTGTTGTCAAAAAATTAGACTTTTACCCCTACAGCTTATAAGCATGTCATGCCTTCTAGGGGGAAGGGTCAGTTGAATTCATTTGTTTTTAGTTAAACAGTCGTTTCGAGTGTGATTGCATCTGCTTTTAAACTGTTGGCGGTACTGACCTACCTATCAAAGCATTGTTCTGCATGAGCCACTTGTCTAAGGATTACTTGCCTTGAATGAGATGGTGTCCCAGGAATGATATTGAAGCTGTGCCGCGGGTAAAGGAAGGTAATACTGTACCTTTGCAGCAATTATACAGCTTATCTTCATTCCTTTAAATGGGTCTTAAAGTATTAGCATAAATAAAAATTTCCATTGCATCTCCTTCCAAATAACAGCTCTCTGGTCAAAGTAAGTCAAGTATTTTCTGATGGTACGATTAATTTAATCTGAAAATAACTTACATCTTTTTACTTTATTTTAGCTCTGTTTACTGTCAAAGAACATGAAACCAGCCCTTCCTTTGTTGGATACAGATATCACAGATATAAGTCAGGAGGTATGAGTAATGCTTAAGTTTATCTTTCAAAAGTTAAAGCCAAGCACTTCATGTTTTTGTGTCATGAAGCAGTTTGGGTCACCTACTGTAGTGTGTGTGAAGACACATAATTTCTTGTCTCTCTGCTTCTAAAATTTAATGTTGCTTTCAGTGTCACATGTGTAAAAATTTTGCAACATTTTTCAATTGCAGTCAACACGGTGGAGCAGGGCAAAGCTTCAGTTTACAGGATAATGTACTTGTTTTCCTCTTTCCTCTCTTATATTGGGGAAGAGAGGGGAAATCTTTCCATTTTTTATTGGGAGTGATTAAAAGTCCCTAATTACCTCTACTTGCCCCTTTCCCAAGACTTCTAAAGGATAAATCTATTTCTTTTTCTAAAAACAGTTTTGATATTCCACTTACTCTTTCAAATATGTGAAAATGTTGAATTGCAATTTTTTCTTTTGTATCGTAGAGTGGCCATTTTGATGCTACCAGCTTCCTATGTTATTACTACTATGGCGGCATGATTTATGCAGCACAGAAGAATTGGAACAGGTCAGCGTACTTTTTTGAAGTGGTAAGTGTATAACTTCATTAAATACATTCAAAATTACATTCATACCTTCTGTTGTTTTATACTTTCTGTCGTTTTAACAATTTGTAATCATAGCTTGCTTGAACTTTTTTTTGTGTGGTATGTAAACTTGTGCTGCTGACCTTTATGTCAAAATTTGAAGTCTCTGAAGAGGTGCATAGCCAGGATTTTGTCTCCAGGGTTTGGCAGGGGGGTGTGTCATTGGGGAAGGGTCTTTTTCTTTGCAGGAAATAAAAGTTTAAATATTAAGACCTTGGTATGGAAGTCTCAAATGTTGTAAAATTGATGTTTTTTTTTCCGTTATTACTTAGGCAGCTTGGATCATGTAGGGTTCAACCTTCAGACAACCCCCCATTTCTCTGTTTGTGTTTCTGAATTGAAAAGAGAAGAGTTTCAATAATTCCACTAACCTCCAACCAACTCTTGTGGGGATTAAGCCAATAAACACATCACTTGTTGGTATATTCTCCTAGCACTAGTATTTACATGTAATATCTGTTTTCAAGGTTTCTCCAAAAATGGTCTAATTCAGGGAAAATCTGCAAGTGAAAAATCAAATTTCATATTAAAATTATCAACCATGTTTAGATCCGTATCATAGTAAGAAAGGATTAATGATGCAAAAAGGAATAAATAGCTAGGTTTTTTTATCTTGTTTTGTTGAATGAAAATGAGGGAATCATAATTTGTAATTTAATCCTCAGAGTAATCCAATCTCACCATCATTTTAAAGTTTTAAATGGTGGAATTTGATGCCATAATTGTTAAAACCCTGTAAATTTGTAACACTTCTAAAGAAATCAAGATTTGGTAATTACCAAGTCACTAGAAATATCATAACTTGGTATTATCTTCATTTTGTGATCAATATTTCAACCATCTGTAAATATTTTTATTTTCAGGCAATAACTACACCTAGCATGGCTGTCAGTCACATTGTGTTAGAAGCATACAAAAAATATATATTAGTTTCCCTCATCCTTCATGGCAAAGTCCCAAATCTTCCAAAATACACATCACCTGTTGTTAGTAGATTCATCAAGGTAAGTTTCTCAAAGTTGGGTATGTAAAGTTTTTTTCTTTGGTTCTGGATATTTTTTTTCTTGTATTTTTTATTTAAATCCATGATGAGATAGATGTTTGCCTTTGCAGAAGTCCATCATAGCCACCACAGTGTTTAGGGAAAACTGCATTTCCTAATGAAATTAAATTAAATGGCTACTGGTTCATTGCTCCCATTAGCTGCTTCAGTGATCAGTAGTTTTGATTACCATTTTGGTACAATAGAAGCCCCACAACTTAGGGCAGAGTCACTTATGTAGCTGGTAGTTATTGCCAAGTCACTTTTACTTCTCCTGTGCCTAAACTGCCCATACTGTCCAGTTACGCCCAGTTATGCACAGTTACATGACTCTCTTCTAAGGGGTTAAAATAACAAAATACAATAAACTCTAAAATAAGTGCTGGCAAAAATGAGATGAAATTACTCATGGTGCATTGAAGGGTTAGATCAAATTCAGTTAACTATGATATAAACTGCCATCAAATATCAACCCTTTCAGAGCTGTTAACAAATACTTAAAGGAGCATCTAATGCAGGCTTCCTCAATTAAATTTTCTGAAGCACCACATTGCTAAATCTTACTGATATAATGGGCCACTGACCTCCGTCCAAGGGGAGGGGTATAAGGGGAGGCGGTGGCCCCCTCCCCTTTTGAAAATTTTTGCATTTCATGAGGGACTTACATGCAAAATCATGCAAAATTTGTTCAGTTTTCCCAGCCAAAATTTTTGTTGATTGACCAGAAGCGGGGAATCAACAAAGCCCTGACTCTAATGAATGTAAACAGTGACAGTGATTGTACTTTCTTGTGAGAACAAATAGGACGTTATTATATCCTTGTTGGTATGTGACGTCAGTCTGTGGGAAGTATTCGATTTTTTTAAAGTACCTATTTTTGAGACAGAACAATTCATGTCAGAAATGTTCTGAAAAAGTTAAATTTTATAATATTCTCCTAGTAATATTTTCCCCATTCCAAACCACGTCGCGCACCACAAGTGGCGCGCGTGCCGCTATTTTAGGGAGCCTGATCTAATGAATATTCATAGCAGCACTTGACAAGTTTAGGGATAAGATGAATTTTTCAAATGCATTTACAATATATCCTTGTTTGGCAAATATCCAACATAAACTTGAACTTGTGTTGCATGAAGTGTAATGTCCTATCTCTAATGCATCTCCTCCTAATCTCAAGTTATTTGTTAGAGATTTAAGCAAGAGGTCACTTAGGAAAACCATTTTTCACACATTTGAATAGGTCTCGAAATATGTCAATTGAAGCATCTTTTTACCTTGATTTATCCTGAGACAGATTTACATTGCTGCTGCCGCTCTTGCTCTTATTCTACCATATTTGTCTTATTGCTGTATTGTCTGGTCTGGTTATCCTTTTTGTCATTTAAGTAAATTGTTCTTCAAAAATAAGCCCTTTGACATATATGTTCTGCTTTCCCTCGTTATCATACCAACGACTTATTTAAATCATTGAACTTAATAAAACCATGACACTAGAAACGAATATCAAGTTTTAGCCATCTCTAGCTGACCACTCTTAATCCAGAATCTATCAGAGAACTTCCTGTTCAGGTGTCTTGGGATCAATTAAGTTAAAGGTGTTTGAACCCTTTTAAAGACTGTTTGGTTAATAGAGCAAGTTCATTTGTGCAATTGTAGAGATAAGCCTCACCTGGGGAAAAGACTTTTCTCGGGTAATATTGGCTAAAATATCATATTCATTTCCAGCAGCATGATAGATATTTGTCACTCCTTTGACCTGTGTAAGGGAGAAACCTCTCTTGATACAGTCTGAGATATTGTGCTATGAAATTGCAGTCATAAGATGAGTCATTGTGGTTCTTCCTGAGAAAGAAGAGGCTTTGATATTTCAAATTTCTGTGAAAAATACTATAGTGACATTCAATTTCTTTTAAGTATGTTTGAGCATCTGGTTCTTCAAGTTTATTACCTTGTGTCAATCTTTGTTGAATGAATAGTTTACAGTGAAAGACGTATTTAGTAAGCTTTGCATATAATACTTCTTCCACCCTGCTATAGAAGTAATGAGACCTACTAATACATCAATGTAACCACGTTGTTTCATTTCAGCCGCTAAGCCAGTCATACAATGAGCTGAGTACTGCTTGTGCCTCCAACAGCCCCTCTAAAGTGAGGGCAGTACTAGACAAGCACACTGAACAGTTTACAAATGTGAGTTATTTCATTTTAAACTTTATCTCTTTCAAAGTTCAATGTTTCTTACATAACCTTAAAGAAAATTCTTTAAGCTTGGACTCATGTTACAGTTTGTGTAACATATATCGGTCCGTCTAAGAAGCAAGAATGTTCACCTTTATGCAGGGGAGTGGCCAACCTTTTTGATTGAACGGGCTAGAATTGAGGAATAAAAAATTGATCAGGCTGCACCAACGACATGCTCTTGATATCAAACCTTTAATTCTGAGGACTTTGAAGCATTGTAAATCTTTAATCACTAAAAATAAAATTTTAATACAGGAATGTTGTTAAGTAATGTTGATCTTGGAATAAGATGTTATATTTTAAGATCAACAGGAAGCTTGCTTACTTAATTTATAGTGTTCAATGTTAGCACCTCATTAACAAAGCCACATTTAACAGTACCTGCTATAGTAGGCCTATTAATCAGGAATGTCAATCAAAGGCATAAAGAACTCTTCCAGTTCAGAGACAGAACATTTTTGTTCAAACTTCCTTGAAGTTCAGGTGCCTAAAATAGACCACCAAACCACTGATGAGTGCGAAAAGTTTTGCACTTTTTTCAAGAATTTTATAAAAAAATTCTGGAACTGGGTAGAAAATTCAGGCAATCTTTTCACTTATATTTCATCTCTGCCGGAAAAACAACTACACCTATTCTGTGCCCGATTTTGTGTCGTTTCCTACCCGAATTTTCGACCTCAGAAATTTTTTTGGGAGTCTTCCCCTGCCCTGCCTTGTATGCCTATGGTTCCAGTTTGCAACTAGGCTCATATGCTAAGATCAAGTAAATTCACTGGAAAATTCAAAATTTCACAGTGTTAGCCAAATTTGTGTTTTAGTTAATAGTAGGGACCAATCCAAAACACTAATCATATCGATTCATTTCATGGCAACCCTGATACCATGGTAATAATTTCTATCACTGCTCCAAGTTTTGCAAAATAAGGGGTATATCATCACTAGGGCTGTGACATTTAAACGGTTAACCGACCGACCTGTCGGTTACTCGTGCGTTATTCCTCTGCATAGATTAACCGCTTTTGTATTGCCAATTACTCAGTCGCCGCGGCATGGCTTTGTTAGTAAATTGCTACACAAACATCGCGCAACAAACAGTGTCAGTTTCTCACAAATTATCATACGAACAATAACTGTTAAAAGAGTTTTAAAATCAGCAGTTCGATTGACCAGATTAATTCCACGGCAGCTCCCTGAATTAAGTACATAACAATGAGTAACGAGTGGCGCACCCATTGTTACTTTCGTTGGCCGAACTTCATGTGCTCGTCTCCTAATCCCTTCAATAGCTACACCCAAGCACAACTTTAGAAATAAGTGGCACGTTTGAGAGATTACCATAAAACATGAAGGCTGTAAAATGGATAAGAGCAGTTTGGATTTTGTCGAGTTTTCATTGCTAGTCAGACCATGATTAGGGCACAAGTATATTTGAATAAATCTCCCCACTTGTAGCAAATCGAAATATTTTATCATGCTGCACCTCCGTACATTTTACTATTTTTCATTGTTAGTAGCAGCATTTGGAAAAAAATTAACCTGTAAAATACGATCGTAAGCGCCAGATAATTCCCGCCATTTTGTTGTTTGCCCAATATCATATTAAATGGAACATTCCATGTTGATATTTATGAATAAGCATAAGCAGTGCGTTGAACCGCCTGGGTTGTATAGTTGCGATAATGAACTGTACTGTAGAAGTCCACCCTATGATGCACGTAAAAATAAGCAACTATCTAATTTTTAGGGGTTCTGGACAGCAAAAAAAATGGATTCTATTAATGCATCTTATTGTTCCTTTCTGATATGAATATCCCCATATTTAAGGCACTTCTTGTCCAAACCTTACGTCTTGTTTAAAAATAATCAGCAACTGAAATGCACTTTAGTCAGATCCCCGAAAAATCCACGCACGCAGAGATTTGTGATGCCGTTTCTCCAAGAATTTAGCACGGGGCTTGGCCGGCTGCACAGGCCAGCTATGTAAGCCTCGGCAGTGCGATCTTCATGATGCAAACTCAATGGGGAAATTCGTTCGGAGGTCTGGTATTTTCACACACTAAATCTCATAGGCGATGGCGCGAGTTGTGATTGGCTGGCTCAGAATCAACGAATTTGATCCAATCACGATGCAGAGGCAATTCAAATTTTGCAATAGATCTTATGCATATGATGTCACCGAGCAAAACATGGTCCGGTAAAAACGGATACGCTCGCAAGTCTACTGCATGCATGGGACCACGTGCATCATTGTTTTCGTTCGTATTGATGTCATATGATAACATTCCATGAGTCCTACTGTAAACAACTTTAAGGTAGGAATCCTGGGAATTCCTTAATTTATGCAGGATAATAGGGCTTGGTTGTGATGTTTGCAGCTGGTTGGCTGTTTACAGTGCAATTGTACAGGTCGCTACTACGACAAACACGTGAGCGCTGTACATGTATTGAATACTGTCACTGCATCGCAAGCAAGCTGCATCAAAACAGCGGTGTCGGAGTGTTTCATGAAGTGACTGACGATATTACATAGGACTAGGCGGGAAAATACAACAGTTGGTGTAATTTTAAAAAGTGCACATGGTCTGAAGAAAGCTTCAGTAAATGCGGGATGGGCTTTTACTGTGGAAAGATGATATAAACCCAGCGCAAAATACCAATGTTTTTGCTACATGCTTACCTCAGCGAACATGACTTACGACGCCATTTTTAGACTTGTACTTACCTGTACAAAAGTGATGGCGCTCTGTGGAAATGTTAACTTTTTGTTGTTGTGGTGAACATTACGTCATTTTCGGTTAACCGTTCAACCACCGGTTAATAAAATCAGTTAAACGAATAGTGAATTAACCGAAAATGCACAGCCCTAATCATCACCCCATGACAATATTGTCAGATGTAAAGCTTGTCACTATGATTATCGCAAAAGGAGGGAATCTGACAGCTCATTCCATGGTTACACTGACAGACAAACTGTACTAGCTGTACTAACCATATTTAGGCCTAAATGTGGACATCATAAACATGGTGGTAACTCCATGCACCAATGCGCAAAATCAGCTACTCATGCTTATGATGAGTAGATGATCATAAGCATGGAGTTTACCACTGCAAGGTAGTTACTTCATGCCACAAGTTGATAGTGATGATACCCAAAATGGGGGACATCGTTTGTAAAATTGAAAGCAAAGCTATAGCTCATTTGTTATGATGTAAAATGGACTGATATTTTTCTTTTCCCTGAGAAATCTCACGGGCCGCAAAAAAATCACTGGGGGGCAGCATGGGGCCGGTGATCTGTAGGTTGCCCACCCCTGCCTTAAAGGAAAAAAAACGGTTGCCTAAAATAATGTGCAATTATGTTGATTATTTTCAAAAAGATTTATTATTTTGTTAAATGCTTTGTGCAAAATATCTAGCATTTCTAAGCTTATAGCTTGGAGAATTGGTAAAGAGAATGGCAGTGTATGGAATTTTCTAAACCTTAAAAATTTGGGAATGATCAGTTTCAATAATTTTCCTTGCAGGATAAAAATATGGGTCTTGCCAAACAGGTTCTGGCATCTTTGTATCGCAAAAATATCCAGAGATTAACAAAGGTTTGTTCTAAGCTATAAGAGGATTTAAGTCAATGTATACCTTTTGTTGAAAAAGTACTCTTGTTGAGGAAATAATTTGTTTATTGAGCTAATTTTTAGGCATTAAATGAAAATCTTCCTTTACTTCCCATAAAACCTTAACTGAAATGTTTCTCTGAAGACAAAAAGTCACACCATTTTCTCAAAAGAGGGAGCGACTCCCTTATTAATGGTTGTTAACACATTCATTAATTACTTAAGAGTTGTCAAGTGCTTAATTTCTAGAAGTGTGTGTCTGCCTGTAGAATGTCAGAAACTCAACATGACCAAAACTATAGTTTTGAAATTGAACAGTTTCTTAGGAAGTTTTGATATTAAACAGTTTCTTAGGAAGTTTTGAATTATAAAAGACTTTATGCACTGACATCATCTTGACTTCATTTGGAGAAGAAGAAAGGAAAAGTGGGTTTTCAGCCAGTCCTGAAAATGTTTCAAAGTACACCTTGTCAGTTGTCAGAAGTAGAAAATACCCAAGTTGGCCCTGTTTTGTGTATTGCATTCTTTTTTTTTGATCTCTATGCAGACATTTTTGACATTGTCATTAGCTGACATTGCCCGCAGAGTCCACCTCAACTCACCAGAAGAGGCTGAACAGTATGTCCAGAACATGGTAAGATACCTATTGGCCTGAGATAAAACCTTGTTGCAAGGTTGGACTGTAGACTTAATTTGCTGTCTGAGAATGTAGAAAATAATATACTCAAATGTGAATGCTCAATTTATCTAAAATGTTATTTTGCAAAGCATTTTTCAGTTGATTCTGCTATTCTTTTGTAGTATGTGAAGGTTATTTTTTTCTATTTCAATGGATTAGGGAAAACAAGCCAGTGAGCCACAACTGGAAAAAAAGGCTGTGACCTGCTCGACTTAAACCAATCGGTTGGAAACTGGGCTGAAAAACTGCATCTAATCTAATCTATTTTTGTCTTTTTCTTTTGAAACCAAAACATCCTACATTTCATGTTATCCTTGATTGATAGTTTATACTAGTGGCAGCTTTACTTTCTACCATCAGAGTTACAACAGAATGATTAATTGGTGTAGTCATGTGATCTTTATACAGATGCAGGAAATAAAGTGCTTTGAGAATGTCAAGTCAGTTAGATGAGGTTTTATGGCTCAGTTCCTAGCCAATCTAGCCTTATGCTTAAAGGGGAAGTTTAAGCAAAAATTTAATTTTTCTGTGTGAAGGAGGAACTAAATCTGCACAGTGTGGTGAAAGTTCCATTAAAATCAGACATGTATTTCTGGAGATATCAATAAAATGAAGTCAGTAGATATGTGTCCCAAAGTGAGTTTGAGGGCAGCAGAGCTTATATCACTTCCTCATATTGAAAAGGAATGCTTTGTTTCCCTTTGTTTTATCAGACTGCTGTGTTGACCTTGAAGTTAATAGTAATAGGACCTCCCTGTGGGGAATGAAAAGTTTGTAAAGTTCTCATGCCTCTTATGCAATGATATTTTAATAATAAAGGATTGTTGAGGAAAAAATCAACTCTAAAGTTTAAATAAAAACAAAAGACTGTCCATTAATGTGGGAGTATGATCATGATGTCATAAATGCTTCCTTTAAGTTCACTTTTTGTTGAAAATGCGAAACTTTATGTGCTCATATTTTGAGAACCACACATCGAATTTGAATGCAATATCACAAAAATGCTTTGAATAAGTACCTCGCTAACATGCTAAATCCAGTTGTGACCTTAAACCCTTCTTTTAACACCAAGCACAGTGGCAGTAGAGTCAATTTTTAAAGTTTACATTATCACCCAACCAAGAGTCAAACTCCAGACCTCATGGTTGCATTTGAGAATGTAAGATTACAATGAATATTGCTGCAGAATGATGGTGCTTGGACTTTTTATTGATGCTAAAATTTTCATCCATATCTGTTGTGAATTTGTCTTTGGTCTCAGCTTCTTTTAAAATGTGCATTTAATAATCAAAGTAATTAATTTTCATTCAAACAGATTGAAGATGGAGAAATTTATGCAAGCATTAGCAAAAAAGATGGCATGGTCAGTTTCCATGACAACCCTGAAAAATATGATAATCCAGAAATCTTGAGAAAGATTGACGACCAGGTCTGTTTTTCCCCCTTTTTCTTAGATTTTGATCAGGGTTCTAGCTATATAGGACAGTGCTGCACAGGGCTGGCCAGCATTTCTTGTTTGTGCTAGACACTCACATTCAATTGAATTGTTTCATCTGGCACAAATTTTTGCAAACTAAACATTGCCAAAAATGGGCTATTTTGATAGCACCCCCAAAGTCATTTTTAGCTCACACATGTACACAGTACATGTGTGAGGTTATAAAATGGGCCAGATGGCATCAACTTTTTAACAAAAGCCTACTCCCTTTCCATTCGTGGAGATTTGGTTCTGAAATTTTGATATGTGATTGTTTGTCAGTACAGCATTAAAACCTACGTGGTTCCATTCCAATATGGGAGTGTTAAGCATGTTTTTTTAACTATTTGTGTATAGAGCAGGGTTCATTGTGCCTGCTTAACAGTTAGCTGTTTATTCACTGTGCTGACTGCAGTGTACTTGGTTGTGTGTTCAAATGCCTTGCAGGCAGACTGTTGTTTGATTCCTGACTCACCTGTGGACACCAATCAGTGGTTTCTGCAATCACAGTGTCTTGGGGATAATAGCACTGTATTGTGAAGAGAGCCTCATGTTAGATTGAGCAGCTAGGGATACTTGACACACATGGCCAGTGTAGCTTACAAGAAAGGAAATCTAGGTTTAATGTGGTGGGGATGTCTATTCTGTTTCTAGATCAGTAAGTTGGTCAAGGCAAGTAATTGTAATAACTGTTTGAGTTCTAGTGCAGTAGGAGAGCCATTTGAGGAGCAATGCATGTTTTTGCCAGTGCAAATTCACGCAGTGTTTCTTATGGAGTTATAGCAGAAACTAAATGTTCTTTGCAGTACAGTACTTTATAATATGCTTGATACATCCTACATATTGAGAATTTTTTCCAACTTGCTCCTAATTAAGTTTGTATAGCCCAACAGGTTTTCTTAATTTTACAAAATTTTGCAGTAGTATTTGTAGATCTTTCAATTATGTCATTTTCTTTCTATGTAAAAGTTTGCACTTTTTAAAGGAGGGAGGGGGACTGTTTTAGCATACCTTGTGATTGGGTTTTGAGTTCTTTTCTCCTTTTGTACCTGTTATTTACTATAAGGTAAGGAGGTTTTGTGGAAGCAGATGAAGAAGTAATAAAAGTTGGTTCTCTGAGTTGCTATTTTTTACAGACAAGAGACAATGTGTGAGCTACAACAGCATTGCTGTTCTAGTTAATTTTGCAGTGTTATAAGTGGAAATGCTGAATAAAAGAAACAAATGCATGACATTACTGCTTTGAAGTGCAGTCTGCCAGTCAATAAGTTACTATAACATGATCAGATAATTATGACTTACTTGTGACAAAACAGTCTCTAGTCATTTATATCATGTCCTTTTAGATAAATTTTACTTTCAGAAAACATTATTAACTAAACAGGGAAATTATCTTCAAAATGTTCATACTAATTGAAAACCTCAACTAAGAAGTTGAATGAAATTACAACTTGGTGAAAATATTTTACCTTTCTGAATCTAAGTCACCCCCCCCCTCCTTAAAGATACAATTTTTTTTCAAAAAGTTAAGGGAACCACTCTTACCCCTCCTGCAGCTACAGCTGGAACCCTGATTTTGTATATTGCTATTTTGCTACTTCACACTATTTCATTTGTAAAATGTGTAAGAACTCCTAGAGACCATTATTCAAATATCAGTTGCACAGGATCATAGCATAGAATAGAGATCTATGTCATTTTTGAATACTGTAAAATAGGATTGACCAAAAAGATGTCCACTAAAACTCTATTCTACAGTCCTTTGGATTAAATCTCTGTAAGAAATGGTCTATTAGGTTAAAAGAGCATAGTGCAAATGGGTTTCAAAGGAATTTTCAGTACTCCAATCATATGTATAATGTTTGTATGCAACCTTGAAATTACTTTAACTGTCTGGCATGGAGTAGGTCTTTGTCAAAACCGTGGGGTTGTGCTTGAAATTTGCTGTTTTTAGCAATAAGTTTAGTTAATTTACATGAGCCTCTCCTGTATTTCTTTAAACAACAAACATTCTAAGTATTGTCCAACTTGATATTACGCAGAAGAATTTTACCCTTAGGGAAGTGTCAATACTGATTGGATTTTGTTTTTCCAAAAAACATCTAGAAGCCGTGCACGTACATATTTGTAGAAAACATAATGAGTTGTCTATTTTCTGACTTTTGTTAGTGATGTCATGCATTATTTATTGCTTGTTGTCATTATATGCATTGTGGTGCACTGTGATTAAATAGCAGTGACTTATTCACAGTTACACCACTGTGTTCTGGGAATCGCCCATGTAGAAAATATCACTGAATGGAAATCAAGAAATGCTTCACCTTAGAAAAAGTGAACTTCTTGACCTCATCTTATTCTGAAGAAATTGTTGAACAAAAGGGTTATCGATATTTGCAGGAACTCATGATATTTTGACAGAAAGTTGGAATGAACATTTCTGAAAGGTAAAAAACACTTATTTAATTTCTTGCATATTCATATTTGTTTTAAATAGTTACGGGAATGTATGGCTCTGGATGAGAAGTTACGGAGTATGGAGCAGGAGATATCTGTAAACACACAATTTGTACAAAAGGTAAGAAAGGATAGTAAAAGTGATGAGCTTCTGTATATAGAGAGAAAGTCAGATGTGTTTTCTTACCTTTTGAAAACCGCCATTTGTCATTTGTATTCTCCTGCCCCTATCCTCTTTATGTATAAATGTATACCCCTTCCATTGATGCATACTGCATTATTTTTGGCACACAGTGGAAAAAGTGTTGTAATGACATGAGTCAAAGATGTGCCACAAACCCAAAGTCTGATTCTAGCCACAAATTTACATGACTGGACTAGATTCATCACTTGCCAAAGACTCATTGTGACTTGAATCACTACTCCTTGTGACTTTAGGTGACTCCTGACTTGATGTAAAAGATATAGACAAAATTTTCCAGTTCTTTAAGGATGTTTCAATAAATGGAATGGCATAATTTTATGCCCTTACAGTTATCATTTTGCTTTAGAAAATTGGAATATCTCTCATCTGGTGTTTATAATCTTTAAGATTTTGCATTATTACCAGTACAAGTAGCATAATGTCACATTGGAAGGCTATTCCAGTGACTGTCTTAGGCTGTCTGATAGTAGCAATTCCAGCTGCTGTGCACCAATGTTCCAAATGTGCATTGGTTCAAATCCTGCTTGATGTAAGTGAGGTTTCTTCCAGGTATTCCAACTTTCCTCCTGTTTGGTATCATACTTGCCACTAAAATCAGTTTCCCAACGGATGAAGTCTTTGACAAAGGGCTGCCAGGGGTGAAAACAGTTAACCAGCCAACTTTGATTTTTGTGCTGCCCTCTCAGTCACTGTAGGAGTGAAAATATTACCTTTAACAGTCTTGAGTTTACATTTTCCAGGTTTGCCACAAATCACATACCTCAGGAAATTAAGGAGTGTGGTAGGTGTGCTGTTTTATTGAACTTTAATAGATTTATATGAGCTTCCATCTTCATCTAGGTGTGCAAAAAATCACACTCCTCACAGTGATTTGAGAAGAGTGATGGTGTGTAATTGCACTCTCATGCCTCAAACTTCAAGGGGCACATCAGATCAAGGTCATTTGTTGATTGGAACTGCTTGAATGTTTGTTTGTTTGTTTTTTTTTCACAGAGCATGGGTGGTCGTGGAGAGGAGGAAGATGTTCCTTTTGGAAGCAAATGAGAATGAAAAATTCGTCAGATGTCTAAAAGTTTAATGTTGCTGATGTGTTTTACTCTCAACTTAGAGACCTGTAACTAAGAGCAGTCACCACCATTGATGTCAGCTGTATGACTGTACAGTGTGTATTCGTCACAGAAGAAAAAGTCCTTGTGGCCCTTCTACATTACTGGAGACTTTTATCAGGTTGATATCATCAGCTATGGGTTAGGATCATTTATGACAATGTACAGAGAAAAGGTTGGAATGGAAAGCAAGTGTTTCTTTTTTGGTAGAGATGTGATTCTCTTTTCTCCATAAAAAACTCTCTAAGGAGCACTGTGGTTTAGATGTTTTGAAGGAAGAAATCCAGTCAACATTTCCTCGTCCTGTTGTTTAGCTATTAGTTCTGTATTAACAGCTACCCCTTCAAAAATCATTGTAAGATAACTGCAAAATAAATTGGGTAATGATGTTTGTAAATGGTTAGTAAAGGCCTGTAGAAGAGAGCAGTGTTTAATAGATCAAAGGTTCATTAGATTTAAGGTTAACTGGACGAAGGTCCACTAATCTAGTGTTCACTATCCATTTAGTGAACCAGTGTCCAGTAGAAATAAGTCACAACTGATTGGCTTCCCTAACATGGGACAGTATGCAAATGGACTCCAGATGCAGAGGAATAATTTCTGTAAGCCTGTTCGGGAAAGTTAACAGAAGTTTCTAGAAATACCAAACAAATTTGAATTCATCTTGATATATAACACCAAGCTGATATTCTCAAATAAAAGTCAAAATGCATCAAAAGATGCAATTAATTATTTTTCTATAATGACTAGCATCCTTGAAGCAGTGTATAAAATTCCCCTAGTACTACTCTTAATGAAACAGATGTTTAACCCCTTTTGTAGTGACTTTTTAATCCAGTATAAGTTCTATTGAAACTGAAAGAGTGTGAAAAATGCACTTAGGCCAAACTTGGTGGTTCAAATTAGCTTCAAAAAAGGGGATTTTGTTGAATCTCCTGCCCAATAACAGCTTCTTGGTAAGTTCTTCACTAACAAGCAATATCCAGTCACTTGTGATGTATTCTAAAGAAATCTTAGGAACAGATTAACATCAAGTTTGGAAGTATTTCAGAGTTTAGGCAGTAATTTTGCAAGATTTTAAAGTAAAACTTTTTCCAGTGGAAGGTTTTGATGCTGCAGGTCATCCACCTTTAGCAAAATCATTAGTTAACGTGTATTTTTCTTGTTAATTTGATGTTCCTGTTAGTGTTACTTCTAGTGTCTATAAAACAGATGAGGTCAGAGCTACCGTGTCCTGGGGCCCATTCCACAAAGAGTTACGCACGATCTTAAGTTTGATTTACTGTTGGCTTAAGTATGGTGAATCAAACTTAAGATTGTGTGTAACTCTTTGTGGAACGGCCCCCTGGAGGGTACCTTTTTGCTGTACATGAACTGATGCTTAATATTGCCCTAGACATATGTCATGTTACTTCAGTGTTTCTTTGTATACTCTCTGGAACAATAAATCTGCTAATTAATAAATTCGTGTTTGTACTCTATGAATGTACTGATCTCATAAATTTCACAAATTTCCTTCAATTGCTCCTGCTGGTATCTTTCTTGATAGTAAATTCAGAAAACAGGCATTGCATATTCAGGATAATTTAAGTAGTCAGTTCTTGCAAATTCTAAAATTTAGGTAGAGTAATATTGTCACATGATTCAACAGAGCTGTTCTTGAAATAGAATAGCCTACTATACCAATCCAAATTGGGGCGACTGAATTTTCCCTTTAACTCGATGACCTTCATGACAAAATAAGTTGAAATAATTTGAAAATCAGTATCATGCTCAAAATAGACTTCTTCTGAGTTCGACCATTTTTGAGATCTTTTATTTTTTTATTGAATCTATCGAAAAGGCCAGGGCCCTACAGACCCTTTTCTTTTGAGTGCTATCCAAAATTTGGGATCTGTGAATCTTCCCAGGTGTTAGCTAACCTGGTAAGGTGATGATGTAACAGTTGTCTAGTTTTCAGCAGCAGCACTAGGTGCAAAGCTTGTCAAAACCAAGTCAGCATATGCAGTAGGTACAAAGCAGTCAGCAGCAGCACTATGTACAAAGCTTGTCAAAACCAAGTCAGCATATGCAGTAGGTACAAAGCAGTCAGCAGCAGCACTATGTACAAAGCTTGTAAAAAACCAAGTCAGCATATGCAGTAGGTAGAAAGCAGTCAGCAGCAGCACTATGTACAAAGCTTGTCAAAACCAAGTCAGTATATGCAGTAGGTACAAAGCAGTCAGCAGCAGCACTAGGTACAAAGCTTGTCAAAACCAAGTCAGTATATGAAGTAGGTACAAAGCAGTCAGCAGCAGCACTAGGTACAAAGCTTGTCAAAACCTAGTCAGCATATGCCATAGGTACAAAGCAGTCTGCAGCAGCACTAGGTACAAAGCTTGTCAAAACCAAGCCAGCATATGCAGTAGGTACAAAGCAGTCAGCAGCAGCACTAGGTACAAAGCTTGTCAAAACCAAGTCAGTATATGCAGTAGGTACAAAGCAGTCAGCAGCAGCACTATGTACAAAGCTTGTCAAAACCAAGTCAGTATATGCAGTAGGTACAAAGCAGTCAGCAGCAGCACTATGTACAAAGCTTGTCAAAACCAAGTCAGTATATGCAGTAGGTACAAAGCAGTCAGCAGCAGCACTATGTACAAAGCTTGTCAAAACGAAGTCAGTATATGCAGTAGGTACAAAGCAGTCAGCAGCAGCACTAGGTACAAGTTTGTCAAAACCAAGTCAGTATATGCAGTAGGTACAAAGCAGTCAGCAACAGCACTATGTACAAAGCTTGTCAAAACCTAGTCAGTATATGCAGTAGGTAGAAAGCAGTCAGCAACAGCACTATGTACAAAGCTTGTCAAAACCAAGAGAGCAAATGCTATGACAGAGCCATGGAACACATTCTGGGGGGCTACAAACATCTCCTGACAGCAGAAATGCCAAATGGAACTTTCATTTGTGAAGGTGTGAAAAACAAGCAAAAAGCATTGACCAAAGGGAGGGTAGGGAAAGCAAAGCTATCTGTCCCACTGGTATATCCCCTCCTACTCCTGAATCACTTCCATTATCAGGGAACAGACTATTGAACAGATGAAGGAACCACCCCAGGATACAGTTTTAATGTCAAAGAAACACCTGTACAAAAAAGTTTTGACAAAATTGGACAACATGTTCAGTAATTGTCAAAACCCACATCCTTGATAAATCAAATAGTCAAAACTTAGATTGGGCATAAGCAGAAAATGACAGCAACAGATCCTACATACTCCTACAGTCAATGAGCCAGGATGTTTACCTCCTATTTATGTATGTATTCCCCCAATTGTCTAACAATACCCAGACAGACCTGGCAGACATTTTCTTATGTGAAGGAGGAACCAAATCTACTACACAGTGCAGTGAAATTTCTATTCAAATCGGTCATGTTGTTTTCGAGATATCTGTGAATTAAGTTACTAGATTGGTATTCCAAAGTAAATTTGAGGTCAGCAGAGGTCTTATCACTCTCTCACATTGACAAGAAATGTTTTATTTCCCTTTGCTTTTTCAAACTGTTGTTTTGACCTCGAAGTTATCAGGAATAAGACCTCCTCTGTGGGAAATGGGGTGTTGAGTTTAAAGGAAAACAAAAGACTGTCCATTAAATGTGAGGATATGATGTCAGATGTGCTTGCTTCAAGTTTACTTGTTGCTGAAAATGTGATCACTTTATTTGCTCATATCTTGAGAAACTCACATCAAATTTCAAAACAAAACAAAAAAAAAAAAACACACATTTCACCAAAATGTTTAGAATGCCCCCCTAATGTATTGAAACTTGATATGACCTTAAACCCTTATTTTCAATAAGGCCTAATACACATCTAAATAAGAGGTAAGTAGAGGCAAAATTGACTGGCAAGTATACCAAGGCTGAGGTAGATTAAAAGGGACTACTGCTTTAATACAGTCATGTAAGGATCTCCCTTCGATTTGGCGACTGGTAACGACACTTTGACATGAATTCAAATTATAGGTTTGTTCTGACTGCATGGTCAAGTGGTTAGCCCATCTGACTTACAACCAGAAGACCTTGGGTGTGATTCCTGGCACTGCCATCGTGTGTGGTGCTCAGCATAAGCAAAGGAGAAGGGAAAACAAGCTAGTGGGTTTCACAATAACCAATTGGTTAGCAACTGAATTGTAAAACTGCATTTAAGGAATGATAGTTTTGTTCTGATTGGCTGATGCGTGGTATCTGGTACAAACCAGTGGAATGTGAGGTCAAGTTACATTAGCATTAAAGGCAGTCATTCGTCACCCTAAACTACAGTTTCAGTATGCATATCAAAACTCTCAATTGGTACAGCTCTTTGATTGGCATCACACTCAAACAATGCATCATAGCTAAATTACACAGCATGGGCACTGAGAGTGTCTTGATTACACATTATGGACTTGTATGGCCACTGGGACAAGCCATGAAGCAATAAACTAGGATTGTGTCTGGATAAAGATGAGTTTTAGATAAATGTGGGAGGGGCTAGAAGTAAGTAGGTTGGGAGAATTGGAACTGTTTGGGATGATGAAAATATGCCTTTAAACTTCCATTCAGTGGGTTAGAAAGCAGAACCAAAATGTAGTTTTGTCCAGGAGGCACAGAAGACAATGGTGCTGATTGAGCAGGTTGGTGATGGGGAACCAATTTTCTTGACTTATCCCCCACTAACTAAAGGATTTCCAGGACAGGCCTTATTCCCATAATAATTTTCAGCAAGCACGGGTATAAAATTTGAAGTGACCAAATAATTGAATTATTACGAGAGTGAATGCACTTTTATACTATGAGTGAGAATGGAGCCATTTTACTTTGTGAAAAATATTCCATAACTTTTCCAGGTCTTTCTTCAATTTCCTTAGAATTTAAAGATTTTTACAACCAATGAAAGGATCTTTCAAATTTTCATGCCTTTGCCATGTTTTTTATGACTACATGGACCTTGTGGAGGGGCTGTAGAAACATGATATTAGAAAAACTACAAATTCTGTCATGTTTTGTCTTCTTGATGTAAAGGAGTAACAACATAGGAACAAAATATATAAACAAAAGGAAATAAAGAGACATTTTACAGACCAAGTAGAATTTCTACAAAAGTTTATTCCATTCTTTTTCAAATCATATTGAATTAATTTATCCTCACATGAGCAACAAATTCATATAATGCAATATGTCCTATTTATAAGGGCAGCTGAACCCCATGCACAAAAACCAACATAGACTGGTTGAGAGAACTCTCTTTGCAATTATCAATGAAAAAATGTGAAAAGTCACTAAATTTGCACAAATCCCTGTTAGAAAATGAATATTAAATGAATGGCCTTATGAATAAACGTACATCTTAATCACATGCATGTATTTATAAAGCATTCAACTATATGAAAATTCTTTTATTTAGTAAATATCAAATTAAAATATTGCATACTGCCAGCGTGGCACAAATCCAGAACCACATCTTTAAGTACATCAAATGCTTTTTTATGTTTTTCTCACTTTTCACAAATGTCATTGTTTCATTTAACCTCATGCCTATTGTCTATCTAACATTTCATATAACAAAGACAATACTTCAGATAGCTTATTACAATGTATTGGTATTTAAAGCAATATTTCAACACATGAAAACTACGTAACTTGAAGCAACATATCCGTAGTCCAATGAAACACTTCAAGCAAACAAGCTTTCCTGTATTGTCCTGCTAGGTCACCAAACATATGGCTGATGTTTGCACATACGTTTTGCCTATTTTAAAAGGTTTGACATAGTCCTAGTACATACTGCCATGGCAATATGGTTAGACACCCCCGTATCACTGCAGTTTCTACATGGGAGTGCAAAAATATGAAAGCATTTTCTCTTAAAATACTGTACTCCTTCAAAAAGTTAAGAACATTAGATATTTCTCAAATTTCAAACTAGCAATGTACAAGAGTAGATTTACAATACCCAATATTAACATTCTAAAGTGTCACTAGTGAAACTCCTATACAATACTAATTGAGTTTATTCTTTGGGATTCCTGGTAGCTCTTGGATAAAACTCTTTAAGTTTTACACACATATTTTATAATACCAGCCCTGCAGGGACTAGAAACATATATAAATGATGTCTCCAGGTTTTTAATACTTATCCCATCAAGACCTTAAAATTACCATTGTTTATACAATTTTTGCCCTTTATACTGCAACTGTTTGGTCCTATTTTACAAATCCTTTCTTTTCACATTCCTATCAATCATGCCATGATTTATGATATAATAACTATATATATATATATATATTAAAAAAAAAAACTGGCAAATAAATCCTCATAATATTAACATGGTGTGATGAATATTCATTACTTGGTGTTTCTTATTATTATTTATAATGAATAAAACATGGACATTAAACTGAATATGAAATACCCAAAATAAAATACTTCTCTGTTTCATGTACAAATAAGTTCTTGGAAAATTTTCAACAATGAAAGAAGGTTTTAATATCCGGAATTCTGTTTAATATCCAGTTTGAATAATACAAGTCATGCCTCAGTTAAGTTGCCTCCTTTTCCTGCTCCTATCCTCAGCAGACAGGTATTTTTAAAACTTAAAAATATTGTCTTTAGATATGAAGTTCATTCACAGTTCAGAGACATTGCATCTTTAGGTTTTCAGGTTCAATTTGCAGTTCTTTCTTACCAGAAAAGGTTTATCTAACAGCTTAGTCTTCCTACATACTTACCACTACTTTCTTTTATCACTATATACTGTGGGCACTAAAACAGGAAAATTGTTATTACTGTGACACTACTGCAGGAAAATTTTGTGAAGCAGTTTTCAATTCTTCAAGTATGCAAACATTTCTGCAATGAGATTTTGTAGGTTTATTCAGACTTTTGAAATTAGTGACTTTGTCCTTTTCATAATAATTGAAGATTAGTCAGTTAGATAGAGTTTAACAACCCAGTTTCCAACTAACTGGTTCGAGTCAAGCCGGCCACAGCCTTTTTTCCAGTTGTGGTTCACTGTCTTGTTTCCCTGCCCCACTGCTTACAATGAGCACCATGCACAACGGCAGGCAGTAGGTTCCGTTTTCAAAGTCCACGGATCTCAACCTCCTGACTGAAAGTCTGATGCTCTAACCACTTGACCATGCAGTCGGCTGGTAATAGTTGAAGGATAAACAATGATGGACTGTGCATTAGCACAACACAATGCAGAGTACGGGTTAATGCAAGCCATTCACAAAGGCATGGCTCTAGTGCATCCAGTTTTGATTTAAAAGAAAACAGTTTCATTTTGTTTTTCATTTTTGTTTTTAAATGACTTCATTAAACCAGAACCACCATTAGTAAATGGAGAATCCTATGATGACTGCATTTATCTGTTACCTAGAGTATATTTTGAGGTGATGATAGGTCACCTGACCGTAATGGACCAATAAAAGATGATTAGCATTACTAAGTATGAATAAATTAATAATACACTGCAATTTGTTTTTTTTCTATTACCCTAAACTAAAAACTTAAATGGTCATCACCAATTGGTCTATAGCCCTTTCTCCAATTGATGAATATTCATAACAATGACATATAAATATTTACCAGCAATGTCTCATTTTCCCTGAATTTCATTAATAAGACAGAAACTGAAAGCTGGTTCTCCAATGGCAAAACTTAACTATATAAAATAGCTGAGATCAAAGGACATAGGCCAAGTAGAACACAAAAGTAACAGCTAGGAGGAAGTATGACTAGTCACAATGCATTTTAATGAAATAAAGCCAATATTTGTGCTTTAGGCAAGCATTGGTAGGTTTATTTAGTTAGGTACAATATTACTTAGGAGTCGATTTAAGGCAATGATAGCCAGTCCATTCCAAGTAAGTAACAAATAGGTCAAGATGTTATGAGAAAAGACAAGCATTTTACTGATTCTCACAAAGGGAGATGGACACTCTAACAGTAGGTAGTCCAAGTTTTTGTCTGAGAGGCACTGCCTATAACTCCAGCCTTTATTTTGTGACAATTGTGAATTTCATCAAATCCTGGCTTTTGGTCCTTCAGTTGAAAGCAAAAACAAGTGACAAATATGATGTTCCTTTAACTGGTGTGTGTATAGACAATAGACATACGTTACGATAAATTATCATATAACTGTATGCTTCACACAAAGATTAGTCAAAGAAACGTATCAGCATGTTGGCACTAGGTCACAAATTTAAGGGGGAATCTCCTCCTCCCCTTCCACTTTTTTCTGAGAGGAATTTCTGTTGGTAGAAAGAGTAGTTAAATATCCCAAATGGCCATGATGTTAAGTCAAAATTTTCTCAGAATGATTCCTAACAGGTGAGGAAATTTCTAAGTGTGGTTTTAAAAGGCTGGAACTCCCTAATTCCTCTGGTTATTATGAACACTAACAGTGGGTTTAAATGACATGTACCTTGCTTTCAGAAATGGCAAAGCATGTCTACAAATTTATGGATTACAAATGAGGCAGTTGAAAAAATTTCAAATGTGAGTCTCACTAATTAAGGTTATCAAAACAACAAACATTAGCACAACAAGAAAACAGAAATATGAGGGGGTTTGAGAGGTTAGGACTCGGAAGGGGCAGATATTAGCCTGTACCTTGCACCAAATTGGAGATCTATTCTTACCTCCCCTTCAATCAGAAACTTAGCTTGACTACTAAAGACAGTGTAACAGCACACTCCTGAAGTACAACATTTGTGCAACAGCTGACAGTTGTATATATGATATCCTAATTTCCTTAACAGCAAATTGCAATAAACATGAAGCACTTTCATACATTTTCTGTTCACCTCCTAGCCCAAATTGTTAACCTTAATCTCCAAACCTTGTGACAAAAAGACATGTTTTCCCAGACATCTTTGCAAGAGTTTAACAGATAATTTCCACAAACACACACTTTGTGACTTTGCACAGATTGAAAGAGATATTGAACTTATTGCATCCATCTAGCGGCCACGTCGACAACCCACAATAAACAAACAAAAATAATTAACGCTGACTGGTACAGTACTCAAAAAGCTGAAGAAGGAGTCACACACATTACAACACAGATATTCTTTACTGTTTAATACTTAAGTTCACCTGACCTATTTAATTCAACATCAAGCAGAATGCTATACATTTGTGCACCAGTGCATCAATTTAAGGTATGAGCAGATAGCAGAGAAATTTCACCTGATGATGGGTTCTTTGGCCAAGTCATGTCATCATAAAGCTGAAACATGGGGCATTGCACCAGATAGCTAACTTGTCTATGTATTGTAAATTCCTTTAAAATGTATCAAAACAAAAAAAAAAAGAAAGTGTTCTTTCCTGAAACACCTCCATGGTGACTTTTAAATTTGAAACAAAATTTACCATGATCATGGATGGTTTCACGTGCTCCAAAAAATGATGTCTTGAAAACATCAAATTTGAAACTAAGCTCATAACATATTTGAACATTCACTGCCTGAGTAATGAATATTTTGGGAATGAAAATATCAGCTGTATTTAGTCGCATGAAGATAGGGTCAAAGTTCCTTGAATGTACCTCTAACAAATGCCAACAGTCACAAACATGGAGTAAACCAAAGGACACCATTGGGCTGTACCATTGCACATATAAATTTGGCATTTTGAAATGCTCTTGTATGCATTATTTCAAATGTATAGTATATTAGCACTATGTCTTTATATAAGCTGCATATTTTGTCAGTCACCATATGCAAAGAAGCAAAACTGCAGTTTGAACTTTTACAAAATCAACTTACCCTAAGTTTAAAGAAATATATTTAAGTATTTTTCAGTGATTATCTGGAAACAATTACATATTAGTTTCATCTATTATATGTAATCAACCAGAGTGTTGGGAGAACAATGATTATTATACATATTTAAGTGGGACTAATATTTTCCACCTGTGAAAAGATTGAAATTGTTATCACAGAAGTTGTCATGACACAATACTTGAGTTACAGCAAATTACCAGGAACAAGAAAATCTTAAAACTATTTCTATTCAAACCTTTCCTGTTTTATCACCTCCCCTAATTCTGAATTTGTTACCAAACAGGTAACATTTTACTCCAGTTATATTACTGAATATTCAGGGAGGAAACCCCTTTCAACTTAACCCCCTTAAGGAGAGAAAGAGAAAAAAAAAAGACCCTGAATTACCAGCCCAAGAAATGTTTGCACCGTTGGATGCAAGGCTGAGGTCAAGTCAGCAGACAACTTGGGAAATAATCACAGACATTGCATGTTGGGATGGTTCAAATGTTAAGTTGTGCAGGCAGTTATCCACCTATGCCTCAGCTCAAATTTGTAATCTGTTGTTACAGGATTGAAACACTCCACCGAGCAGTCTAGTGTGACTATGTACAAGTGCAAAGAGGTAAAATGGTTTGCAACATACATTTATCCTTGTGACCTATCTAGCTGGAAGTGCAAAATTCCTAAACTTGTCTATTGTGATAAATTACTCTACACTTAACCTTTTTCCCACACTATGACACTTGCAGGATATGCTCTCAAATCAGGTTTCCATTCCATCTCTAAATCAATCTCTTATTCAAAAATAAATTCATCTGGCAGATACCTTAGCTATGATTCTCTTTTAACCAAAGCAGAGCTTTATTCAGTCAAGATGGAATTGGTCAATTTAAAAAGACACTCATCACTCCCAAAATAGATTTCCCTTAGGGGGAAACAAGATTCTCAATTGGTGAGTGGACTGAATGACACCAAAATTGGAAAATTCAAAAGGTGCAGAGCAGCTCATATGACAACGCATGCACAGGGTGTTCTGATTACACATTCGGGCCTTTCATATTCACTAAAATAGAATAAACTATGGCTGAGTCTATGCAAGTTGGCATGTTAGGTGGAGGTTAAAACTATTTTGGGGCGGGCTCCAAGTAACTTGGTTGGGAAATTGGAATTGCCTGGGATGATATGTGCCCTTTAAGATAACAATACATATAATCTTTCAATCGAAGCAGTGCACTCATCCCACAAGAATTTCCAAAAATGAAAATCCTATATTATAACTGGTGATGTTTTTCTTTTTAAATTTTAGAGGAGAAGTCTCTCAACCAAAGTATTCCTATGGAAAGAAGAAGGGCTCAAGCCTTCATTTATTTAACAAGCAGTCCTCCTTGATTCCATCAAACCAGAAACAATCTAGTCGGGACTGAAGCTGTTTTATATTTTCATATTTATGAGACGCTAAAATTGAGAGGAATCCCGACCATCATTCACATCACTAATTTGCAAGAGGTCATCATCGTTCCTCTGATATTTTTCTTTCCGCTTACCTGTTTCTCCTTCATGCATTTTTTTCACAGGTTCAGGGGATTTACTGTCTAGTTCTATTGAGTGTTCTGGATGCACCTCTGAAGGGCCCTGGTCATCAGAATCCCAGCATATTAGGGATTCATCTCTCTCATCAAAGTTAGTTCTATCACTTGGATCGGATTTTGGCACATAAACTGCTTCCCTGGAATCTTTAAAATTCTTTCTGACTGGTGGGTGATGTTGTGAATCACTTTCACCAGACGAACTGTTACCATCTAACAGCTTTGAGCGTGAGTTCTCTTCCCTCTTCAGAGAGTTGGGCGATCCTTTGGATCGTCTCAATGATTTTGGAGATGTGCGTTTCATCTTAGGGGTTCTTGGTGGTGTCTGACTCTGAGACTCAGGTGACTGTAATCCATGAGAACTTTGCCTAGGACTCCCTCTACCCTTATTTAATAAATGAAGGGGTACTTCTTCCATATGATTGTCAGGAGAAGTTTCCCTGGGAACATGAGTCCTGTCCTCATGGAGTCTTTGAAATGAAGAGCTAGGTTTTACTGTGACATCTTCCTCACATGTTCTATAACTTTCCCCTGATGACAGAGAGTCTGTTTGACTGGGGTTACGCCTTCTGGCTGATAATGTCCTATTAGGGCTTTGTTTCACTTGTTTCCTTGGAGGAACAGGGGTCCCCTTCTCTTTACGGGAAGGGTGGAGACTGGTGTGTGCCTCTGGGGGTAGAAGATGAATGGTTGGCACTGCAGGTTTCCGAATTGGACTTGGCGTTTCGTCCTTAGCTGTATAATGAGATTCTGTTGCAAAGAGAAATAGTAAAACAAGGTGTATTATTAGAAAATAGATCAAGTTCTTAATTGTATGATTCTCTACACCCTTTTCTTGCAATTTCCCTTTTTTCAGGGGGAGGGAGGATACAAGCTAACTAACAGTTTTTTGTTGTTGATTCAACACCATCTTGTGCTTGATTATACACAATTAAAATGATATCCATCCCAAGCATAATAAAAAACCTGACTTCTTCCAGTAATCTCACTTTGAAGTCATAAAAGCTCTATTAGTTAAGCAGGGAGTAGATGGAAGTAACAATAAGTCTTCTTAGCCTTGCATTACAAAATGGAATTCAGGTAAGACAACATTTGCATACCACTGTGATGCCAGGTTTTACTGGAATTTCTAGTTTCTGGATATTTTTTTTTTATTTTCTCAGTCCAGGATAAGGTGAATGCTCTGAATGTATTGACCACACACACACATGCAAATGTAACACTTTCACCATAGGTGTACAAGGCAGGGGTGCAGGGGGAACTCGCCCTCCCAATTTGGGCAAAACAGTTGGTCCATTTGAGCAAAACATGATAAAGGGTGCCATTATTAAGGAAAAATTTGCTCTTGCCCTCCCCCCAAAAATTATCCCCATACGCCTATGTCTTTCACTTAGAAAAGTTAGGCTAAGGGATAAAATAAAAATAAAAATAGAAGAGCTATATAAAGATGCAACCTCTCACCATTATCTCCATCCTCCACTAATGCTTCTTCATCATATTGTAGATTAGCAGGTAGAGACTTTACCCTCACAACTGGTTCTTTGAAGCTGTCATCAATTTCTTCTGCTTCCGCTAGATTTGCAATGGATGTGGACGGTCTCCTGGGACTTGCAGCTTCTCTTTCTAGAGTTTCCTTTTTGTAGAAATTAAAATTGGAAGTATATTAACAACATTTGAACATCTCAGTGCAAATTGGAATAAATATTTTGTTACAAACTAAAAACAAATCCTTAAAAGTCCTAATTAGTCACACAATTTTAAGTTTACAGTTACAGAGAAATAATGTGTATGTTTCGTTCTTAACTATCACTTCATTGAGATACTGGATGCAAGAACCAAATGTCTGAGTGCTTTTGAGTGTCTAAAGCTAGGTATACAGGAGGGTCAGACTGATGAAATACCAAGAAAAAATTAAGCTTTTTATTAACATGCAAAGTAAAATTTTCTGTGCCAGTAGAGAACACCCACGCCCACCAAGCAGTACTACATTCTTGGAGAAAGTACAATTTTATCCTGATTTCTTCTCAGGGTAAAGAGAGGCCTTCTTACAACTTAAAGCAAGATCTCTGACATGACACAGACATGAAATATTACAGTATTGGTAATAAATAAACATATGACATTCCTGCAATAAAGTTATGTAAACTGATGATAATTTTGATGTCATTAGAAACCTGCTACATCAGTCATAGAACACTCAGAGTTCTAGAAGACCACAACAGGAGCAAAAAAATTAATACTTCTTACATTCCTATAAAGTTAATTATCAGTGTTTCTTTGACATATTTTACAAAACACAATTTGTTTCATTTTTTTCCCAAAGATTGTAAAAAATTTCAAGATAAAACATCCCAACTATTTTCACTGACATTTCTTCTGACACTAAATATTCTACTTGGAAAGGAAGAGAAAATATGGCCTAGTGACCAGTTTCTTTTTACATCCAGTCTTACTTGAGAAATTTTCCTCAAAGTCCTGACTTTTTCAAAACTAATACAGAAGGCAGACTAATATTTAAGCTTTTTCCTGATTTCAACAACAGCTGAAAACTTTGCCCATCAAGACACAAAGTGAAGTCAATATAATCAATTTTTGGATTATACATAAAATGTACGATATAGAAGATTAACAACGAGAAAAGAAAATAGAATCAAATAGAAAATAAAAATTAATTTTTGACTGTTTATGCTTTTAGCCTTGAGTGTGCATGTAGAAGCCATGCCATATTCACACAAGACTCAAAATGAGAACAATTTAGCATTTCATTCCGTATGATGTCTAATAATACTAAGAATTGGTATGAAAGATTGACACAAAAGCACAGGGTGAAGAATGCAATGAAAAGAGATAGCAATATTGATAGGAACTCATCCCTTGTACCTGTAAATTTGTGACAAACATTTCTAACATTTTATTTTAGTGAAACAAAACCAGTGGCAATGCTACAAGAGAAAGAGTGGCATACCACCACACATTTTGCCCCTTCTTCCCCCTCCCAAGTTAAGTCAGGAGTTGGGTTAACCAAAAAAAGGAATAATGTATCTCACCAGAGACTTAAATTTTCATCCAGAGACATGCTTAAACCTCAGAGCTTCTGGACCTCCACCCAGAAGAATGAGCACTTTGGGCTAATTTTCCAAGTGCCTGTCCCCAAAAGCTTTGTCCCCCAACCTTTGTCCTTTGCACTTAGTTTGCCCCCCCCCCCCCCAAATCTGACATTCTGTTTCTGCCACTGAACAAAAGGAGAAACAATTGTCGAAAGCATATGTGACAGCTTTAATCATTTGTGCTGTTACTGCAGAGTACAAAACATGTGTGAATGAAATCAAAGGCAGGTTGAGATTTCCATTCTACTGTGCAGAAGAAGGATCAGAGTGTAATAAAAGCACTTATAGAGGACATATTCATTTGATAAGATTATAAGTGGGAAAGTGAGGACCAAAAAAAGGGGGAAGAGAGACAATTGTGCTGGCAAAAACTTTTAAAAGAAAGGTCTCCCTAGTCCTGAAAATTCTTATGGCTACTTTTATCCTGTTTCAGCTCTCTACCATCAAATTGTACCACGGTACATGAGCTTATGACAGCATTAATGAAACTGTTAGATGGGGTTATGGTGCATGCATTGCCATAGCTCTGGTCCCCTCTAACCTTTAAAAACAACAAACAATTTGAAAAAAGATGAAGGGTCCACTCTTACAAACTATTCAAATCAGCTGTAAAGAAGTAAAACAATTTGATTGAAGACGGTAATTCATGAAAAGATATATGTTTGTACAGCAGAGAGTAGAGAGGGTTGGGGGATGGGGGGGGGGGGTGGTGGCGACATAACGTGCAAAGCTGTGGAAACTGTTGGTATAACAAGCTGGACATGCAGGCAGTGATAAGTACTGGTGGTTGCCATTTAGTGAGGGCAGTATACTATCATGATGTACCATAGATGGGTCCTCCTTGGTGTCTAAATTCAGCTTGATGTCTGAAGCATCAGTTGGCTTAAGGAAATGAGGAAGAGGAAGAATGCAAGTTATTGCAAATGTTCAAATGCATCACAGCAGGGTCAGCACAACAATGAAGGTATGTAAATGAACTCTGCTAAGACTTAAGTATACTATGACTAAGACTCTTCTTCTTGATATGCATAGCCTCCAGACATTACACTGTCAATCTCTGTTAATAAGTAGTTTTTGTTTTTAGTCTTATTACATGATTACATAACAATTTACTAAGTGCACAGGTAACCATTATCTGAAAACCAATCTGTGAGTGAACAGAAATATGTAAGTGGGTTCTCTCACTAAATGAAGTAGATCCAATTGTTTTAGAAACTCTGTATCCAGCACCTTTGACAATGTACATAAAAAAATTAATTGGTAAAACACGCCAATAAAAATATTGTGTGGGAAAAAACTTACTTCTTTTTATAACATAAACACACAATTAGATTGCAAACCTCCTTTGATAAAGACCTTCCCTTTCTTTTATTTAAATGTTACTAGCTTTGAAGTAATTCCCATGTGCACACCACTTCTTATGCATTGCTTCAAATTCTGATACCCCTTCCCCCTCTTTTTTTTATTTCTTTTTTATACTACTATTACTCTTGGCTAAAGTGAAAACTTCTAGGTCCTGGGGTAATAGATCTTTCTATGTTGCTCCTCAACTTTGGAACAAGCAACCAACTTTTAAATCTAGAATTAAAACTCACTTGATGGACACTGCTATTTCTTAGAAATTCATTTAGTTTGTTTTGTATTTAGGGTAAATTGTTTTGTTTCCCCTTTGAGCCCTGCCTACCATGAGCACTTTTTGCAATGTATGGGCATTATAAATTTCCATTACCATTATTATCATGATTATTATTATTACTACTTCTAATATTATGTATCGCCACAAATTCCTCCCTGGTGATCATTGTAAACCCATCTTACCTCAGAAAATTGTGTGCCCTACAAAACAAAGTGCAGAATAGTTAAATCAATGTGGTATTAATATCTCTTTTTTGCTGTCATTCTGGCCATTGTCTGTCATTGAACATTTTAGTATTTTTTGTTTCTCCTCAGTATTAAATAACAATAAAAATTGTGCACTAAGGGCTGATTATGCCTATTGCCTGTTGTGTGCAATCAATGAAGTATCAAAATTTAAAGGGACAGAATATACACTATAAACCACACTATTATGAAGAACTAATCACACTAGAGATAGATCACCTCTGGGTCAATCATTCATGAAATTTCAAAACAGAGTGGATCCCAGATTGACCTTAGCTAGGCAAGGCAGTCAGGATGTGTATCTCCCAACACTACCATTTGTGTAAATTTGATGAGGTTGAAAATGAACTGACAATACTAGGCCAGAAATACACCCCATACAACCTTGAGATAAAACAATTAAATTATTAGAAATCATGCATTGGGTACCTTTTCTTTCTGAAAATGAAATTCAGTTTATTAAGTATTTATTTTCATGACTTCTTAAGCAGACAGTTTTTAGACCTCCTTTTATAGCAGAGTCTTGATAATTGTGACACACTACGAATCAAATATGCAATAAAAGCAGGAAATGCATCATTTAAATAAGGAACAATACAAAAGCAATCTTGTGGACATTACCAGACATACACCATTGGAGACTGAGCCTTTGGTTTCCAGTACTGCACAAAAGCTATGGTGACAACTACACAAGCACAAAAAGGGGAGTGTGAAAAATTTATGCAAACGAGGAGGGAAAATGATACAATCATCTGAAGGAATACCTTTAAAAGAGGGGTGGATGCATTTTCTTGCTCCTGCGAGTAGTAGGAAGGATAGATCAGAAAGAAGATAAATTTTTCCAAAAGATGAAAGTTAGTTTTACTAAATATAGACACATCTTTCTCAAGTATAAAATAACACATTACTTTTCATCAGTAAACAATGTATTTATAATAGAGCAGGTGCAGTTTGAAGGAAGGTAAATGTGAGCTAAATTTCAAAGTGTGACTGTCAACATTTTGCCTTGTTTTTGTTTAATACATCAGTTCTGGTTTGGTGGGACTTTTGTTACATTCCTGTCTGTTTCCAAACATAAAAAAAAATACATTTGCTTTTAATTTACTATAAAAAATAAATAATACCAGTCCCATGAAGTTTTTTTGACACACAATAACAATATAAAACAAGGCTTTCAACTCAAGTTTGGTCAAGAAGCAGAATAAAACTGTTGAATGAGTGGCTCATTCAACACAAACACTAAATCAGTTCTTACTGTGACAAGAGTGATTTGATCTATAGATGACAGAAAAAACTGAATGAAATCTAATAACTCATCAGAGCACACTCAATAAATTCAGAATGATGAAACACTCACAGGCCATGTAAAGCAAAAGACATATAAAACTGAAAAAGTATGAAAGAAAAGGAACAACTTGTTTTTTGAAATTCCCTTTACAATTTAATTACCAAACTGAGAATATTTTGGATGTATTTTTTCCTTCACCTGTCCCTCCTGTATGTTTTACAGATTTTATCTGCTTCAGTGTTGTTCACTTCCTACAATAGACCTTCTTCCAAATGGCTATTACAAAGCATTGTGGGATAGAATGCTGATGCATGTACTTGAACAAGTATACAGACATTTCAAATCCAAATCTTTTGCATCAAGTTTAAACTTTCAAACTGAAGGAAAAGTTTCAGAGCCTTCATGCATATGACCCATAGCAAAACAAAAGGTTGGAATGTTATGTCACAACCTTCTAAATTATCACCCATCAGGTGTCTGTTGCGTAAAAGTAGGAATGACACATTTTTAGAACTGTTGATTACGCAATCCCAACTGTAATTTTATACCTCTATCTAAACTTACTTTTTTATAGGTCCAGTCACAGCTACTCATGTATTGCTTTCAAAAATTTGACAAAATTACCAAGTATAGTCGACATACTTTCTTAAAACCCTAGGCTACTTGATAGCATCTTTGACAACACATTCCAATTAAATGATTTCCATAACTTTGCAGGGAAGCAACATTTAGTACAAAACATTTCTTCTGTTTTTGTAATTAACACCTGGTTTTGAATGACAGAGGGAGACATTGCAGCTACAAAAGGGATCTCAAACTCAATGATATGTGGAGAAGAAAATGATAAAAAAACTGCTCTAACAAATGCAACATGACAGGGTCTTATGTTAGAGCCTCCTTATTCCCAGGAGAACAATTTCTGTTGAATGATTAGACGGTTTTTGTTTTTTTTGTGCATTTTCATTCAAGTAAAACACAAAAATAACCATAAACAGAAAGGAAGCAAAATTTGTAAACAAATTGCAAGATGAATGATAGGAAAAAAAGATGCACTTTTAATTTTGCAGATTTTTTGTGATTCCATGAACTCATTTGAAAAAGAAATGATCACTAACAGCAATACTTGCATCAGATCAAAGATGTAAAATGTGGAGGGTGAGGGGGATGGTGAGAGGGATGAGGAAAACTGCCCCCTGCAATTTTCCAAACGGGAAATAATGGTGGCAACCTTTGCAGGTAGTGTTTGAACAACGAAACATCTGATTGAGAGTTAAATGTCATATAATGAAGGCAATATATCACAGCCAAATGTTGCTTAAAATGTGAATTAACTTGCACTGTCACACATGGGGCATTAAGAGCATAAAGCAAGTTCATGGAACCACTTTTGAGAGGAAAAGAGGGCAGCAGACAGGCTGGTGGGATTGAAGCCTAGGTATAATACCTGGTTGTTGTTATTGCTGGAGATTGGATGAGGAGCAGGTAGGTCCTGTTCCGTAGTCACACATGGAACAAAGAATTAAAAACAATTAACAATGCATACCTCTAGCTCAACTTAAAATAATGTGACTTTTGCAGAATTTTCAAAAGAGCTCATACAAGAAGTAATTATGGTACAAATGCTAAGCATAGTCAACTTTGACTTGAACTTACTATAATTATTTGCAATTTTTGAGAAATGAAAATTGCCATTTTATGTGACCTTGAATTTCTAGTCTGAATTTTTTTCTCTCCAGATATTTTAAGCATATTGAAGGTATAATTGAAAAGCTATTTTAATCCTTTTGAAGATATTCAAATATCCAATAATCAATTTCTTCTTCCTTAAATGTTCCATAAAAGTGTGAAAATTCTGCATAAAAGCACACTTCTGCATACATATGCAAGCATTCAGCTACCTGTGTACACAAATACATGATAATATATATACATTATTGCTAGCAACTAATACAATCAATGCAAGCAACTCAAACACAGCATTACCAAAGATGAAGACATACAAGTTTATAACTTATTTTTTTTTTTTGTATTTATTTAGAATATCTTGACCTGAGTAGGATATCAACTGCAAGCTTTTAACTGTTCAAAAATGGCTATTGCAAAATTCAAACATCCTCTCAACTGAAAATGAACTCACATGAGACTGGGTACCTTATTGGCAGGAAAGACTGTATCTTCAGTCATCTCCAATGTAAAACTTATCTACTGCAATTTGCCATTGACATATTTAATCCCACAAACCTCATTTCTCTTTTCAAACTTTCAACAGATAATATTACATTCCTCGAGTGGACCATTTCCCAAAAAGGAGTAACAAATACTTGTGAGATAGCATTTCAGTGTGGTTCTTGTTTGGCGACTGTAAAATGACATTTTACAAAAATGATTTGTGCTAAAAATCTATTCCACAATCCTTTGTAATTGCTATTTGCAAAATGGTCAATATAATTCTTTCCAACAACAATGAGCATCAACATCCACCTCCCACACGGAAGGCACAGGTTCTTTTCCCAGGTCGAGTCATACCAAAGACTCTAAATAAGAACCTACTGCTGTTGTGTGTGATCCTTGCAGGGCCGTAGCCTGCGGGGGAAAACTGCCCCCCTTGAGATTTCCAAATCGCACATACACCACATGCTAACTGATGGTGGGGCTCTACATAGACAGTGTTGGAACTGCCCCCCTAGAGATTTTACTTAGGCTACGGCCCTGGCTCAGTATAAGCAATGGAGTGGGGGAAAACAAGCCAGTGAGCCACAACTGGAAAAAAGGCCGTAGCCAGCTTGATTTGAGCCAGTAGGTTGGAAACTGGGCCGTAAAACTCTATCTAACTAACTACATCTATGATCTTATTGTTATCTTCAATCAAACTGGACCCATCACCATTCTGGTAAAATGTCAGATGTTTGGGCATTTAAATTTGTTTATTCTGATTTCCCACAATTTCAATAACTTGTATTTGAAAGGAATTTGATATGCAGTTGGTACTACAACAATCTTTACTGTGCATATTGTATCCTGCACTGCACACTCTCCTAGTCGCCTCAACTTTTGGCAGTTCATATACACTAAAGCTTCAGATTATAATACAAGTTTATATACTGTACCACTCCCTTCCTGTATGGTCATGAAAGAACCCTGCTGAAATGTATGAAGAATCTAAAATAAGATGGTTTGACCACAGACTTCCTATACATGGACAGAGCATACTGCATGGTACATTGACCCTACCGTAGGGTGCGAAAAAGCGCACCAAGATGGCCGTCTGCTATGTTTTTGTGTGAAAGTTTGGACTTGCTCAAGTATATCGCCATATTTTGCAAGAAAGTTGAAATACTTTTGAAATATGGCAAGGTAAGATTAAAATCCCTTCACGTATTGCAGGATTATGGTATTTTTAACCATTCAAGTTTAGCTTTTGCTTAAAATATCACAGAGTCGTTGTCAAATCAGACGATATATAGCTTCACTTCGACCATCTTGGTGCACCTTTTTTGTCCAAGTCAGTGGCGACCAGCTAACCAGCTACAGATAGGACGTACACGTTACATCCTATGTCCATGTTTAGAAGTCTGTGGGTTTGACACATTTCTCAAGGAAACTCAACTACATCTGAAACATGTTCTAATAGTAGTTGCAGGTGTGTTTTATTAATCTTGACAATCTGTAGGATGTACACTTGAATTATCAACTCACTGATCACCATACCTGAGGCAGTTAATCCACAACAACAGTATTAAGTTTAAAACATGCTACACTTCATATGGTCCTCTTTGTGATTAAATATGGCTTCACAGCTAAAGTAGGGCAATTCATCAAAATATTGTTTGCGTACTCCCAAAGTTGCCTTCACATCTGGATAAACTTTAAAGGAGTTAAACTATCCACACATTTATGACACATCAAACCCTGCTAGCAATGGTTAATATTAAGACACCTTTGTATGTCCTTTGCACATCTACACATGTAACTAATTAATTAATTAACTAATGAACTAATTAACTTGACTAATTTCAAGCATATGATTAAGACATACCCAACCTTACCTTCTACTTCTCTGGTGAATCATTATTTTGCTTGCAATTTTATTGTGCTAATCCTGCTACTAGCCAACAAAGAGAAATAAATTAATTACCTCGTCTGCTCCTTCCCCTGCCTGTTGCTCAGCCTCAGCTTCCATTCTAAACTTATCTTCTAGGGCTTGAATGTCATCATTGTCATCTGAGTCAGCCATTTTGTGGGATTCCTCAAGATGCTTCATCAGAACTGCTACTACCACATTGACTAAAACAAACTGTGCCATCAATACAAAGGTTACAAAAAATATGGGGGCAAGGATGGGATTGGCACAGCAATTTGTTATGCAATCGGGAGACTTGTTACAGCCCTCTTGTCGTAAGGTATCCTGAAAATAGAATATCATCATCCAAATTGAAACTGTTATAAATGTAATACTCAAATATGAAAGATTCATACTTAAAACCTTATATCCCTATGCAAACATTTCACTGCTATATATCTGCCTTTTTATGATACGCCCAGTGCGTAAGGTGTAGTATGTCAAAACCTCAGGCTGACGTTCCCCTGGCTAAGCTGACGAGGCTGCAGGCCACATGTCTTGTTCGTGATATGCATTACAGCCTACAAGATTGACTAAATGTTATTACTGGGCATCACATAGAGCATTGCTGTAGCTGCTGCCTATTGACTAAGGCAGCTGTAGACTTAACATTGTAGACATGATACATAAACATTATTGGAAATATATCCTTCTAAACCACCCACCAAGGTGTTGCTGTAAGCCCCCAATCTCTGTGGTTTGAAGTGAATAAAATTGTGATACCCCTGGGGTTGAATATCACCTAACAACTTCCTAGCTGAATCTAGTACCCAGTTTCATCTGGGTGGTTGAAGCAGGGGGGGGGGGGTGGTTAAATGCTTACTGACACACTCACTGTCACAAAAAAGAATATGCAGTATGCACTCTGTAGAAAGTCAAAATCATTGCCATTGGAAAACTCTACCTCACTGAATGAATAAAATTAAAGGTAGCATATAGAAAGATTAGTTTACTCTGCATTACCAATGTACCAACTTGGTCATTTGAGTTTGAGTTTGACACTGAAAATATTCTCTCAGCATAATTCTGTCTTTCTCTTACTTTTAATTTCAAAATGTCTTCATTATTACAAACAACCAATGATATACACATGTTAAGAATGAGGTTGATGGTCTGTTACTCCTTACTTTGACAATGCTCTTACCACACGTCCTTCCCACTTTTGTACATCATGATTGTTTTATAATGTATTATTCCGGTTAAGACTGAACAATTTGAACTTAAAAGGCTGCATAATTCTGCAGATAAATATTGTAAGCTAAAAGCAAAATGGTTAATAAATGCTATACCTTCATGATACCATTCCAGTTATCTCCCGTGGCTACACGAAACAATGTCAGGAATGCAATGAAAAAGTTGTGAAATGACGCATGACGCCCCAGACCGTCACATGGATTTTCATCTGTACAATCTGAAACATGGCCAAAAAATAAAAAGAGAGACAACAAGAGAAAAATGATCAATAAAGGAAGACAAAATCACATAGTCAGTGTAAATTGAAGGAAGATGTAACAAGCACTACTAGAGTCAACTGTATCATGGTTCCTGCAGCTGATGTCAATCAATCAATCCCTTCTTTGAAAGTGTATTTTTTTTTGCATACATTATGGATGACCCAATGACAAGTCCTACAATAAAAGACTTTTAAAATATAAGAGACTTAAAAAACAAATTCACAGTTATCAGTACTCACCCAGTCGGCCAAACAGCTCAACACCCAGGGCAGCAAAAATGAAAAATAATAGAAAAAATAGAAGGCCAAGGTTTCCAACCTGAAAACAAGACAAACGTAAAATTTTAGCAAAAAGTCGAGGCTTCTAAGACTCATACGTAGGTCTGTGCTTCCTTCAAGCATTTCAACAAAATATTTGAATACTGCCAAAGTGATGGTATTCCAGTTTGATACAGATCAAATCTTCCATAAAATTTATGTCATCAATAAAAGATGGAAAGATTTAATATAAATCAGAATAAAATATTAACTGGATCTATTGCATGAGAAAGTTAGATCTTGCCATATTTTTCATTTCTTTGTAAATGCCAAATCGTAAATTCAAAGTATCAGATTTATACAATAACCTTTCCAAGTACAATAGTTCATTGTTTTTCAAAATATTTTAAAAATAATTTTTTCCAGAGTAAAAGTAAAAACATCAATTAATGAAAAAGTACTGTATTGCCACATCAGATTTTTTGATCTTTTATGAAATCTGATGGCAACCATAAGAGCACTGATGTAATATTAACATTGAATCTGCAATTTCGATAAAGTCAGTTTATACTTTTCAAACAACCTTCAAATAGTATGATATAATCAGTAGCGAATTACTTTGGAATATTGCGTCACCTACTACAAGTACTGTACACTGCATTTAAAAGTATGGTACAGTTAAGGTCACCAAATCAGCCACTGGACAATTAACTGTACATTTATTTCTATTCAAGTGTAATTATTTTTCTTTTTGCTGTATATATGCACACAAAATTAAGTAGGCTATCATTGACACAACTAGTCATAACAGCTCATTTAACTCTGAAAACTGATGAAATAGCTCTTTATTCAACTTCCCCCCTCCCCTTTACCCCATCCTTTCTTCCATTCTTCCACTCATCTTCACTTTGATGCTAACCATAAATTATATACACTCTCCTGTATATAACTTATGGTTCCTACTATCTAGAGTGAAGATGGGTGTTGACTTATGTATGGATTAATTTTTATGGTTATGCACAAAGATAGTCCTCCTACTTCAAAGCTACATAAATTGTACCTGTTCAATTGACCCGCCCTCTGCTGGATTCACATATGATCATATTAAAGACAAAATGCATACATGATAAATTCTCACCTTTTACCTTTGGCAAAGCCATAACTATTTTGAACTTTCATGTAAATGTATAATTTACAACCATGCAACATTTACAAAAGATGACGAAATGTCTAACAGATGCCAACCAATTGAACAGGCATGAGCAGGCACATGGGTGTAAAGTATATAAAATGCTGAAGACCAGCTCCAATGAAAAAGTGGCCCTCCTTCAAACCAATAATGAGTTTCTTTTTTTTTTCATATTTCACAAGGGATTTTTTAAAGATTTGGTAGAACATCCTCTGTTTTTTTGGGGGAAAATGAAGGGTGGGAGAACAGTCCCTTTTCAAATGGTTGACATCCATAAGTGGAAAGGATAAAGCGTGAAGAAAAAACAAGTAAAACTACCTGAGGTAATGCTTTGAGCACAGTATCCAACAAGGTACGAACACCAGTTGCCATTTTCAACAACTTCAGGACTGGTAGCACATGATAGGAAGGAAGTGTTGCATTGCATCATGGGATAGAAGGAGAAAGGCAGAAAGTGCAAAAAAGGGATACATAGAACATCAATTCATGCAACATCTATATTCACAACTATGCATGCAAGGTAAATAAGCACAAAAGATGAAATATGAGTATTTAAATATGTGCATGAATATTCAAACTGTGTCACATAATATTCTGTAAAGATGGAAGTGAATGCTTATCAATATTGCTTAGTGTTTTTCAGAAGACAAGCCACCTCCATTGGGTTTGACTCTTTTTAAATGAAGTTCATTTGAAAAGAAATAAAATGTAAACATAATTCTGCATTGAACTACAAGTATATTATAGATATTTGTTTTCCTCTCAAACATTTTATTGTAATGTAACTTTGTAAAAATATGAAAAATTTCCTAATTCAAAACAACATTTTTACAAATGCTTGGAGGGCAAATTTTAATTGAAAGGCATATTAAATTCAATTTAAGGAGAGAAAAATGCATGCATAACAATTTACTTGCATTAAAATTATTTTCATCAGTGATATCATGATCTTCATTGCATCCAGTATATCAACTGTACATGACCTTAATATCTGATGACCAGCTGCACAGTCACGTGGATAGAGCATCAGACTTGTGGTCGTGAGGTTTGGAGTTTATGTCCTGGCTGGGTCGTCATACCGAAGACTTAAAATATTAAACCTACTGACGTTGTACTTGGTGCTCAGCATGAGCAATGGAGTAGGGAAAACAAGCCAGTGTGCCACAACTGGAAAAAAGGCTGTGACTGGCTTGACTTGAACCAATTGGTAGGAAACTGGGCGGTGAAACTCTAAATAACTTGATATCTGATAGTATTTAAGTATCACACTAGAGTACAACCGACTGCACAGTCAAGTGGTTAGAGCATCCAACTTGCAGCCAGGAGGATCTAGAGTTTCAACTCCTTGTGAATTCATTACAAAGACTTTAAAACTGGTAGTAGCTATTATTGTGGTTGATGCTCGGCTTAAACAATGGGGTAAGGAAAACATTTCAGTGAGCCACAAGCGGAAAAGGTGAAGCCAATCTGACTTCATGCTGTTTTGATCATGGTAAAAAAGTTGAATTTCGATCCTCAGTTATGTATTGTCCAAGTGAGGTATGTCAAGTTTCCAAACCCACCTTTGGAGGTATGTTATCAACACTTCAACTAGTTTCTGTTTCACTTAGGTTGCAAAACATTACACCAACTTTGGCTGTTGTGCTGGATTGTAATAACAACTCCTTTTACATGCACTGCAGGCCATGACTAAGGTTTCTTGAGGAGGATTAAATGTCTATAAATGGGGCATTGCTGTCTGCCAATCATCAAATTGTGTAATGGGCAAGGAAGGAAACCATGTATATATTTTTACCATGACCAATTCATAATATAAACCAACTGATTAGAGACTGATTTGTAAAAACTAACACACTAGAGTTTAACTGACTGGCAGCCCAAGAATTATGCCAATTGTTGGAATACCCCTGCCACATATTGCAACAAAACACAAAAAATGGAGAAAAGTTTTAACTTCAAAACTGTAACAACAATTTAGAACAAGGCCAAAGGAAAAGAAAATGATTAATTGAGCTTATCTTCCTTTGGTCCTATGAACAGAACAATCATCTAAAATTACTATTTAGAACCTGGTTCAGGAAACGAAAGCCATGTGATTGGTGATACTATGCACCCCACTTACATGATAGAAAAGTGAGATGCCAAAATCACCATTTTAAACACCTTCCATGAAAAACCAAATTAAAGCTTGTTGATAGCAGTTTTCCAAAAACTGTTTATTTTCCAAACATTTATTCCTGCCAACCATTACAATGGTTTGGTATGCATATCTAAAAAGTGAACATCACAAAAAAGTAAATAAACCAATCAATTAATACATAAATTAATAAAACAAAGAACTGAACTGAACTGAAATTTTCTACTTCACTTCCAAATGAACTGAAACAAACAAAGTTCAAACAAAAAAGAATCACAGAGACCATGCAGTGTTTGTATCATAGATGGCATACAGATTCTGAAGGGGGCGCCCAAACATAAATATCGGGAACAAGGACAGAGTGCAAAATGGAAAAAAAAATTACATCAATATATGTATTTGAATACTGGTTGGAGCAAGCTGTTTCACTTCTAGAGACACACATGTACAATGATGACAACGGAATATTCAGTCAATAAATGTATAGGTCAAAGGTCACATGGGTGCACACCAGACAACAAACCACTGGTTGGTTTACCTGTGGGATTGCTGTCATTAAAACTGCTAACAGCTCTCTCAATCCCTTTAATGTCTTCATGATTTTAAGTACTGAGTAAAGTTAAAGAAGTTAAAGAGAAGCTGTTAGTATGTGTCATATTTTCAAAGTTGATTTAGCAGTTAACTCATGAAACAGGTTAATTAAGATGAACATGTTGTATAACGATGCCCACAAAAGGCCACCTCAAGCTCTAACTATATTCCAATAGAACACCAAACATGTGAAATGTTATTGACAATTGTGTGAGACACACTAGAGGTATTAGCCTGATCATGTGGAACTGTTGATCCAATTTTAACTCTCGCAAAGGGCAAAAATATTATTTTGCAGATATGATGATTTCAATCACTTTATTTCACTAGAGTTCCATTATGTTCTAGTATTGGAACACTTGTATGCTTCCATTTTATTAATCTACAACATTTCGTAAACATGATTTTATTCTTAGAAGAGAATTATTCAGAGAAAATTATTAAAACTATATTTCCTCCCCTACAAAACTCCCCCTCTTTCTTTCACTTGTGAGCACTCTTGATGACAGTGGAAGTCTGATGTGATAAAATCAGTTTGAGGAACAGCAATATAAATCATGTGACTTTCAGAAGTCCAGTTGCTCCATGAATCCTATGAACTACTTCAAATAGCATATCAGCCCAAATTTGGTAAAATAATTTTCATAAAAAAACTAAGTACCCTTTAGCCAATAAATTATTTGCAGATGAAACACAGTCCCATTTCAAGAATTTCATGTTGACACCTGATAACAACAATCTAATGTCTTTTCCTGCCATTTGTAATACATAACTATGTCTAACAGCATAACCTTGGCACAAAGTGTCTGGGGACAGAATGGGTTGGTCATCCACCGATTATTGCAAACAAAGTATTACAGTGGGTATCAGAGGGGTGCCCCCTCAATTCCAGGTGTATGGGGGTTTTCCCTGTCAGAATGCATGGGGGTGACACTACCCATTGTGTTAGAATAATAGAAAAAGACATCAGTATTCAAATAAACGCCAATGATATGAATGAAAAATTTATTAACAAAAAAGGAGAAAATTGATAGCACAATCAGGGTGCCTGCACTTTCGTAGGAATAAATTTTGATGATTTTTCCATGACTTTCACTGGACCAAATAGATAATTTCCACAATCTTCCTCTTGACTTTTTTCATAAAATGCAGTAAAATTAAATTTAAGATGAAGAGAATAAATAAATATTGATATTACAAGTGAGAATGCATTTGGATATTATAAATGATAGCAAGTGAGAAAAGAAAAACATCACTCTGTGAAAATTTCCATGATTTCACCACTGCTTCCTCCCAGAAATTATGCGTAGAGTCAATACACTCAGTATGAGAAAATTTGACAGGGAAGTTTTAGTTTTGTGGAACTGTACACTCATCAAATGAGGGAAAAATGAAATCCTCTTTTTTGTTTTTTCCCCACAAACATCAGTGCATCAAATTGACAAGCCACTGTGTCAAAATCATGTCGTAGCAGCTTAGCGTTAAACACCAGACTTTACACAATTTCCCTGAATTTCAAAACTTTTCCAGGCCTTAGCATTTTTTTTCCAAATTTTCATGACTTTTTCAAGTTTTCCATGATAGCAGGAACCCTGTATAAAGCATGGTTATATTGACTCCAACTTTGAACCAATGAATGCAATCAGAATAGTTAAATCAGAAATAAGAATCACTGTAATTTGGCACAAACCTTTTTGCTGGAAAAATTGCAATGAAAAAAAAGGTGACAAAAGTCATATGGATCTTTAATTTGATGTTAAGCATATCTACAAATATGAAAGATTCAACTTTATCAACTAAATTTCCATGTTCTCAAAGACACAAACTTGTAGACTTATGTTAGAGAGGAGAATAGCTGGTGACCTTCACTCAAGAAATCATACAGGATTGTGATTCCTTGTTCTAGAAGAATCACATATCTAAAATAGTATTTACACAGTTGGATAATTCTATCACCTCCTACCTGCAATGTTTTGAGTGAAGACATATTTTATTCCTAGTAATAGTTTTTTTTCACATGAAAACGATAAACTAGAAGTGGCAAAATTTTTTAAAAAGTTACAACAGTGATACTTCCTTTCAGTTTTATGGATTTACATATAATCTGCTTTTCATAAAACTGGAAATCTCAGTTGGAACAAACGGATCTATCTGGGATGAATCAAACATAGATGTACCATACTCATACCTGCCAACTTTTTCCGAAGAAAAATAGTAATGAAGATACACGTGGTGATCGCCGGCCCGGGGGAGGGGTCTAAGGGGAGGGGGTGTCCCCATCCCCTCTGAAAAATTTTGCCTTTGTACGACAGGCTAGACGCAAAATGGTGCAACATTTGGTACAAGATTTGAATGAAATGAAACACCCTTCTTTGTTTATTTTTCTTGCTTAGTGAAATATCTTCAAGGAGAAAGTTGCATCTTTACTTACATGCAGTTAACTTTAAATCTGTTAGGAAACAGAAATGCATGAAATAGCCCCTTCGCCATCTACATTTCCCTGGCCATCCCAAATCAACTGTAGGCTTGATACCTCATAAGAATGGCTATTTGTTTCCCTTTACTAGGCTTTTCTAGGCCTTGATGTTTTGCACATTTTCACCCTCCAAAACTAAGTTACTAGTAAGACATAGGCTAGGCCCTACTACATTACATTTAGGCCTACCTACAAAAAGGCTGGGTGTTTGGGTCTAGTGATACTATTCTTCATAGTTTGACACACATTCCAACAAACCAGAGAGTGCAGAAGCCTATCATTGAAATGGAATCCTCACTCTGTCAATTGCGTCGATATAATTATATTCCAGTCAGCTAGCCTATACCAGGAATCTCACGTTACGCTGAGGCATACTGTATAGGCCTAGCCTACACTCAGATACGACAATAGTAGCTTAAAGTTCAATGAAATACATCGTGCATTACTTCACGGTCACATACAGTAGCATAACGTTAGGCCTCACTGAGAAACATTCCAAGTTTCGCTAACTGGAATCGATGTTTTCAAACGTGGAGCAGTTAGGCGGTTCGTACAGTAAATTGAGGTTTGAATTTTAAAGAATATTCACTGGTAAGAATCTCAAAAAAGAACGATGTTTACCATCAACAGAGAGCGCTACGAAGCATAACCATTAACACGTCATTGACATATGCACAGCCAGCCAAAGGATGCGATATACGACGAACCACTGCACCAGAAGTGCAATTACATGTCACCGTGTTACATACCGTGCAGCCGTATTGCGTGCTGCATGCATGCTATATAGAGCATGTGTGCTGTATCCGTACGTACACACAGAAGCAGCGTGGTATTGCGTAACACACACAGAAGCCAACTTAACACACTGCGAGGCAGTATACGGCAGTGCATGCAGCGCTGAGTGTATTACCCACTAGTTGGTGTATGCAGGAGCTTTCCACATTGCATGTTTACATTTGAAGACTGTACTTCGGGAAAATGAAAAATCGTAATGTGGGCGCTGTAATTCGGAATTCGTAGTAGGGTATAAGAAATTGTAATAATTACTCCAAAATCGTAAAAGTTGGCAGGTATGCATACTTCATCTTAATTTTACTTGAGTATGATTAAATTAAGGTAATTACTAAAAACAATCATAAACTTAACTTTATTTAACTTAAAACTTTAAACTTAACTATATTTATATTAAGCCATGTACAATCTTATCATCCTTTCATCTCTGGTCTTTTTTCATCATAGATTCTGACTACAAAAATGGAACCTACTGCCATCCTGCTTGGTGCTCAGTATACGCAATGGAGTAAGGAAAACAAGCCAGTGAGCCATGACTGGCTTACTGGCTGACCGGCCTGACTTAAAAAATTGTTTAGAAATTGAGCCATGAAACCAAATCTGACTAACTACATCTGGCACACCAACAGTGGAAATGCTTAGTCACCCTTATCATCATCCACTATCCTACATAATTGTAAATGGTGCAAGTGATGGTACAGTAGCATCTCAATACTTGATGAAGAAACGAAATAAAACACATTGCTCCTACCTCTTGCTATCCTCAAAACTCGCATGGTTCTGACGATAGTAGGGTTAACAGGAATGAAATCATCTGCATCTAACTCCTCCAGGACAATACTAACTATTGACAGAATCACAATGAACATATCCAGCTTGTTCCATCTGCAGCAAAAAATAAAAAGGTAAACTAACTTTAGAAAACATCTCATTTCTGGTACATGTTCTACAGAAGGTGACAGAATGGTATAAGAATGTAATGAGAACGGGGGTGTGGGGGGTTTGGGACCAACCCAACCCAAGCTTCAGACATTTTACAACAATTATTAATTATGACTGCAACTCAAATGTAAAGGAATCTGGGTGACTTTGTTTAACAGATAGGGCTCACAAAAAGAAGTCATGTTTCAAAAATGCATTTTGTTTTGCCAAAGTTAACTTGTACGACTGAATTGTTCTATAAAGATAAACAGCCCTTGGTCTGTGTCACGTTTGTGCAATGTGTGCAACTGACTGCATGGTCAAGTGATGAGACCATCAGCCTTCCAGTTGGGAGGTTGGGGGTTCCAGTCCTGGCTGGGTCATACCGAAGACTTCAAATAGCACCTCCTGCCACTATGCTGGGTGCTGAGCATAAGCAATGGAAAATCAAGCCAGTGAGCCAAAATTAGAAAAAAGGTTGTGGTCAGCTAGACTTTAACTAATTGGTTAAAAATCTGGGCCGTAAAACCCCATCTACCTAACCTATGTTGGGGCATTGTAGATGCAGTATTTTTCCTTCAATGAAAAAAGAAAGAAAATGCGGGACTCACCTGTCTCTTATATATCTCCTAAAGCTCAGAGCAATGATCTTTAGTACTGCCTCAAAAATAAAGACTACAGTAAAAATGTAATTAAAATATCGCATAATCTGGTCCATTATCTGTACGAAAGAAAAATATGAAAGCTGGATCAGTACAAAAAGAAAGGATGACTTCAATAAAACAGTACCTCTAATATGACAGTTTATAGAAAAGATATTTTTCAGGATGTGTATTTAGATAAAAATACAGTGTCATAGAAAATAACAAAATAAACTGCAGAATGGATGACTTGACAGATTAATGACGCTTTAAACCTTGTTATAAACCTAGTTTTAAGTTTTCAAATGAAGGCAACTAGTCAACTACTTACCAATCAATGAACAAGGGATTGCAAATTGCTGCATTATGTGCCCCTAATATTTATGAACTATTGATTCTTATCATAACATTTGACGACAGTGAGAGATGTTGATGACAAGAACAGAAATGAATATTCACAAATCACAAATATTTTTAATACTTGACTACAATCAACTTGAAAACTTTTTGTTACTTGTTTAAAGAAAAGTATATTTGCTAATTTCTGCTACTTTGTTGTCATTTTTACTACTTCTAATAGGAAATGAACAAAAAGAAATCTAGGAGCAACAATCCTGTTCTATCCAGTAGCAAAGTATTAAAAACATTTTCCATTTTTTTAAGCATCTCTTCTTAAGAAATTTCTTCCAACTAAAATGATACACAGCGGCAAGGTATTTACTTAAAATCACAAAATGTATCATACATATTTATCAATTACTGAATTATTTTACATATATATTATGCTGTAAGGACTCAATTATATGATGGCAAATTGCATCCCTCTCTTTACATAAATCACACTTTTGGAATCCAGTAATATATTAAAAAAAAATTTACATTGATTTGGTTTCATGAATAAATTACAATTTTTTTTAAAATTTTTATCAAAAACTTTCAAAAATATGCCATGGTTGGTTAAATAAGGAACAAAGCTTTTCTAAATAACAAGTACAAAGCATTATGGAACTGAGTTGTGGTACCCATCCCTTTTGAGTCTTAGTAAAATGAGCATTCACCTCTCATGCAGAAAGGCCTGGCTTTGATTAAAGGTAGAGTCGTACCAAAGACTCTAAAAATGAAACCTGCCATTGTGTGTGATGCTCCATATAAGCAATGGAGTAGGAAAAACAAGACAGTGAGCCACAACTGGAAAAAAGGCCGTGGCCGGCTTGACTTGAACCAATAGGTTGGAAACTGGGCCATAAAACTCCATCTAACTAACTAACTCAGTAAAATTATGCCCTAGGCAAAAAAGCACATGAAAAAAGACACTGGAACACCTTTAATTTGCTAATGGAAAGGGGTTCCACAGGCTGAACCAACTCACAAAGACTTACCGGTGGCATCATATAGTGTTCTAATGCCATAGTAATGACATTAAGGAAGATTATAAGAGCCACACCCAGGTCAAAGTACCTATGCATCACCATATTATGTATCATCATTCTGTGCTTGGAAAAACTTTCATAATATGGCTGTTCTAAGGCTCCTGTGAAAGTAGATATGAAACAAGCAATGTTTGATGGTTTCATAGATGAATCCAGACAGTAAAGTGATGTACTGATTTATTCAGGGATAACTGGGGTCCATCATTTAAGCATTCAAATTCTTTGCTAACCTGTATCGTATATGGTTGCACACTAATATACCCCTTGATACCCTCATTGCTACTTGAAAAAGGATTAAGAACTGCATGAAGACAGTAAAATTAAGATGAAGTAATGCTGATGGACCCCTGTAGTGACCAAATTCCCAAGCTACTTGAATTGGTCTAATACTTCCTGCTACATCTTGTTTCCACAAGACTGATTGGTAAACATGTGAAAACATGTTTTGAACAATCTCCAGACGAAATATAGTGTTCAAAAATTTCAATATTCTTAAAATACCTTTATCTTGCATTTGTTATCATCAAATTCCAATTTTAATATACCAAATTTTTATGTGAAATTAATCTAAAATGACAAAGAAAATTTTTCAAAAGGTACTTAAAGGAAAGTTAATTCTGATTCCCCTGATTAGTAAAACTAACATTAAATACATCTTTCACACAACAAAGAATCTAGCATTAAATACCTACAAAACTGAACTCAATAACATTCTTTAAACATTTTCAAAATGCAGCTACCCACAAAGAGAAGAAATAGACAAGATGACAGGCATAGATGGTTTCATTACTTTCTGACAAAAATAAAAGCTTGCTCTGCCAATATTCCAAGGCAAAGATTTTTTTTTTCTTTTCCCCTTTTTTCTTTTGGCAATTGAGTTTTTTTGCTGTTGGCAAGACTTAGGTAGAGAAAAGGTTCAGCAAACAGCTTCTCTATGAGGGGGGGGGCCTCGCCTCATGATGGAAAAAAAGGGGGGGCAAAATGTGAAATATATACAGTCCATGAAACTTTTTCACCAAAACACATATTCCACTTCTTTTTTTGGGGTGGAACTATGCTCTATCAATTCTGACCTCAATACCATGTTTCCTTCTTTATAGGTGGACTCCAAAACTGCTTTTTCAAAAAAAGAAAATAAAGTCAAAATCCTGCCCCAAAGCAACTATCTTCTCCAAAAATCCATCTGACAAATTAAAATTGACAAACACATTGTTTGTCAAAGATAAGATAAAGATATCACAGAATGCAGTGAACCAGTGTCTTAATGTGTACTAACCATTGATGAATCAAATTACATAGTGTGCCCCTTGAGCACCAGTACCAAGGTCAACACAATACTGCCTAAGGGAAATTGAAACATTTTCAACCTTAAATAACAAACTGAGTTATCAAACAAGCAACTCATTTAAACTTTAATCAGATATATCTTGACATTGACTACTGAAAGCCAAGAAAGTGGACAGTCTCTACACAAGTGAATACAAATTAGGAAACATTTGATTTAATTGTAAACGTCTGAGATTTTAATTATACCCAATATTAAGTTGGATCATATGCATAACCAGGAATTTGTCACATGAGGGGGCTGTGGGGAGAGGGACATAAGGGCCAGGGCTCAGGGGAGGGGGGTGATCCCTCCCTATGGAAAAAAAAAATCATTTTATAGGTCTTGTTATGTGAAATGGTGCAATATATATGTCTCAATTGTATTAGAAATTATTGGAATTGGTTGTGAGTCCTCAAAACATGACTTTCACTGGTGCAAATAATAGTAATGATTGGAATATACTTCAACCTTTTATTCTTTTGTTGTAACATAAAAAAGTTTTTATTTTCCACAACATAAAGTCTTTTCAGGGGTTTTCCATGGGATTTTTTCCATGCAATAAACCTAACAGGCAGAGATACTTTTCAGAGAGCCCAACATTTAGCTAGCATATTATTCTTTGGTGACTGGAATATGACCCAAAACTAGAGGGGTATGGACTATTTTCTTCAGATACAACAGGTCATATGAAGCCATATACCCCCACTTGAATCTCTAGTTTTAAATTTCAATTCCATCAAATCTTTGATGTCTCCATTTTTCATGCAGAGCTACTTACAATGAGAATGAAATACTTGAAAGTTGTGTCCAGGGAAAAATCTTTTCACAGATTTTAAGCATAAAAATAAAGTGATTTCATAAAAAAGAAAGGAAGAAACTAGGAACAAGATTGTATAGAAGTAGTCAGAGTTTTTGTTTGCCTGCCACCACATCAAAACAAAGCAATTGACTAGAGACAGGGAGTCCTACAGACAAGAAGAAATCTAGATCAAAGTCAACAGAGCCACATCAAACTAGATCCCAAATCATTAAAACAAAATGACTTCTACCAATAATTTCCATATTTCACCAAGTTTAGAAGGAACTGCTTTGCTACCAAGGCCACGCTATCGCCACAAACATTCAACTCCGACATGGACAAACAAACCATTTGCCAAAAACTGGTCTATTTCTCCCCTCTGGAGCATTTTGCGCCTCAATTTTTCCCTACGTTGTTTTGCAAGTTCAATTTTCTTGCGACGTTTTTCCAATCTTCTGGCCATCTCCTCTGCTGCCTGCTGCTCCCTACACTTGTGAAAGTTTTCCACCACAACCCCAACAAACATGTTTAGCACGAAGAAACCGACGATGAGAAGGAATGAGATGAAATACAGGATCAGGAATTCATTGTGATCACGTTGTGGCTGAAAAAAATTAAAGAATTTGTCCATTATCAAAAACATCATTAATTGGGGCAACGTTTGATACAATAGACCTGCAACCCTACAATGTAGAGGAGGGCACATATACTACTGACTTTTACCACTGCAATTAATGGCATGTGTACGGAATAAGGACATGGTGAAAGTACCAGTAGATTATGCGTTCAGCATAGTGAAGGTGGGAAACTCATGCAATATATTTGTCCTCCTCAGTTGTTGCAAAAAGTGGGATACATCCTTAATTTTATTTCTATAAAGAAGGCCTTTGATGTCATTTTTGTCGTATTAAGTGTTTGTTTGTTTGTCTCGTGAGGGAGTAGATCACTTTGGCTAGCATGTGAAGGTTTTTTTTTGTCCTACTTCCTTCAATGTGGACTAAGTTAACTATACTTAATTGAAATAAATTAATATATATGTTATACTTTTGTATACTTGTATGATGATATGAAGGACAAATAAATGAAATGAAATTTTGCAAACAGTTAAAGCCAGAGAATATCATCTTTCTAAAGGTGTTAAGGACAAAAAGTGAGATTGTCTGACCAAAATTAGGATAGATGACCTATCTACCAAATCAGTCCTCCTCTTCTCTCTCTCTCTTATAAAGCCACCCTCCCTTGATATTTTCTCAAAATAAAAGAAGTGTTTAATATCATTTGCAAATACACAGTAGAAAGAGATGTTTTTCAGTGACTTAATCTGTCCACAATATTTAGCTCCAAAGTTTAAGGTTATACCTGCTGATCCACATCCACTGCATCAATACCATGATACATGATGTCCACCCAGCCATCTTTAGATGCCAACACGAAGAGCGCCATCAGTGCCTTTAAAAGAACAAAACACATCATCGCAAGTTAATTTCAAATGTGTCACAAACCATATCTAAAATGAGGCAGTTACAATTATGCATCAACGAGGCAAACTGTTATATACCTCTTACATTTTTTCATTTGCCTTCTTGTTCAATCAGAAAAGATCCAGCTTTGATCTACTTTTACAAACATACGGTATAACCTTGGGTACACTTACAGAGGAGATATAGATGTAATGTTCAGGCATGCATAGTGATGTCATCACAAAATAAATTGCAGATCACATTTACCGGGACCAATGAGTGTGGGGAGTTTACAAATGATAATCATTTTAAATAATCAATTTTTTTAGCTTACGTATGTAACAAATCATACTCATAGGGATCAACCTTAATATATACACGAATCCGGATAGCAAGTGATGGTCTGATTTCAGTCGGCCATAACTGGGGTCCTTCACCTTTGAATCTTTTTATTCACTTGTTTACCTCTATCATGGATGGTTGTACGCTAATTTGTATGTTGAATTCTCCAATTTCAATAAATATGAGGGTTTTAAATTCATGTAAACAATAAATAAAGATGATTTTAGGTTGATGGACCCCACTAATGGCGGCCTACAGTCACTAAAAAAAGGGCTTATCGGATTCCTCTATATGAAATTCCTTCATACACATGTAACGCCTGCTTCACAATAAATCTTTCCATATACATTCTCAGGAAGAGCATACATTACATAGGCTTTATTACCCCTTCTCAACAATAAATAATCACCTGGCCAGACACATTTCTGTGTGGAACTACAGCCCTAATGGTAGGCTCCCTATGGCAAAAGTACTTCACAGGGAACCTTTTAACCCTAAGTGATGTAAGGTAAGATAAATAAAGCATCTTTTTCAAAGATGTGACAGGAATGCAGGACTAGCTTTCCAATAATCATAGGTCCATCAGTCTTTTATCTTACTTTTTTCAGTAACACTATGCATGCTTTGCAGGCTTTGACAAATCCCCCGCCCGACCGTCCAGGACAAGTAAAAAATGACTCGGACAAGTGAACTGCTCAATATTGTAGCCCGCCCGGCAAGCAGCACAATATTCTTCTTAACATAGAAATTCAATGGCTAGTACGAGATAATTAGAAATGGACTCAGCGCATATTCATGCGGACAAGTAGACTTGGGGAATCCCTAGCCCGATCGACAAGTAATAAAAAATGAATTTATCGAAGCCTGATGCTTTGACATTATATCAAGATCTCATTGGCAATAAATGGACCATCGTTGTGACAGAAGGCACCCCCCCTCCACCACATGTTATTAGGGAAGGATTTGAGCCATCCTCTGTATAATGTGATTCATAAAAATCAAATAAAGTGTGGCTTTGGTGGGTTTAGACTCTCTTGTTTCAAAACAAACAGAGAAGACACCTCCTTCTTCATCCCATGTGCCATAATGCTTTTTTTAACAATAAGTTTACTCCTCCACTGACTTTGCCATGTTATCTGTAAGATACTTTTAGGGGCGGTTGGGGGTTAGAACCCCCCATGATCCAACCTTGCAATGCAAAAACACCTAAAATTGCTGTTTTTTACTCTCTATCTTTAGACTTTTCCCTCATTTCCTGCCCCTAACCCCCCCTCCCCCCTCCATTAAACAATCCTGGCTAAACACCTGCTTTCATTTATTGTTTCTTTTTGTAATTTTTGTCAATTTACTTATATACTGCCCATTATGCAAGGGAATGAATTTTCTCGCATGGAGTTGCTATCTTGTCACAGCCTTAAGTTCAACAGTCTCTCTTACACACAAAATAGGTGTTTTTGACAATCCTCCTTACCTGACCCAAATTGTCAAAGTTATACTGCTGGTTTACCCAGTCTGCCTGTGGTAGGTTATCACACTGAGTTCTGTTCTTAACTTTATTGGTATTTGGACCAGTGCAGTAATAGAATTTTCCCTTAAAAAGCTGCACAAGAAAATAAACAAAGAAGATTACTACTGTTGCTACAATAGAATGCACAGTCATTATAGTCATCTACAGAACCAAAAAAATTAAAAAAAAGAACAGACAGCAAAAAATCAGCTTTCTCAGTTGTTATACACTACATTAAAACTGTCTTAACATAAATTATGACCTAACAAGTGAACACTGTTGTTGTTAGTTAATAAATGATATTTAAACACACACCAGCAAGAATGTGTTATACAGTGTAAGTCAACTCAATAAAATAGTTCAACATTCAAATCTAATTCCAAGCATGGTTAAGTTCAAATTTGGTTCCCCTTTAGTCACCTCTTACAACTGGCAGAAAATAGCGCTGGCATATTCTACAAGCCCTACCCACAGGGGGCAAACACCATTGTCACTAAAATGACCTGGTAGCAAAAAGTTTTTTACCTAGTACATTGACACCCATATGCATTGTACCAGGTTGTTTGGCCAATGTTTAAAATTATTCTGAATGAACAGCTTAATCTGAATGGTGGTCACAAATTCACAAAGCTGTGTACTTACAGTAACACTTTTCTATTACAGCAACGTGTAAAGTGCACACCAACCAAACCATGTGTTTTATGTAAACTTGATTAAATATTGATTATAAAAGTTCATCTTTGAGCACAGTTATTTTACAAGAGCTTTATAAATTATGTATCTTTTCCACCTGACATTTTACATGCAAAGCTAAACACAACAAAACACTGTTCCTGTTTGTCATACAGGGGGAGTTTCTTGACCATTTAATAAAAACCTACTAAAGGGTAGATATAAATTTCTTGTGACTACCAAAAATCTGTGAGACATGAATATGGCACACATATATTTAAACAGCTAATTTATGTAAAGCAACATATTGAGTTAATATTGATAGATTGGTGAAAAAAATTTAAGGGTATTACCACATTAAAAAGTTTGTGATTAACATGATTTAGTTTTATATCCAATAGTTAAGAAAAAAGTTAAAATTTTGAAAAAATTTTTGAAAAAGTGTCTGGTCATGACTTTTTGAAATCTATGGGCTGTAGAGTATTTGCTCATAAAACAGTTATTTGTATGTAGGATATGGGGATTGTCCAAGTTTGACCACTTGTCACTGGTATGTGGAAGAAACTTAAGAGGTTTGGAAATTCAATGGATACAATGTTTTGATAGTTTCCAGACTGACCTGAATTCCTAGGATCCCAAAAATGATAAAAAAGGTACAACAGATGATAACGATATTGCCAATAGGACGGAGGGAAGACAGCAACGTCTGAACCACTAGTTTTAAACCAGGTGCTCTACTTATAACTCTGCAGGGTGAAGGAAGTAAAAAATACAAAATATTGTTTTAGATCAAGATTTTTTTAAAAGGTATGAAAACAAGCAAAAAAAAAAATGTCAACAATTTCACATAAACAGGTTTGTTGTCATTTTTACAAGACAATATAGAAAAGCACCCCCCTCCTTTAAATCTAATTAAATTACAAATGCAATATGGATCAAAAGTTTGATCCACTGCATTGGGAAAATGCAAACAGAATTCTAACACTACAAATGTTGAATTGTTCAAGATAGTATGAAAGCTGAAAGAATAGTACATTACTGAAAGTCAGGTTTATGATTTTAGTCAAATAAAAAACCTTGTAAACTATATGTACATACCTTAGAGGCCTTAGTGTTCGTAGTAACCTGAAAACTCTTAAAATACCAAATATTTCTGGACTAGCTTTAGTGAAAAGGGTAAAAATTATGTCAATCCATGACACCAGAACTAAACATCCGTCCATAACATTCCAGCCGCTGTTTATATAAGCATGCTTGCCAAAGATAAAACCTTTAGCAATAACTTTAATAGCCATTTCAACGGTGAAAATTACTGTAAAACAGTAATTGGAAACAGTAAGAAATATCCTCTCCTGTAAAAAAAAAAAAGAAAAAGAAAAAATTGACAATGTTAGATTCTCAACAGATCAAATGGTGAGTACCAAATATTCCAGGTAGGAATAAAAGAGTTTTGAAGGGTGAATGGGGTGTTGGTAGCCATCTTGAGGGTGGAGGAAGGTGAAGGTGGGTAAGTCAGCTGGCCTCCCTAACCTAGAGGGTTGGTTAAGTATTGGTAGGTCATCCAGCTTTCCAGTCAAGGGGAATGTTGTTGATAAGTCAGCTAGCTTCTCTGGCTGGTTGACTACTAAAAACAATCATTAGAACCTCAGTTACCCATGATAAATACACCCAGTGAGGATAAAAGTGATTAGCATTATATAACTAGAGTGTTACCTCACATCATAGCTTGCAATTTCTGATCTCAAATAACTCACCAATGAATGTTCTGGTATACTTGGACGTTCCATGGCAAGTGTTACACAGTTGGCAAAAATGATGATAAGAATGGTGTAGTCGAACCACTTGTGTGCCAGCAATCGCTGAACATGTCTACGAAATCTGTGAAGGACAGAAAAAAATATGTTTGATAACAAGGTGATTATCAATATTCCCATCTATCAAAAATGTAACAAATTGTTCTTTAAAGTCATTAACAACTCAATTTGCCCATTTACAAAAAATGCTACTCCTGGCTAATCAACCTTGCTTTTCCTGGCTCATCAACCAGAGTATTCCTCACTCACCAACCACGCTGTTCCTGGCTCATCATCCGGGCTAACCCTGACTCATCAACCAGGCTATTCCTGGCTCATCAACCAGGCAATTTCTGGCTCATCAACCAGGCTATTCCTGGCTCATCAACCAGGCTATTCCTGGCATAGAGAATTCTATCATGTTAAGTCTTAAGAGAACACTGAGTGTCTCTACTTTTCAATATAAATGAAAAATTATATATAAGTGAAAAATTATCACTGCAGTCATACGCTTATCATCTCCGCTCCATGATACAGGACATACCTGTTAATATCTCCTTCCTGTAAACATACATGTTATCCTACATCCTAGTCTTGTGCTTAGAGATAGGAAGGAGTAAATCAGGTTGAATGTGCAAATGCCTGACAACTACACTCATAAAATATTAGGCATATAAAACCTTTAGTTAAGGCAACCAAAATTCTTCCCATTCATATGAATTCAAATGTAACCCCAACCCATTCTACACCCTGAAAATTCTTCCAAACATAACAGAACATGCCCTTAAACTTTCCAAGTGATTCTACCAAGATTTGACACACCTTAAAGAACCTTAGAGAAGCTTTCAATTTTGTCTTTGAAAGGAAGGAGCCACTGTTGCACTGTTATATTAAACTTCATAATGTTACATATTGTTGCTACTTTGTCAGAAATGTGTCCTAAAATTAGTTAGATGAGGTTTAAACACACATCAAAACAAATGTGTTATGTAGCATCAATAACATAAAAAAGGTAAAGGTTACTCCGGTTTAAAATATGGCACAAGTTCAAGTTTGATTTTACATGCCATTCAGTGACAGTGCAAGTCCTTCTCTTTAGCCACATGTTATGACAAGCAGCTTACACTGTAGGCATATTCAACAACCTCCAGCCTATAAGGGGAAATTGGTCCTAGAAATAATTCCCAGCCTCTGTGGGAGTGGGAAATCCATTCTCTGCCCCAACTACATGGCACAAATGCCAATTGAAATGCATGTTGTTTTTCTCTTCAGTACAAGACTTGTTAAAGTCTACTGCTGAGATTGGGGAAGTCTAATTGGTCCTCTTCAGTACATGTGCACCCTGATATACCAGACTATTGCCCATAATGCATCAGAATTGTGTTTATTGCTTCTGAAATTCCTGCCTGGTTAACCAAATGTGCCCTTGTGCAAGACACCCTGAGTACCTATGAGATAAACTAGAAAGACTGTTTCTCACTTCTGTAACAAGTGCCTTTAACCTCAGCTAATTCATATGTGAGGTTACACATCTAACTTCCAACTTCATTTTATTCTGAAAGGTCTTCTTGGAGGTCTGTGTTAGGATAAAAGTTAGGTCAGGACTTAACCCTTTTCTCTAGACACAGATAGGAAATATAGACATCAGGTCCCCAATATGTGTAGGCTGAATGTTTTGAGACTTCATGACAAAATCTAGCCTGATGCTCTCCATATAGCAACAGTGTGAACAATGCTCTCATATCCCACTGACCACTCTGCTTATTGACTGATATACTGAGATAAAAAAGAACAAAGATCCCTTATGTAGTCATAGGCTATATCTTCATCCAGTAGAGTCTCCTGGCACCCTACCTGCAATTACCCTGAAAAAGGCCTTGAAATCCAGGTTTTTAGAGTATGGGGGCAAGTTAGCCTATTGTATTACAGAGGACAAAGCCCTTTCCACATTAAAACATTATTTGACATAATTTGACAATATTTGACTTTTTTTATATTTTTATAAGTCAAATGTCTATAAAAACTATGCTAATATTACAAGTCACCTTGAATGAAAGAGAAGTTCTTACTTATTTCTGGGTGAAAGCAGATAAAGGGAGTACTCCATTCTTGTCTTGAAACAACCTTTGGGTTCTGGACAGCACTTTGTAAGGTTACAGTCCTTCAATGGAAACAAACGAGATGGGAAGAATGTTAGTGGGACAAAATGTGGTTGACTAAAAGTTATTTACACAAAAAAAGTGTGACTTCAAAGTAAATATTAATAGTGAAAAACATTCCATAGTTTGGAATGTGCCATATGAACATTAAAGGCAAAAACTTTACTGCCTATACATAATTGCCATTCAAAATATTTCTATCATATGCGGATGGCAACTTAACCATGGCAACCATGATGGCAAGAGATATGAGGCAGGGACGAAAATATGGGGGATAACGAACATCTGTCCATTAATACCACTAGTTATAATAAAGGGAGATGGGGAAAGTGACTTACATAATAATATTGTGCTACCGCGATGGTTAATGCTACCTGATAACATAAATTAGTGAACAATTTGAACACACCAAATGGTAATTCACCAGACAAATTTTGCACAAATTATGTATGATATATCAGTCATGTAACAATAGACCTTAAGCACTGATGATACCCTTGCATCATTTAGGAGGAATAACAATGAAACATGTGGTCTCACAGCTGAATTTTGCAAGGAAAATATATGGACCTTTGATCCACATGCAGTAGAATTCTCCCCATATGAGTAGAGGAATTACGATGTATCTCATTATTTACCCAATCAGATGTCTGCATTTGATATTGGTTTGAATTCCTCTAAATGGGGGCCTAAATGACATTGTGACATAATATGAAGAAGGTCTATTAGTAAACACATGACTGACAGTAACATAAAAGGTATACTCACAGGATTGTTAAAGATTGACCTCTTAAACAGGGTCATGTCTAATACTCTTTACATTCTTACATTCATCATCCACTCAAATAAAGTTTAACTAGACAAATCCAAATGGTCAAGTGATCGGCTGATTTTGTGAGACATAACTGGGGTCCATTACCTTTTATCTTTCAAATGCTTTTCTTCACTGTATGGTATAAAGCTGCACACTAAAATATTTCTTAATTCCCTCAATTTCACAGAATATGATAGTTCAGAATTATGGTAAAATAGACAACAAAATAGAAATGTTTTATTAAGGCTGAAGGACCCCACTTATGGGGGCATTCACTTGCTGTTCAGATTCGTCTATATAGACCTGTAGGTTGTTATTTAGGACGTGTGAAAGATATGGAAAATCACCTAAGATTACAAATATTTTAAAGTGTACCTGAAGTCAAAAAAATCAAAAACATATATTTAAACAGCATGAAAAATGAAATCTTACAGTCCAATTCCCATCTACATAGGACATTCTTGAGTCAAGATAGAAAATCTTAATACAATTAATTCACTTAGAGCAAATTATTCCATCGTGCAATAATCTCAGACTTTCCTGTGGTACATTTCACATTAACTCCTTTGTTTCCCTTTAAAAATTAGAATGTTTTTATGACCTTGGACACTTCCTGTTTGCTTGCACAGCAACATCACAAATTATTGCACAATGTACCATTTCAGTTTGAGTTAATAAACTTCAACAATTTATATCTCCCATCAAGAATGTCCTATCAAGAGTTGGACAGTTAGAGTTCACTTTTCGTGCTGTTAAAAAGGTATTTTTATTTTTATTACTTGAGGTACACTTTAAATTACAACCATTAAAGTAGAAAAATCCTGATGCTTCTTTATCCTTCACCATTCAATAAAATTAAGCCAAAGCAAAAAAAAATGACACCAAAATTTACCTCATCTGAAATCAGTTCAAATATTCTAAAAAATATGTATATAATTCAAACAAATGCTACAGAAACATTGCCCTCAAGTCCTTAGTAGGCAATACAAAAGTCTGTACAATAGTGACATGCACATTTGTGTAATTTTCAGTAAACAGTTGTATGCTACAAAAACAGTGCTTTATACATTTTCTGTTCTGTCCTGTTCTATTTTTTAGCTGAATGGGTAATCTCTGAAAGTATAAACTTCAGCCTCTTGAGTAAATCAGTTATGTAATTAGATTTTAAATTTGGGGCATGTGCATGTAAGAGCACGTGCCTTTTGATATTTTCTGCCAACAAGAGACAAATAATTCCAGCTGTATACTCAAGATAACAGTTTTCTTTCACTCGTCTCAGAGAAAAATGGTGAAGAACAAAAATCATTCTTCAAAAGTGCGATAACAGTAAAATCTAATTACCATTACTTTCAACTTAACAAGTTTTGAGAAAATTTGTGTGTCATTGTTAAAAGACATTTCATCAAAGTGAATTACAGAATTTGGAATCCTTCATGATGCTCAAAGTATATCCCCATTATAAGAATTCTGCACCTTCTGTAAACTGGAATACCCAGCCTCTATCTGTCTGTGCAGCTTCTCACATTATTTTTTTTAATCAGTTTTATGCATCATCCTCTCACAATACTCCTTTCAAGTCCATAACTCTGAATAACAGACTCGGGAGAGATATTTCGAACTAGCAGTTATGGCAACTTGTTGATAGTGAAGCTGTGGTCAACAGTGTATTGGAAGCTTGTCTGTTTAAGAGACTGAATTAAAAGACACCAACTAGCTCTGCAGATGAGAGGACAGAGTTGGAGAGGTGGTGCTGCATTTGGCCTATGGACCCTTGAGTGACATGTTCACTGTATAGCAAAGAATATTAGCAGACAAAAATGAATGTATAACTATGCTAGTACTGGAAATATTTGATATGTACAAGTGATGTATCACTTGCTGTTAAACATCTCAGTAGTAATAAATGACACTTTATGAAAAACAAGTCATTCATAATGCTGTTTGGGGTGTAGTGATAACCAACTGATAAGGTTTCCTTCGTGCTGAATGTCTACAAAACTTGGGCAACTCGAGAAGCTCCTTTACCCCATAACCAAGGTAGGGGGTCAAAAGGGGGCCAAGAAGAGCCAAAGGAAGCAAACAACTGAATTTTTTGGCCGCCGAGGGCATTGTATTAAGCAAAAGTTAAATTACTTTAGTTCTTATGGAAAAATTACTACTTAAAATATTTCATGCTGGCTAAAAGCATATTCAGTAATCAACTTTGTACTCCATCAAACTCACAGAAAATAGGCTCTGAAATTATTTTTGCAGAATCTCAAATTAAGAAATATTAGAATCTCTTCTTTTCTGAGAAGGTTTTTTCATTCTTTTTCATTGGACAGATAATAACAGCAAATGTTACTGCATGAAAGAATGGAAGGGGGGTCAACTATATCTTTATGTTGACCTTCTTCATGTTTATTTCTTGTAAGGATACTTATAACTTTATTGACAATAATTGTTAGCATATTTATTGGGTAATAATATCTTTACAAATTACATGTTTAGTGGACTACTTATTCACAGAACGGATGAACCAGGATGGCACAGTGAGAAATTTCCCCCTTTGATTCCTTTCCCTTTGCATGAGCAAGGGGGGGGGGGGGGGGGGAACTGGAGAAGCATGAAGTTCCAGAAAACAAGACACCTGTTAACACCTAAAATTGTTCCAATTTTCCCAATCAAGTTTGCACGACATATTTTGAAATTATCATTATCAACCTTTTGCCACCTAGTTTTCTAAAATGCTAGGTACTAGAGCAGTACATTTATCCATACCCGGGCTCTACTCATGCTTTGATGTCAAAGATAAGAATTATTCAAGAATTTTAGAAATACTTAGCCATTTTGAACAAATCAATTCTGTATACTACAGGAAAGTTTTAAGTAAATGATATGTGCCATCCTACTGTGAATCAGAATTCTTAATTAACAAGTTTTGCTATTCCCTCTGCATTTTTCAATCCAAAAAACTGCTTTTGTATGAAAAATGTAGATACTGACATTTCTTTGAAGCATCTTGATTGAAGATTGGCAACTGAATGAGGAACTCTTATCCAGATTTGCTACATATAAGATGCCAACAAAATATAAGGAAAAAGTAAAAAAAAAAAGAAAAAGAGAAACAACGAAAGAATGGTAAGGACAAAAATACTCACAAAGCCTTTAACTATTGAAGATGTGTAAGGTTCAATAGTTAAAACATAATTTGCAACAAAAAAAAATTAAACAAAGTCTGCTGGTAATCTTGACCACCTGACGGCACTTTAGTCTGGTGCACATCCAGCTTCGCAGGCAGGGCAAAAAATTTTAGTGGCAAGCCTATGCCAAGTCGGAGAAAATGTGGAAGTATCTGGAGACAACCCACATAAATTGAGTGGGATTTGCACCTACATGTAGAACACGTTGGTACAGAGCAGCTGGAACAGACCACTCTGCCACTCGATGACCCTAACATCATTTGTTTAAGCTTGGTTCTTTTGAAACTGCTTTAATTACACAAGCAAGGCAATGTTTAAAGATGTAATCATCCAGAAAGAGAAAATATTTTAAGATAATTCAGTATAAACAATTTAAGATTTCAAATGGCTATCATCAACTTGTTGGCTCTCATAAGCAGTCACATAATTTTCTACAAACACTAAGTGGTAACGTAAACATTTCATGAAAACAGAAAGAACAATGATGGTGTCTTAATGAATAACCATAAGATGTTAATATGCATGAACTCACCACGGAAAGTTACACAGAGTTGATTATCAAACACACATGGCACAAAAGGATGGATGACATGCAAAACAAGAAAATATGCAAATGAGAGTGACATTCAAATGAGGTGGATGCTTTTAATATAGTCATCTGCAAACAAGAAATGTGAAGGAACAGGGTGAAAAGGGATATACTATCAACTACTTGTTAAATTTTAACATTACAAAAATTAATCACACAACTGAAGGAAAGGATACAACAACATTTTTATAAAGACCTGGTATTTGTTTGTATTGGTTAATATTTCATTCCTTAAATAGCATTGTTTGAAGGGGTAACAAAAAACAACAAATAACACAGAAGACGGAAAGAAATTACTTTCAAAAATTTAAAATTTTCAAAAGAAAAACAGAGCATTCATGTCTTGTTTCAATTTTAAATATTGTCTAGGTTTCGTGATTTAATAAATTACAAGGGAAGGGAAGATTAGATTTCTCTAGTTTACATTTTTAACTTGAAATTGTGGTTAAATCAGAAGAAGTACAGTTTCTACATATTGAATAATTACTGATGATTTGAATTTATATAACAGATACGTAGTGAAAAATTGCTGTTAGTATAACCACTTATCTTGAAGTTTTAAATGTTTACTGAAAATAGCAATGATCAGAAAGTCCTGAATTTGCAAATTCAAAGTGGTTGTATTGGAATATTTTCCTAGCTCTTGAACAGAATCAATATTTCCAGAGTGCCATCCTGGATTTTACAGGCAATCTTGTTAATATGAACTGTGTCAACAATTGTAACTCAATTGAGATATTATGCTAAAATTAACTGGTTTCAAAAGATTGCCACTGTACTGGCTCAATTCAAAACACTAGATTACGAACCAAGTGTGAGTTCCAAAGTTTGAAATCGAACATTTTGATCAGGCTTTTTAAGACCACGGAAAATTTTTAATTGTTGTGCTTGAGAAAAATTGACAATCCAGTTATGTTTTTCAAATTCCCCAAGAGGGATTTCAAATTCCCCAAGAGGGATTTGTGTACTGAAATTGAATAAAGATAATTTGATTTGGCCCATATAGTGGTCTTATAATTGAAATTTTGGTGATCAAGTTTTCCACTAATTAATTGTTTTATTTATTCATAAAAGTTCCAAATACTTTCCACTGTAAAACAATAAGTTTAACTTTATTCTTAAAAAGTCCCTGGTGCATTAAAATGATTTGTTTACATTGCATTACCCCACAGCACTGACATCCATCTTCACATATAATGTCTCCAAAATGGGCCCGATTTTCAGTTTCACAGCTTGTTGAGTGCATGGTATTGTGGAATACATGATTACGCTGTGCATGCTGGGATTGAACATTCATCAGCCATTTGATGAGCTGTATGTCATCATGCAGTGAAATATGAGGTGCAAAAAGGTAAGAGAAAGTAATAAAATTTAAAAGAAAGTCTACCGCTAATAGAAAAGAAAATAAAGAACTAATGAGGATTTATGATGAACAAGACAGCAGAGTTTTGGAAGACAAATAAATCACACACATAAAAGATGGTCTCTTACTTCAAAGTAAAAAGAATGTAAAGATGTATAAACTCTGTGAGTCAACTGAACATTAACTCTAGTGACAAGAATTCTTGGTTTTCTAAGTGCCAAATTCTGTTTTGTAATGTCACTTTGCAAACACTTTCACTGATATAGTGAAGCACCAAAACATCAAATACTATTTCCTAAACGGGAAAACTCCTAATCTCTAATTAACTAAGATCAGATAAAAACGGAAGAATTTTACTCAATAACTTTCTATTCTTTCAGAAAATGGACCAAATAGTCATAAACAACCTTGTGATCTATGAAAATAGGGAAAGGGGTGGTGCCAGGGTATTTTTTGGGGTTTTTTTTGGGGGGGGGGGTAAAGCATGAGGTGAGTGCTCCTTTCCCTTCTCTTTTCTCATTTTCTTTCAAATATAGTTACCCCCTCAATGCGCCCCCCCCCCCCGGCATAGGAATACAATGGATGTATTACAAGACATGAGGAAGTCTTACTAACTAAATTAATGACTCAACCACTAGTATTCTTCAAGGCCACCATATAAAAGAGGCTAAGCTTGATTTTTCCTGCAATTAAAAACTTACAAGCTTTGTCAAGTCTCGCCCAGATCATTTACACTCTTTCTCTAACCCAGCAGAAGATTCCCTTAGAGACCCTTTGTCCAAATTCCAATCACCAAAGGGTTTTCAATGGGTTCCAAATGGTTCTTTAGAGTTTTCAAAAGGGTTTGGTTTATGCAAAGGGTAATTTTATAAATCCTTTTGAGATTTGTCCAATTTCCATCAACAACCAAAGGGAACCCTTTGAATGCAAAGGGTTTTTCTAAAGGGTACCATTTGAAACCCTTTGGGTTCAAAGTGTATTACCTCAAAGGGTTCCAAAGGGAATTTTCAGCTGGGAAATGTAATAAAATTGTACCAGCATGGAGATGCAACCAATAACTGGTAGACCGTTGCATACAATAAATAAAATATAAATATAAATGAAAAAAATATGTTCCACAAGGGATTTGTCTGAAAGATGACAATTCCAATAAACATCAATCTTCCCCAAGACTCCTTTCAAAGGCTATCCATTCATTGGGAAGAGGCCCTACTGATATTCAGGTAATAATAAGCTATACCTGCATATGGGCATAGGATACAATACCATATAAACAGTGATTACACCTTTCATCACTCATTAAAATTTTTGGGATATGAAAACAAAATATTTCTTTAAGGATTTTTTTTCAACAGCTTGATATTTCTTCATCACCCTAATATCCATTCCAATTCAGTTTTTTTTTTTTTTTTATTTGGGTGGGGTCCAACAATGACCTGTTTTTCTGTATGTCAGACTAGCACATTGATTTGTATACAAACATAACCTATTCAGCTATTCAGCTATTACTTTGTCTCAAAGATTTTCATTAAAATTTCTTCTTTATGTGACACCTGCTAACATTTACTGAACAGCAGGATCCCTACTCTTATACAATATCTTAAATCCGGAAAGAGGAAGTTTTCTTCATCTTCTAAACACTAATGAAAGAAGATCATTGATTTAGTTGGATATTATCTGTTTTATGATTTCAGTATAACCACAGGGTTCCAAGCAAGAGTCACACTACATGAATGCATTATGTATGAAGTACAGTTGAATTGGAGTGTTTGCAAGACAGAGTATCATTAACTAGTCATTTTCTTGAAAAAAACAGAAATCTCTTTCGTTTATTTACAAATCATGATGAGAGGAGATGAATGTGCATTGCTTTTGCATCCTTCTATACATACTTTTAAAAGGATTTTCAGGAAAAAAAAGGGAGAGGAGGCATTTTTTATTTTTTATTCAAAAACAGCAGCAGAAGTCCTTATCAAAGTCATGGATAGACTGCATGCTCCGTCAGATGCACATGTACATCTGTGATCAAATTTGCAAATTGAATTGACTGAGCAGATCATTTAGTTTCAGAAAAGCCCGAATTTAAACTTGGTACTCAATGGCAGTTTTGCTTGTTAGAGTCTGTTTGACATCGAAATTACAAAGTTGATAGGTGATGTGAAAGGCATTAAAAACTAAGAAAATGGGGGCAATTCCAGTCAAAATCCTTAAAAAAATTGACCATTTTAAAGGGTGATTTATGATTTGCACTTAACGATACATAAACATTGGCTAAATATGCAAATCTTGCAGCGTCTTGCAAGGTAAATGCCTTATGTGGCTAATGTTATTCTTTATTCTTGCAATCTTCATTGCAAGGACAATTGAAATGTTAGTATGTCCTGAGGGCTTTATTTTGAAAGTTCCACTAGTGTCTTTGAAAATCATCAGTATCAATTACCACACCATATATACTTGATGAGTAATCAAGAGATAATATGGATGTAACAAAAGAACTGCCAACACTGTGCAATGCTCCACATTGTTATTTTTACCCTAAACAACAGGTTGCTACAGAAACATTAAAAAAATTGAAGAGGTATATCTACAGAACCATAAAAGATCCTGACATACTTCCAACAGATTTTTTCCTTGGGAAAGCTTAATTGTGTAAACTGCCAAGAAAAGTCAAGGCTTTTTGCTGACAAGTCACACTACCTCTGAAGGCAGTAAAACATTATATGTATCGCATGATTCAGAATTAATACATGCCGTCACGTTGCTTCTTGAAAAAGCAGCACAGACACCCCAGTAGATCAAAGGAAGTGTGGGGTGTAACTGGTATCTGAGTTTGTTACATAATCATCGGTGCCCTTAAATGAGCTATGCTTTCATTGTGTTCATACTGCATAAAAAGTAATTAACACATATTTGATTGGCCTGTTAGCTAACCCAAATGTCACACAACTTTTTGTGTACTTTAACATATCTGTTACTGTCAATCAACTTATCAGATGTGAAACTTGACTATATCAAGTGTGGTTGTAGTGAGCTTCATTTCTTCTGTGAAGCAATAAGAGCTAATCAGGCAGAGAAAGCTGATGTAACCAAAAGTAAGAAGGAATGCTTCATTATGTACAAGAAACCTGGGAGGCACCATCAAGTGTTATTTTATTACATAGTCCTAAGATGGTATTGGAGTATATCACAAGTCAAAATAAAAATAAAAAGTAAAGAAAAAAACCTGTAAGAAATAAAACATAACTGATGTTTTCAAATGTGTAAACTATAATGACTTCCCTGTTGAGAAATTACATGTTAAACATTTTTTCTAACATTGGTACTATTCATGCTATATTCACTCACTACTGTATATATAAATACTACGATGCTACGCTCACATGATACTATATTGTGCAATGCGTGATAGAAGTTTGGTGAAAGTTAAGCAGTGTTGTCACATGGTGAAAGACTAGAATACAGTTACAGTTCGAAAAACAAAAGGAAGAGCTAGAAGGCTTGATTTAGTATGAAATGACTAATTAAAGACATGACAATATGATACACAGTGCAAATAGTTTAAACAAAGACTATGCTATTCTTACTCTTTAGTGAAAAATGTTCTTTTACAATCGCTCACATCCCTACCAGCCATTTCATAGAATATGCAATGAATCAATTGACATGGCACTGAACTGCCAACACCTGTTACTGCTTTTACGACTATAAACAATTTTTTGTATCTCCCAACCACTGATATCACGGAAAAAGACATTGTACAACATGCTCTCCTAAGCCATGATCAAGAATTTATAAAAATAAAATTATCCAGCAAGTACGGCTACTCCACTTTTAAGTCTCCACCTACCTAAGCCCAGCAGCAATAATTTTGCAAATACCATAAAGCAATCAGATATTTCAATCTTTCTGTTTTGGATGTCAATTGATTTAAATTCACCGTTTTGTAAATGGTATGACAACGTGATATAGGTACTGACGTAAAATGCCCGCGGTTCCCCTACAAATATACACCTGTCACCTTGATTCTTTTTTTTGTTTTTGAATAACTACAAGAGCTTCAATGAAATAAGATACACAGTATTATCATGTGCTTTCCTTTGGTCATCAATTTACGGAAAAAACGGATAATTCAAAGCCACAAGAATTATTTGCCCAAGCCTAAACATAGCTAGGAGTCAATCTTGAGAGCTCAATTTTGATCTTTTCTTCTCATCCTAAAACTGAGGAGACTGTTTATCTTAATTCTAGAAAGAAATATTCAGACAAGTGTAGCAAGAAAAGACATGAATGTATTGACATATTGTTGAAAAGACCAATGCATAGAGAATATGAATAGAGTTGCTCAGGACTATGAAATTGTAGCAGAGGAACTCTGTGAGTTTATTGCATGCGCACTGACAAAGAATATACTGGCAGCAGTAAAGATTAATGTTACCATGGAAACAGACTATTAGCAATGTGATGTGCCAGTTGTAGTATTTTTTTCAATGGCGCAAACAAAGTGTGTTTCATGACATAAATTTCCATCCCAGTAAAGTAAATTTTAAAAACTGAAATGAAAAAATGCTTGGCTATTGAGGAATACACATGATGCCTGTTTGAAGGGAGACTAAATGTGGAACTATTAGAAGCTAAGAATACTTTTAATCATTGCAAACTATTTCTTTATGCAGTCAAATTTCTAATTGCATGAAAAATCCAAAAGACATTGGAAAATACACTCCAGATGTAACTTGCAAATTTTGGTCCAGCAGGTTCTAGATGTTTGTTAGAACATTTAATTGAAGAGCTGATTTTAATTTATGGTACTGAAGGACAATTCATTCAAGGTGAAAGCTATAGACTTAAGTCACTTTCATAACATAAAAAAGTATAATTCAACCATCTCAGAAACCGGTGTTTGCTATGATGCACTCGCTAACACGCGTTACCATGCAGGCATGCACATGACTGATTGTGAGCTCCCTGGTACAGTGTTGCTAACCGCGCCTCCAATTACGTCACCATCTTGAGACATGCTCACATAGTTTTTTGCTTTTGGATTTTGAATTGGCTGAGCCTGGCCTGTAATTGGGAATTCACAATGTAATATTTCGGTATTTATGGACATAATTTAGTAGGGAAAACATTCACTTTATGTCAAGGTGTACCCAATGAAAATTTACCGAGAAACTTACTTTGGCCGTGTCATGCTCACTTTAAATTATTCAAGGATTCATCAAGTATCTCTTTAAACCAGAATTCCCTCAAAGGGTAGCCCATTGCTACTACATCAAAATTCATGGTTTCAACTTGTATTTTTATAACACAGGATTGACTGAAAGGATATCCCCCCTGGCACTTATTTGAGCATTCATGGTTCCAAATTGTGCTCCCACATTCAAACAAACAGGTTCAAATGATAGCCATGACTATTTCATTAATGTACATAGTTCTTTATAATAATTCTACTGTATGCCATCAAATGCATCAGTGAACCAAATTCATGTTATCTTCTAGGTATTTAAACAGCATTCAATAACCCAAAATGTGTCACTCCCGAAGCTTGAACTACTACACAGAGGAAGAGAAGGATAATATAAAATATCTAACCTATGTTGCCAACTTTGAAAATCAAGCAAGAAATAAATTTGGATCACAAAATTACTTCTGTTTTGGATATTGCAAAAATACATTCATTTCAATTTATTTTATGAATTTTCCATAATACTTAAGATAACATGTATTGGATCTCAGTTTACTCATCTGCTCAGAAATATTTGAGTATTATCATGACAAACATTTACCGACGCCAGTTCTGACTTATTTGGATAAACATTCCACATTCTCACTATTAACTTTACAACAGTTATGTCAATCTCATGGAAACTACTTTGGCACATACTAAAGCCCATTTCTGTTTATGAGTTACATACTGTCCACAAGAAAAGTAAACAAGACATTGCAGCTAATAGCACTTAACTACTTTCAATCACAGCACACACAAATACATGTAGTAGCTAGCTTTGAGGAGTGTTACCCTTGCTTGTTGTGCAAAGTTTCTAAGTCGTCTGTGGAGTCTCGTAAACCTCTGATGTAAAAATTATGGAATGAGAAAATGAGTAATGATGGGAAAAAAAAATGATTTACCTTAGCTCTTATTGCATGAAAAAAATAGAAGTAATACAAATTTAAAATTTGAAAATTGCTTTAAGCAGCTTTGTAAAAAGGTGGTGCATTATGAAGAAGCATTACTGTAAAGGATTATGAAGACACATTTTTGGTAAAACATGCCACTGATGCCTCATAAATCAAACTCATAAGCTGTCAAAACAATCATCTATGTGCGCGAGCAGTGATAATTAAATAAAGCAGGCAAAACTGCTCATTTTTGGTGTAAAAAAGAGGTGGAATTCCAAATTATTAGCCCAAGAAAACAAAGAAAAAGGTACATGCAACCTTCAGTTTTATTCAAAATATTTTTTATGAAAATATTTCCCTTCAAGCCAATGGAAGTTGTGATAAGGTAACCCCACCAGGTTTTTCAAAAACATTAAGAGTGAGCCAAACAAAACACATCAACTGTCAAAAATTTATTGTAATAAATTATAGAAATTAATAATATTAAATATTAATCAAAGCAAACTAAAAACAGCCAATAAATTGTTTGTTGACCTCACTAAAAATTACCCCCAAGATGGAGGTGTAATGGCTTTAGTTAAAAAATTTTGTCATGCTACCAAAGAAAATCAAAGTACTGTAATACAAAGCAAATGAAATAAAATTTGCCTTGCTATTTATTTTTCAGTGATGGTGCAATTAATTGTTTACCTACCATAACAAGAATGAAGAACTTGTCCTCTTTTAATATAAAATGAGACAAATTTTTGTTTCCTGACTGTGACAAACACGAAGTATACAAACGAAACACACACAACATGACTACAACACAAAATTCTTTGTTTCCATGCTCTAATATGCAAGTGGTTTTGATGAAATGAACTATGACTATACTAACATGCATAGCATGTTTATTTATCAGAATCACAGCACAGGACAAAAACACCACAAATATGAAACTACATCATTTCTGAAAACTGGTGACTGACAATTGACACAAATCACAAAGTAACACAGATTTTTGAAACAAAACACTTAACAGATAAAATGAACACTAGCTTTCTGTAGAGACACAGTTTTTTAAAATGCTTTATAATCAGGCAATTTCCATCATACTTCCTATACAGGCTAAGCTATATTAACAGTAATGACAGCTCAATATGAATATCCATCAACAGACTGCTCATTATGAATATTCAACAATTAAGACTGGGCTGGTATACTCACAGCTTCATCAATGGCATCAGGATCTTCAAAGGCCTCATCCCCAGTGTGAGATGAGCTTGACCCATCTAACTGATCATTAGCGATCTGTGTATCTGGGAGATCAACCTTGGATGGCTGTCGGGAGAGCATGGATCCCCCGTTACATGAGATGTAGGAGGTACGTCGGCTCTCTGTGCCATCTGTCTCAGGAATGTGGCCATTGCTTACTGAACTTGGAATGGATACTCTGCAAAAAGACAGTCAAGGCAAAACATTTTATATTATACCATGGGATTGACAAATGCTTAACCTTTTCACAAAATTAATTTAACATTTAAGACATATTTAACTACTGGCAATAACTATGCACATATCCAAATTATATCTCCTCAAAAACATTGATGTCAAAACTATTGCAAACATTACTGCACTAAATTTCACTGCTACTTCTTGAATTTGTGATGTTGAAAAAGAAAGGGGGGGGGGGGGTTTTCGAAATAAAAATGTATGTCTGAGGTAGATACATTTAAATTACCTAGGCACCAAATATTTCTGATAGTATTACACCAAATTATACAAAACCCAGCAAATGTTCCATAAGCATTTTAAATACAAGGAAGTGGCACACCAAGGATTTCTCTCTTGGTGAGTCATACAGTATGGTAAGTGCCTGGGGATGGGCTGTAAGGGATCTGGGGCCCGTTCCACAAAGAGTTACGCAAGATCTTAAGTATGATCTACTGTTGGCTTAAGTATGGTGAATCAAACTTAAGATTGTGCGTAAATCTTTGTGGAATGGTCCCCTGGTTATCCACCTCCCTTCCAAAAGTTTGAGAAATGTATTAGCCTTTACATGCAACATGGTTCCACAAATGCTACCTTTTAAAGTAAAATTTGCCCTCACATTTTCTTAATCAAAAAAGAAAGTGTAACCACTGCATGATGGGGTGATGGTTTACTGCCCCCTCCCCCAGTATGCCACTCATTAAAGGTTACACCTGTTTTCCCAAAGTTAACTTGTAATGGAATAAAATGCTTGAATTAAATCATTACAAGTGTAAACTTCCCTTCAATTATAATTCTTCCCTTTCATAAAATATGCACTCTTGGTCCTCTTTTTTTCATGTCAAAAATAGCTATTGACCTTCATTAAACTTTTAATAATAAAAGCTACAATAGTGATACATACCTGCTACCACTAGATATGGAGTGTCTGTCGTTGTTGCCATTGGCTACGACATATGGTGTAAGATGATTGGTGTTACAGGGAGAATTTTGTTGAAAGGATGCACTCTTAGTACTTCCACTTCTTTGAAGGGGAGGGGTGTTGCTGACACTGAGAGATGACTGTGTGAATAATTAATACATGAAACCACTTGAAACACATAACAATGAAAAAGAAAATTAAAATATCACCCCTCTAATCAAAGACTGGACTGAAAGGGGAAGGGATGTCCATATTAAACTTCCACTTCCACTTAAAAAAGAACACAAATTTGTACTGTCACTTTGGCCGGCCCAAGTCATACTTGTACTCAGAGTCTGAGAGAGATAGAATTTCTGTTATAAATTTCACAGTAAGGCATTGCTGCTAAGGCAAAATTTGATACATGAATAAATGTCAAAAAATGACATGTAGGTCACTTCTATCAATAGAGTGTCTTCGCGTGATAAAATGGTTTAGCTAGCCACACCCACTACCAGTCAGGACATCCAGTAATTATGTCGGTTTTCAGCTGGCTACTTCATTACAGTTCTTTCGCAGCAGTCTCAAGAAATTGATAGGGATTGTGACATTAATGAAGACACTCCATACCAAATGCCATAGCCAGACGTCGTTACCTGTATAGGACTCCATGGCATTGAATGTTAAACTCAGAGTCAGCCTGCTGGGACCCAAAATGTTATGGTAAAATTGGATGATGTGTAAAAATGGCCTGTATTCACATTAAGTTACATTTACGGCAAGAAATTTTCCCCTTTTCAAACTAGCTGTAAAAATCTGTTTAAAGATTAGTCTTAAAATTAAACGAACCTTGAATATTGGAATATACTAGTGAATCTTCCCATTATATTCCTAATTGTAGTGCTCAACATATAATCAGATAAAGCTTTAAAAATAAAAAATTCACCAGAATGCACTGAATTTGCTGCTTTTTCAAATATTTAAAATTTCCTTTACCCTCCCTTTAAGATGAGGACTGAGTGCTCCAAATATAATTTCTTGGCACCTATTTATTCATTCCTTGCAAGAAAACTGCAGACACATTTGTCTCATCTTTAAAAGTTTCAGCTATATAATATAAACAATGAGTCCACTGATGTGCTTGATAACTGTCAAAAACATGAAACTCATGATACCAGGCAACACCTTGCAAGGATCTTATGTTCTGATCTTTCAACGAACACTGCCTAACAACCATTTGAGTGTCAATTTGCAAATGAGTACCTTTGCAAAACTACATTAAAAAGGAGAGTCACACAGTTAGCCTCTAGGCAAGGCATGAATCCACTACTAAACTTTCCATTTACAGAACTTAAACTTTACTTTGCTAGTCTAAATAAAAAAAATTCCACATTCTATTTTGACCTTTAAAAATTCAGGATGCCTCTAGCAGGACTTAATTTTCACAAATGGAATAATTCTCTCTTCATGCTGTTTTATTTATAAGGTGAGGTAATTTACTAAAAGGGTCACCAGAGCAGAAAACAAATCCTGACAATGTCCAAATCACTTGGTCTCCAGAGTTCCTCAGTTGGAAAGTGACCTCCTGTTAACTTTAAAGATATTTTATGAAAGCTTACAGAGGCTGTATATGCCAGAGTTATCATAGGTACAATGTGAACCCAGAGATCACTTCTTAAAACAGGAACACCGAAGCCTCTATAAAGGGTGAATGATTAAGGTAATTTTTTTTCTGAACAGAACCAGGAGACAGATAAATGTGGCTTTTATATGACATGATAGGATGTCATATACAAGCTGTCATGATATTGCAAAAATCTTTTCAAAGGGAAACCTCAATAAGACCTGTTTGTTGTATGTGAATACGAGATGTTGTGAGAAGCACCCAGACATAACATCACAAGACATCAGTTGAAAAACAGCCACATGCTCTCCTCAATAACAACAGCTTCAGAAAAGAGAAAGGCCAAAGTTCCTGGCAGATAGTAAATAGTTTACACTCTCCAAACAGAGACCATGATACTCTACCGTCCTCTCCTAACAGGACCCATCCCCCTTTTCAAAACTGTCATAGATTAGCGGTAATTTCAAAATGAAGTGTTAGATGTCTTCAAGGATGCAACCTCTACTTTAGGCTGTCACTACATTGCATTGTTATTCTCTCCTACGAGAACCATTTCAAACTTACTTGCTACAGGTTGAATTGTAAAAGACTCAAGGTAGACAATTTGGTGCAATGTTAGAATATAGTACCTGAAATGCCAGTCGCCTACCAGTAAATGACTATCAGAGTGAAATGTCAGTCAGTTTAACAGGTGAATGACTATCCAAGTGAAATGTCATTCAGTTTTCCCAGTGAATGACTGTTAGAGTGAAAAGACAGGCAGCTTGGTCAATGGCTATCAGAGTGAAATGTCAGTCACTTTACCCAGTGAATGACTGTTAGAGTGAAATGTAAGTCAGTTTTCCAAGTGAATGATTGTTAGAGGGAAATGTCAGTCACTTTACCCACTGGATGACTGCTAGAGTGAAATGTAAGTCACTTTACCCAGTGAATGACTGACTGTTAGAGTGAAATGTCAGTCACTTTATCCAGTGAATGACTGTTAGAGTGAAATGTAAGTCCCTTTACCCAGTGAATGACTGTTAGAGTGAAATGTCAGTCACTTTACCTGTGAATGACTGTTAGAGTGAAATGTCAGTCACTTTATCCAGTGAATGACTGTTAGAATGAAGTGTCAGTCAGTTTACCCAATGAATGACTGTTAGAGTGAAATGTCAGTCAGTTTTCCCAGTGAATGGCTATACACCAAATAGTCGGTCCCTTTATCAGTAAATTACTACCAGAGTGAAATGTCAGTCAGCTTACATGTAATTAACTATCAGAGTGAAATGTCAGATAACTCACCAGTGAATGACTGTCAGAGTCTAAATAATCTGTTACATCTTTAAAAGGAGACCTGAGTGGGCGGGATGAAGTTATATTTGGTGATCCCTGGGGTGTTGCTGCAGTGTGGGTGATGACTGGTGGGGACTGGAGATGACCAGGCTGTGATGGCAGCATGGGTCTGCCTGCTTAGAAACATCAAGAAAAAGAATATAAAAGGCAAACTTGACAACATCCAAAGTAAAATGGTTTATTTTCAAAGAAAAGGAAAGTGAAGTATTTCTCAAATGACTTTAATACTGAAAAGTAGTCCCTGTTTAGAAAGTAAAAATTTTTCTTAAATATAAGCTTAAGGCAGGAGACTAATTTTGAAAACTTATAACATCATGTTTGGTTTTGCCCAAGTTCCTCAGCATCCTTTTTGAGGCAATTTTGTATGCTGCAGTTACAAGATAGCCTATTGCTCACAGATAAACTACATAAAATCTTCTTGAAAAAAGACCTTTAGGCTTGCTTTGCTTGATTCCTAGGTAAATCTTTACAGTGTAGGATTTTGACAGGAATTTGAGACAACCAGAATTTTTGTCGGACTACCAAATATTACAAGAAGATTGATGTGTGGACATCCCAAAACTTTATGTTACTTCCATGCATTCCAGAATAAAGATGAGATTTAAGGACATGCCAACACTTATGCATTAGAAGTCAACCAACTTGTTATTACCTGATTTTCAATACAGTCCATAATTTTTTCTCAATTTACTGTGTGACTTGAGCATTTCTTAACAATCTAGCCTTTCTGTAAAGTCACTAGGACTACCATATTTCCAGTAGGACAACCAATTTCTGCTTGGCTGTTTGTTTAATTTTCCTTAAAGGTGTACACTACTAAACTTTATCTTTCACAGTTAAAATTCACTATATAATAAAATGAAGGTTTAATCACAATGAACAAAACCTCAAATGTGGGGTTTTTTGAACAGTAGAGATAAACCTAAACTATCTGTGCCCAAATACTTCATCTTTATGCACACTATAAATTTCAAAATCCATGACAGGCGTGAACTGCGCATATTTTACAAACATCCATTGCATTCCTCTACTTCATGTTATTAGTATTTCCTCTAATCTTTCATTTCAATAAAAATAAGCTGCAATACTTCAGTAGTCCCCTGGCATATATTTAACGTTTCTCCTGAGCTGTCAGGCTCGTACAATGCCCAAGCCTTTAATTCTAATGTTGCTCCCTTATAGACAATTTTAAACTGTTACCCTTTACAGTATTAATTGAAGCTGAAAAATACACAGACTCTATTTTACACATTATCATAAAAAAATGAACAATTTTAACACTTTCATCATAAAATTTTTCTCCAGACTTGTATCTTAAGCTTTAGGCAAGTCTAATGGCGTCATATTTTGAAGTAGGGATAAAGCTGTAGGTTATGGCAGTTTTAAAAGCTTTTGCATGTGAGAAGTGCATCCAAATTAATCATCTTGAATATTAAAGAAACCATGCTGAGTTTAACATGTGAATGCATGTCAGAAATAATCGTAGGGTATAGTGAGAGAGCTTAACCATACCTGTATCCACAGAGATAAAATAACTGGAAAGGAAATAATATGCCAAAACAACCTGTGTCACCATGTAAAGGTCAATACAGGTTCAAGGGGTTACCAAGGTTAAGAGGTCACTCAAATCAGTCCTGCTTAACACACACATGATCCAAGGCACTGTCTTGTGGAAAATTGTAAATATTAAAGGAACATCTGTTATAAAACAGATCCAGGAGGATATCTCACTGAAAGAAATTTTTAATTCAGCAAACTTTATTTCATTTTTGAATTTTTATTAATATTCTTCAAAAGGATGATGTTCCAAGATTAATAATTTAAAGTAGATTTTGAGGATGGAGAGCTAGATGAAGACTCTCTCTCTCTCTGGTGATGTACATAAACTGGTTTGATGGAGGTATTAAAATATGACTGGAACATACTAGACCTTACGGGTCTCAATAATAAATGTTTATGCAATGTTGAAAGAAATTATAGGATCCCGTAACTAAAACCAACACATGAACACCAACTTGAAACTGATAATGCCTTGGGTGGATTACCTCACCACTTTAAAGGTATGCTGATGTACCACAAAAGTGCCCCGACTTAAAGGGCCAATTCTCTTACCCCAAACTACACTTCTTGTAACAGAAATTCTCAATTGGCTCAGCTTTTTGATTGACTGCCAGGGCCGTCACCAGCTTTTTTCAAAGGGGGGACGCGTTTTGAAACTCGAGCATGTGGGTGAGGAAATTGTTGTGGAAGAGGCCACGAAGTAGCTGAAGGGGGTGGGCATGGGAGGGGGCCCCTCCCATATGGTTGGGAGCTTTGCAATTTTTCAGCTTAAAATGGCACAATCTGGTGCATACCAAGAGAGGAAATTCAGGCATAGGATCAACTGTTTCTAGGAGGGTGATTGATAATTGTAATCATTATATTCTCCTTGAAAACACATATGAATGATTAACTCACAAATAAATTTGACCCCTAACACAACTGCAACTGTATTAAGTATGAAACACTCACAGTTCAAAATTTAGTCGGTCCTAATTTGGTTCACTCCTCCAGTAATGAGTCACTCCACGATTATGAACCAATGTCCTGATGGGGACTACAAACTAAAAACTGTTTTACACTTACACACAACTTGGCTGAAATTTGTATTGAGAAGATTTCCACAATAATATATACATACTTATGATACAGTATTTACAATAGACACTAAATTGTGGGGGAGGTCTGAAAAAAGCTTAAAAGCTTGTACAGGCAGACCCCCTGTATTGGGTACCTTAAGGGTACAAAAAAAAAAAAAAAAAAATGACCGATTCCTGTAAAACGAAATACTGGTACCTGGCTAGACTATAACAAGGCCACAGTGTTGTACTGCTAAATTTGCGAAGGATTCGGTAGCTTGTTAGTTAGAGTTTAACGGCCCAGTTCCAACCTATTGGTTCAAGTCGAGCCGGCCACGGCCTTTTTCCAGTTGTGGCCCCCTGGATTGTTTCCCCTACTCCATTGCTTATGCTGAGCATCACGTAAAACATCAGTAGGTTCCTTTTTTAGAGTCTTTGGTATGACTCGCAGCAGCATAGCCCAGGATGGAATTTCCAGGGGGGCTAGGTAATAAGTGGGGGGCTGGTACCTCCAAGGGTCAGGCGGGGCAAGACTTTCTATGCGGAGCGCCACCAGCGGTTGGCGCGGAGCGTGCCAAAAAATTTGGGGTTTTACAAACCCTCCAGATGGCTGGAAACGGCATTTCCCACGTTTTTTAAGCCGGTTGCGCCCAGCCTTGAAATACGAATCTCATGTCTGCCACTTCTCAAATAGTGTGAATGAAAAATCAATCTATGAAAAATGATAATACATACACTTTTTGGGGACCCAAAATCTGGGCATTTCTGATCTGTGTCATGGCCTGGAGGATGAAACTGAAGGGAACCGGTATCTCCCTTTCTCTTGGGAAAAATTTTGAAATTCAGGAGAACGTAGATCGCAAATGCGGCAATATTTGAACAGATTTCAGCTTCAAACGGGAAACCAAAATTAGTTGTGTCCCCCTCTGAGAAACTTTTTTGCCTTATATTTGCTCCATGCAAAATGGTGCAATGTTTCGCAAAACTTTGAACTGATTATGGCATACGTTTTTGAATTTCCTATTTGGGAAACATGAAAATTTTCAAAATCCTCATTTTTATTCTTTGTAGAGATTTTACACGAGACATACATACTACCAAAGAAACAATGTTTTCCGGTTTTCAGTGGTGTTGAAATGGAAAATGGTGCATTATTTGTTCAGTCATCGGTACAGTACCTAGTCATAATTAAAATATCTCAAAATTAAAATCTGTCAAAAAATTTAAACTGCAAATCCGAAGTGTGGATCATGCGGGAAACACATGAAATGTGGACATTTTACAAATCCCCCCGGACGCCAGTGCCAACTAGTAAAAAGAGGACTTTTTGAAGAAATCGTTCTACAGTGGCACTTGTCACGGGAAGGAGTGAGGCATGACATAGGCCTACTTGTTAGGGATGGATGGGAAGCATTATTCGAAGGCACCCTTACCCTTAAAGGGCCAATCCTCTCACCTCAAACCACAATTTTGGTAGGGTGTACTGAAATTCTCCATTGGCTCAGCTCCTTGATTGACAGCTGATTCAAACAATGCAGAGTACCAAAGCTTTTATTACACAGCATGAACTGTACTGAGAGTGTTTTGTTTATAAACATTGAGCTTTTCTACACTCGACTCGAAGCAATCAAATGTTATTGTCTCTGGATGAGGATGAATTTCAGACAATTGTGAGAGGAGCTTAAGTAAGAAGGTTAGGAGAATTGGTACTGTTTGGGATGAGAGAACAGGGCCTTGAAGACATATTTTGTGTAGGATAAAGTATAGTAATGGTAATGTAAGAATAGTCTCCAGTGTATGATTGCCTTGTTTTCAGTAAATCAACCAGTCATAGAAAGGCAAAAAGGGTCTTAACTTAACAAAGTCAAATTAGAGTTTGCTGCCGAAAAGTTCGTTTTATCTTCTAAGTGTAATGCAATAAACGACAGTGCAGATTATATACGGTATCTAATTTAGTGAAAGTAATCATTTTGAAGTTATTACATGATTTCATACGTGCACACATAATGTGTTTTACACACATTCATGCATGTTTTATTAATTGCTACACATTTTATTTACTTTTTTTGAAGGAAATACTTCAAAGTGTTTTCCGTTCAAACACTTTATTTTTTCTCAATTACTTTATCAGGAGGCAAAAAAATCTTGGGGACCTGAAGAAAATCAGGGGAGGGGGGGGACTAGCCCCCGCCACTGATGACTCGACCTGGGAAGCGAACCCGGGCTTGGGAGGCGGATGCTCTTACCGTTAGACCAAGCACACGGTCAGAAGGATTCGGTAGCGTAAAACGCCAACTCGTTCTGCTACGAACTGACTATAATTGAGGCGAACTAAAACTGTGCTATGGCCTGCGATACTTCAAACTCGAAGCCTAGGCTGGGAGGAAGGTTGAGCCGAAATGACTGATGGAAATGCAGCCCTGGATTCATTTAGGCAAATAGTGATAGATCTCTCGAAGACACTTGTGAGATCGACGACGAGCTGAAATTTCACCAAGTGATAGTCTAGAAGTATTGAAAGCGTAGGAAAGATTGCCGTTTGGTCGTTCCATGCACAATTCCGACCACATTTTAAAAAAAATCTCCACACCCGGCGGCGAAGCCCCTCCCCCAATTTTTTTTTTGGCCCCAATTTTTTTTTTTTTTTTTGGCGGGCAGGTCTGGAGGGGGTGCGCTTGCACCCTCCGCACCCCCCCTGACTGCTAATTCAAACAACACAGAGTACCAAAGCTTATATTACACAGCATGAACTGTACTGAGAGTGTTTTGATTATACACATTTAGTTTTTTCTATACTCACCCTGAAGCAATATAAACTGAGATTGTGTCTGGATGAGGGTGAATTTCACACAATTGTGGGAGGAGCTTAAGTAAGAGGGTAGGAGAATTGGTGCTGTTTGGGGTGAAAAGATTGGGCCTTTAAATTGAGTGTTAAAGAATAAATCTGTTGTAATTACGTCATTATCTGTTACCATGTCAAGATATGAGTATTAAAAATTTGAATGATTCTTGAGCAACTTGCTACCTATGCAAATATTTTTGTTAATCCCGTATATCTCTTAATTACTTGTCACATAATTCTCTTTTTAGTACTAGGTATTTATGGTTTTTAAGTTTACAATTTAATTTAAACTTCCAAAATACACACCCAAAGGACATTCTTATGTTAAAATTACTGTTCTTGCACTTGAGGTTGTAATAACAAAAGGTTAAAAAATGGCAAATATGGCATGTCCCTCTCTTGGCATTACAAGATGTGCATATTAAGTCCATGTTTATGCATGATTTAGTGCAAATTAAAAATTATGGTGTAGAGTATTCCCAAAAATTCCTGGTTTGGGAATCTACTAGCCCCGCCTACTTACGCCCTATTTACACTTTGTTATCCCCACTTACCTGGAACATGGGACAGGAAGGAATAAGAAACTGAGTCATAGTCCTTGGACAGGCAAGCTCAAGGAGGACCTCTCCAGGTGACATCTGGCAGATATCACCCTGAGCCACTATGCTTTTAAAGCTTGCCAGGGACTTACTGGGATAAGAGGGGATTACAAAGAGTACACAGGAGGTAAGGAGGGAAGATGCAGATTAGTCAAACTGAATGGAAAACAAATGATACCTTGGGTGGATTCAACTGAAAGCACATCTTCTCCATCTTCTTCTTCTTTCTTTTCATCATCGGAATATTCATCTTCCTTCTCTTCCTTAGCTGCATTCAGCTCATCTCTGCTGGCATTCTGCTGCAAATTAGCCTCTTTCTGTCGGTCAATCTGTACAGCGCAAAAATGGTATCGAGCAATCCATAAATATTAACTAGTTCACTTTGGCACATAAGTGTGTATACAGCACAGTTAAAAACATTTACACAATAGAAAGAAGTTATCAAAGGATATAAAAGGAGACTCCATCCACTACAGATAACATTTTTTTATTAAATTTCATCTCTAATTGAAGAAGTTTTCCCTCTCCCTTTTTTTGGACTTTTATCTGCTTTTGCTCCTCCCATCACTTTCTAAACTCTCTTGATTCTGGCAAACTGATAACTTAAATTTATCTCTTCAGTTTGACAGAGGAAAATCTTCTTAAGTCAAGGAAAGAATTTTCAAAGTACTCAAGGTTTGCATCCTGTTATAAAATTGTGAGAATTTCATGCTTTTAAGTAGCAATTTATTCTCACAAGAATTAAATGTTCATATTGAATTCTCTTGAGACAAACTTCTCCCAAAATTCTCCAAGTACAGCTAGCCACACTCCAGGTAAAATACAGAAGTTAAAAGCTAATCAATGTAACCTTCTCCACGATAACCATGATCAATAAATTGTACTTGAAAAAAAGAGGCTGCAGATATTTAAAGGGCCTAAGAGACTTGATAATACTTAAATGGCTTTATTGATCATGACAAATAAATGGGTAAATTTATTTACCTGTAAAAAAATTAAGACTGATCTAGGTTAAATTTCAATGACTTTCTTATGACATCTGTCACTTTTACAATATTCTAAAACTTTCCCAGGTCTGAAAAATAAGTTTCCATATTAACTTTCCTAGACCATGGGTACCCTGTCTTTAGTACTGTTAATCTTTCCAGGAAAGGGCAATTGAGAACAGGACACATTACTATTGGGATATATATGACATTTTCAATCAAAATACTTGGTAGATACTTAGGTGCAGAGGTAAATTGAAAAAAAAAAAATTCTGATGTTCAAATAAGTTTGCAAATTGTTTCAGAATAGGATATTGGTATAACCGGTAAAGTACATTCATTTACAGTAAAAAAATTAATGAAAAGGAAACTTCATAAAAAGACAATATCTTGTCAAAAGATGCAACAACATACATTACAAAGAGGAAAGTGTCCAAACATGTGACTAAATGGGAAAAAATAATGGAAAGGTTATAATAACAAAGCATTCACACATACTAGCATAGCAGGCATGCAAGGCTTACCCTGTTGAAGCCTATACTGAACAAATAATGTAAATGCAAACAGTGAGGTCAAACGACCGGGGGCATGGATTCTGTCAGATGGACAAGTTTAGGTCTTTGTGGTATAAAAACTAGCTTTAAATCAATTTTTACACCCACGACCAAGAGGAAGAAGCACCAGGCAAAGCCTCCTGAAATGTTTCTCCCATCATGAACTGTCCAATTGTCATTCACTTGTCATATTTTTTTTACACATTTGGAGCCCCTGAAAAATCGTCCCCACCCCAAAGACATTTCCCCCCCCCCACCCAACCTCCCTCCCATTCTGTACTTACTACCTCTTGAGAATAAATATGACTATGCCACCATATTGCCGAGTGATTCTGCAGGTTCTCATCTAATAGTTTGCCAACTCAACACCTTTGGTAGACGAAAGTTTTGTATCATGCACGTAGGACGTTTTGAACTATCAATTTAAAATCAACCTACACAATATTCCAAAGATAAATGATATTTCACGTAACAAGTCCCCTGGCAAAACATCTTTTGCATTTTCGAGTAGCACAAACGATCCAAAAAAAAAAAAAGCAAAACAAACAACTGGATAAATTTTTGAGAAACCCCTCTGGATACAATTCATCAATAAATCCTTAATTCTGTCAGACTCAATCTAGTATATAACACCTGACATTTGAAACAAGGCTAGCAAAAAGAAGAGCAATCACAATATATCAATAACAGTCATTTTCAACCAATCACCACAGAGAATGTCATGACATGTGATCATGCAGATTCAATGTTAGCTAAATTAGTCCACTATTTTATCCCATGAAATTTCCATGCTAAATTTAAAACTTACAATGAAAGAAATTTCATGGGATGAAATATCCTCTATTCTCAATGCATGCATTAATACTGTAGATCTAGGAATACTGTAAACAGAACTTGTAGGACTGTACCAGCTTTGACTCGATTATTATCACAGTTCTACTCACATACTTTTGAGTCATTTTGAAAAAGGTGAAGTTTCAGAATATCACACTCTACTATTAAGAGTATTAACTCAACAGACTCAATACATTTCCTAAGCTTGCCACTACAGCTTTGAAGTACCATTGCGGGAACAAAGCATGCAGATCAAGAATTTGGTTTTAGCGGCTGCACCTACCCTATCAACTTGCACCTTTTGTTTAAATATTCATCCACTTTAGACTATTTACACAGGTTGAAATAGCCATCTGCCCATTTAATTTTTTATCTACGAGAACCATATATTGGCAGGATTGCTTGTTTGGAATACCCACTGACTTTAAATATTAAAATATCTCACCAGGGGGAGATATATTGTCAATAGGCTACAGGTAAAATACTCGTCCTTCCAGACACAACGGCCACTGAGATATAATCTAACTGACAGTTGACATTTAAAAAATCACGTCAACAAGGTTGAGAGCAGAAGATTTAATGCCATAATTCTTGGGGATCTCACATCTGTATTTTACTGGAAGTCTCTACAATGAACCCAGTACCTACTTATGAATTACGGGTAGACTTACGAAAGTCATCCATTTGTCATAAATGCACATATTCAATGTGACCAAATTTTGAGAACAATGACAAAAATTATTGCATTACAACAATTGCATCTGATGTTTCAAATGAACATTTATGTGTGACCATGAGGGCAATATTCACATTTCTTTGTCTACTCCTTGAGTTTGGTTTATTCTACAATTAGCAGCAGACACTAAGCTTGCACACTGGGAAAAACATTGGTAGTATTTACTAATGATGGTAAAGATGGAAACCTCTAAGCAAATTTAACACAGCTGGGGGCCAATTGAAACCTAGGTAGTTAACAGCCTAAAGGGCAAGAGCAGTCCCCCAAGATTAAAGTAGTGTATTAGACTGTCCTGTTTCATGATTGGCTGATGAGGGTCATGTGACAATCATTTTTCTCTTCAAATGCAAAATTAACTTTAAGTAACTTCTTGTTTTCCATTGAATAAACAATATTACAGTTATAAAATATGATGAAAGATACTTTGAAGAGAAATATGAGGAAAATTGTGATATTTAGCTTTTGCTTCAAAATAAGTTTGGGGGGACTGCTCTTGACTAAAGACTACATCAAATTAACACATATACTGTAAAATACAGTAGACCTATATGTAGTACAACTGAAGCAAAGGAAGCATCTTTACTGCTGGTGAAAATTCTGGTAAACCAAAAAGAAATGTTTCAGTATTTTTAAACATTTCTAAAAGTTTTGTTTTGTGGTTTTTATTTACATTTTTTTAAGCACAACTGATATCGTTAATTGCTTTTTGTCTTACAAATGGTTAAACGTAAATTCAAGAATATTGTTGTAGTCCATGATATTTTTCAAGAAAAATCATGGCTTCTGTTCCCACCAACTCTCTTTCATTTACCCCTTAGCCAAATGTGCCTACTGCCTTTCGTCCCTGTCAGATTATACAACATGCCTGGAATATTCAATTTGAAATGCAGAAAGCTGTGAGCAATGTGAAAGTAAAAATTTGTTTCCAACTGAATTCAATTTTACACAACTCAACTCCACTTATTTTAAGCAGTCACTCCAAGTTAAATTCACAACCAGTTTTAATGAAGAATACAGGAACAGCTTTGACATACAAACTACAACACGAAAAAGTCATTCGCAGGAGTTTAAGAAACAGCCAACTGATAACGGTCAGGAAATAATTTACGAAATTCAAAATGATTAATGAGGAAACTTTAGAAACATTAACATACGGCAGAAGGAAAAAAAGAACCAACAGGAATTACCATTTATGTAGTTTTAGGAACTACATAAACATAAACTACAACTAAGTTACTTTTAATATCGAAAACACAAGGTTTGACTGTTTTGAAAATAAATTGGCATAAATGGGATAACAAGACTAGGAGGATTCAAATAAAACCAACAGAATAAAAAATAGAACTGCAGAACAAATTTATGTGTCAAAAAGCAACTACCAATTAGAGTATGGTTTCCCAACGTTGGGGTTGCAACCCTAATTAGCATGGAAAAGAACTTGCTCTGGGGTCACCTCAGACTAACTAAACCTGAAAGGCAGAAACTAAATGCACTGCATACACAACAAACGGAAATGAATTAAAGCAACTACTACCAACATAGTATTATTTGCACAACTCTCACCATCACATGCATGGCCAGCATGATTTAAACCACCACTTGGCTAGAAACAGAGCTGTTAAACCTCATCTAACTTAACTCATTGTCACACTACAAACAGTAAGTGCAGAGGTGAGTTTGCAATTCTTTCTTAAGGAATAATAATTGGGGTGGCAATGATGCTGTTACCTGAAATAGGGTCACCTCAAGAGAAAGTTTGGGAAACCCCAAATTAAAGGGTTGGATAAAACATTTACAAATTCAGACAACTACAGTTAAAAAGTATAGACTGAAGGAGCGGGAGTTCAAACAAGTAACATCTTGAGAAAGACACAGCACACAAATTGCAAAACTATAATCTGAAAAATATGGTCATCAAAACAACTGAAACACAGATGTATGTTGTACTCACCAGAACAGTATAGATGAAGAGAGTAAAATATTCGTGCAAGAAGAGTGAAAAAATGAGACAAGTGAAGAGTAATGAAGATTATCAGGAGAATTATTTACACCATTGAAATTGGTAGAGTGTACCATGGCCAAATGAAAACCATAACATCATTCCATTTTTCCCAACATAAGAAAAAAAGGAAAATAATAACAAGCAATATTTACACCACAAATGATGTATATATGTAACCATAGCCTCTTCCTTTCTCTCATTAACTATAGCCTTTGACTATATCTGTTCCATTAATGGGGGAGGGGGTTGAGAACATATAACCATAGCCTTCCTTTTTCTCTGGTTGACTCTGGTCATTGAATGTCTCTGTTCCGTTTTATGGGGATGTGTGTTTAAGCTATGAATAGGAACATCTTGAGGCATTTAGCCTATAGTATTTACTCTATTAAACGCCCCGTGGGCATGAAATTTTCGTTAAAGGGGGCGTTTATTAGAGTCAAATTTACGTGACTTTTCTCTAGGCAAGTGCCCCACAACTTGTTTCTTATCTGAGCCCTTCCGATAAACTGCTATGGAGTATTTGCCCATTTGGTTGTCAGCTTCACAATCAGCTGAGAGCTCCTCCCCAATGATCGGTAACCAAACTTTCCTGTAAATATGGTAGCCATGAACAACATTGTGAACTTTGTAAGTGTGATGAACTTTCCCGACATCTTGATATGTAACGTTACACACAGAAGTGACTTTTTTACGAGCCCGCGGCATGCATGCATGCATGCTGTGCACAGTATAGAGCCAGGCCTCACGTTACTGTACTGACCGGCCGGCTATATGCACGTACATACGGTAATTGCATAATAGTTGCCGTGAGTAGTACCATGCACGTATGTATTAGCAGTACATATGCGTTCACAGCATTTCACTGTTAAGCAGTGTTCCTGTGGTGAATTTGGATTTTCATGTTAGGCTGTTCGGATAGGCTAGCCAATATTTTTATACCTAAAGTATGTACAGTACCACTTTCGAACCGCAAACGAAGCAGCACATGTTCGCGGTATGTGATAGCTTGATGGATATCAACAGAAATTAGTTGCAGAAACATGCCTTTTACTTCAGGATATGGGACTTTAGGGGATTTCAGGGCTTCAAGGTAGGACTATTTCATTTTCCTTTTACCATATTGTCTTTGGAATTAACGATTTCACTTTATGCAATGTGACGAAAAAGTTGGGGGGCATTTATTAGTGAGGGGGCGTTTAATAGAGTAAATACAGTAATTTTAAAATCAACCAATATTGTCCTAAAGGGGGTCTACCTGATTTTCCCAGTGTTCAATGTTCCCAAGGTTCAATGTCCCCTTTTTTGTATATCTTGAAGATTTGGCAGTGGTTACAAGGCTCCTTATTCCCAAGGTTTCATGTTCCCGCAGTTGGAATTCTTCCCAATATTCCGGAACATTGAATCTCTGATACAGTGAACCCTAGGAACATCCACATAGCCCCATGTCTGAGTGCTTCAATATTCATGCAAAAAAGGGTGGACCTAGCCATGCTTCCCATCATCCACATAATTTTAGCTATACACCAATACCCATGATTCCTTATTTACTTTTATTCTTCTGGCATTCTTTTTCTTCACTTTGTCATTCTTGGATAGGTGTCTCATTTTCCTTTTACTCCTGTCACGTTCAATGGTCTTAAAAATAAACATTTCATAAAATTATGAACTATGCAAAAGATGTACAATTACCAGGATTTCTGAATGTCAAATTTTAAGCTCCCAAAAATGACTTTTAAGCAACTGCAGTTACCTGTTCCAGTAAATAAGTTGCTCATTATAATCATTTCCCATTTACAATGAGTAGTTTTTTTTTAAATAAAGTAGTTTTTTTATAAAGAATGGGTAATATCTAATGTTCAAGATACATAAACCATTGTATACATATAATACTTATTCAAAGAGTAATTAACATGTAGAGTTACAGTATGCTCCTCAAACTACCTTCACATGTTTCAAAGAGTATCCTACACCAGACTGTAGAAGACTTCAACTTAGGGAACATTTTTCATTCATGTGTGAATAGTGAGAAAGAAAAGCAAAATCTCCACACACCCCCCTTTTCTTTTCTTTTTTTAAAAATGAGAATTTGCCATTAATATGTTTGAAAATTTTTCAAACTTGACTCAAATATAACAATAGCTCAATAATACCACTTTCCTGTGAAGTATAGGATCCATATCACCACGAATGTGATCAAAGTAGATTCACACGTTTTGTGCCTTTTCAAAGACAAGGAATATTTAACAAGGAACAAAAAGGATAACCTTATATAATTTTTCTTATATACACTATCCTAACAAAGCAAGTTATAGCCGATAGCATGATGCCTTTACCCTTTTACATTTGAAGTAATCATAACAAAACTTCACAATGCAAAGTTCCACGCTAGCACTTTGTGAGTCTGCTATCAATAATGTAATAAACTTTGTTGAGAGGAGCTTCACAAAATTTACCGACAGAGCTCCTATTTTTTTCTTTGGTCAAAACAATCCAACTGTAGAAAGCAGCTGATTGAGATGAATAAACATGTAAGTTATAGAGTAAATTCCAACGACCCATTTTACAGCAAATATGCCTCTCTGTGAAGGAAATTTCTCTCTGTGGATAAGTCCTTTGGATAATTTTAAAATTTGATCATCAAGGCACTCACTATAGCAGACTGTTTTAAGATGACAAAAGGCATGGAAAACATTGCCAACATGTTGGTATATTTGTGTTAATTCATATCTGTGAGTTTTCCAAGGCAATTCAGAGCAGTTGAAAAGAATGGACTGGACAGGCAGGAAGTGCAAAATATATCTTCAAAATCTATCATGATTTAAGCAAACTTTTAGTCCTAATACAGGGTAAACGAGGGGATTTTTAACAGGGTGAGGGTTTTCAGCATCCTGGATGGTTTTACACCTTGTGAACCTTAAGCTTTGAGTTTATCAGAGCTTTCTTTCCTTTTTAACCAGATATGCAAATAGTACAGATTTATGCTCATTTATATTTAAAAATCCACAAAAAAGTGTGGCTAACTAACACAGGCATACAAAGGTAATTTTCTATGAGGGGCAAGAGCATTTTTTGCCTAAATCATGCCACCATTTATCATGTTTTACCCATGTTTTGTCAGAATAGACCAACTGCTTTTGCCCAAATTGGGAGGGGGAGTGTGTCTCCGCTACACCCTCGCCTCATACGCCTAGGCTTACTAACATCGCATTTATTGAATTTTGGGCCTCATAACTACATAGATAAGAAATCTATTGACATGTACAGAGGTTAAGTGAATATTCTTTATCTGTGACTATACATTTCATCCCGAAGGTAACTAAACTTGTAAATTAAAGTGTATCATTTACAATTTTTCATTTAGATTTTGCAACTGCTAAGGTGTTTTCCTAACTCTCTGGGGTTGGACTGCAGGATGCTGGGAGCCCCCTCATCAAAGCCGAAGTGTTGTGGTTTTCAGCACCTCTGTACTATTTATAATGATATTACTGCTGCTTTTAAAAAATCAATGGTTGGACAAAATAAATAATTGCATGCATCATTACAAAATCACATACCATTTGTTTATGTTGATTGCAGTCCAGGTTCCCTCATTTTCCTACCTATTTGCAAACATTTCCCAATCAACCAATGTGATAAGTCACAACACACTTGAGATATGCAACATTGTCTCATAAGAGTGTTGTTAGTTATGATATCAAACAAATTTATTTGTTGAAAATGTATCCATAAGAAATACTTTCCAATCCAAACTGTTTTGATTAAGTTTGCTCTTCTTGATATTACACACTGGTTCCAGGGTGCTGAAAACCACAACAGTAAAGTCAAATCAACATTTTGCTTAAAATTTCAGTCAGTGCTATTATTTAAATCCTAAAAGCTCCCTCTTATATAGAGATATATCAATTATATCTGCCTCTAACAAGAAATTATAGAAGTGAAGAGGCAACAATATCCAGAATAACTAGATTTTAGTCAATCAAGGTGTGGAAGACTCCCTCTTTTCAATACTATTTACAGGAATTTTGGTGAAATTGGCCTTCCATTCTGAGGTGTAGTTTTCAAGAAATTTAGCAGATAAGTTATTACCTGTAGGTCTGTTCCTCAAAAAAAATTAAAGGTAACAGAGTATTAATATCTCCTCACATTAATTAATGTTTCCTCTGAGTTTTGGATCTATTATTTTGACCTTTTAATAAATAATGTGAGCTTACACAAAGAAGAACATAGGACTGAATAGTTCCCATACCATACTCGAGGCTCTCATGCATTTATGATTATGGAAAGGGAACTTGATTGTTAAGTGTAAAAGTTTTATGCATGCTGACAAGTGAAAGACTATGATTTCACAATGCTTGCTCTAAGTCCACTTCAGGTGGAAATAAGTAAAAACTACAAAATGTTTTCTGCTTCTTCAATCAAAACTTAAAAAGTTTGACTTGAAATCTACTGTGAATGTGGCAAAACAGGTCATATGCAATGTAATGTTTACTTGCCCAATCCAAGAACTGAAAATTAACAAACAGAAGATTCAAGTAAATTTGACTGTTGCTAAGCAACTGTATCTAGATGGTCCAAAAAGTGAAATGAAGAAGCATGTTTGCCAGCACAAATATTTTTCAAGAGCCTGTTTTTATACTTTGTGATCTGTCCGTGGTTTACTAATCAAAAGTGGTGATGACATGGACTCTGGCTTTTCTTGTTTCAATTATTAATTTCCAGCTGGTCATTTGGGGATATTGAACCCATGGTGACTGAAAAATGTTTACTTACCAAAAAGACACTTGTTCAACAGTTGGATATCTAGGTCTCTACAGTTCCAATCACAAAAATGTAAACTAAGGTTACTACAATAGGCAAGTTTCAAGAAAATCTATCCATAGTTCCTGTCAATGTGCCTCACATCCCAGATTGGTAACTTTCCTCTAATTCCCCATTATTTCTTCATCTACAAAGTAAGAGTCAAAATTTCAAACAGGAGTTTCTTACCTCAGCTGAAAATCCTTCTACCAGGATGGCAACCAAGAGGTTGAATAGGACATAGTTGCCAAACGTCATAAGAGCTATAAAGTAAAGTGCTGCCCATGGCGATGTCTTGTACATACCATTGTAAAGTACAATATTCCAGTCTTCCTGAGTGAGGATCTACAAAACACAGAAGAAGTTTTGAACCAACAGAATAAGAAATCAAACGTTAAGTTCCCATGATGCAACAAAGAATATTTGACATGTTTCTTGTACTTTTCACAAAGTATCATTTTATAACTTTGTATAAGGCACTACCTTAAATTTGCTAATAGCTTAGCACCAGAAGCATGGTACATACGTTGATGTTCAAGGAGACATTACAGGAAGACGAGTAACTGGATGTCCAGCTCAAGATAATTCACTTTTTTAATGACAGAAAATTAAGCCCTGGGCAGTCTGCCACCACCCCACACAACTCAACATTACGAAACAACACATTGGATACAGTCAAATGGTGTCACAACTACAATTTTGCCTATATCTTAGTTACCAGGTTGATTGAACATTTACAGTCACGTCGGGTTGGCTTGGTGTCGGTGTTGTTGGTGGTTCAAATGGGTGCCTAAATGTCTACAATTTATGCAAATTGCCAATGACAGAGATGTGAGTAATTGTGGTGATGTGTCCCAGAGTTTCAAGCACTTTGGATATCGTAATTGACTTTAAAGAATTACTTTTACTTGGTGGCCTTTAAAATATTCCAACTGACTGTCAGTGTTTTTTTTTTTTTTGATGGGGGGGGGGGGGGGTTTGTTTTCATAATGCATCAGTATTGTCTAAAATAAAAGAAGCCACACATTGTTACAATGTTCAGTCAAATGAATCGAAGGAAGACTTTAAGTAAAACTGCAATTTTCACTTGTAAATGGGAATTTAAATCTACAGAATTCAGTAAACCTTCCTTTCATATCGAACATTTCATGAGACATCAGCAAATGAAATAACTACATATGTGTTCCAATTGGACATGACTTGAGGGCAGCAGAGGTTAGGGCACTTTCTTGCATAGGCAATGAATGACATCTTTCTCCAGTCTGTTATGTTGACCTTGAAGTTAATATGGATACAACCTCACATGGAGATGTAACATTTGTAAAGTTCCCCCTCCCGAGCATTTGCACTAAGGCAATCACATTCTTATAAAATAGGATTGGTCAGGACAAAATTCGTTGAAAAGTTAAGAGAAAAAAAAAAGACTAAAATGTGGCCTTATGAGGTGATATGTACTTCCTTCAAGTTCTCTATTTGGTGAAAATGACCCAACTTTACTTGCCTGTACCCTGAGAAGAACTCATTAGATGCAAATTTCACCAGAATGTTCAGAACAAGTAATGGCCCCTCTAAAAGGTCACAGCTTGACTTGAACTTAGACCTTGCTTTCAACTCAAGCAATATTCAGATCTTACACAAATAGCAACAATTTCATGAAATACATATTTTTGCATCATTTGAAGTTTGAAATTTTGGGCCACCCAATTATTCTTGAGCTACAAATAACTTAATTTCTGTTGATGGTAATTTTAACTACTGTCAGATTAAAAGTTAACTCATTCAAATAAATCACAGTTTTAAGAATATAATCATGTTCTGTTCCACAAAAGCAGTATATTTCTTTGAGACCAATGTAAAAGTCTGGTAATGTTTATCAGTGCATTTTTTTCTTTTCATTCATGTTCTCATTGCGCAAGTCATTTGTTCATAGTGAATGTCTGAACTTACTTGGAACACAGTAACAGTGGCCCACAGGAGGGAATCAAAGTTTTTTCTATCACACACAGTTTCGTCGCCAGTTTCTTCACAGAACTTACATCCAAAGAGGTGCATACCAAGAACACTGAAATGCAAAATTCATGAATGATAAAAACCAATTCTTTGTGCAATTAGTACTAATTTTGAATGTAAATATACAATGAACAAAGTATTAGGTGAAAAGCCATATTCTCTTTAATAGTTCTGTAAGAGGTACTGTGAGTGGACAAGTAGCTGATCTTGCATGACCTGCAATTGCAATGTCCTACATCTTTTATGAATAAAAAACAAATGCAGAGGTAATGAATAAAATGTCAAAGAATTCACATCTTCATTTGCCAGAGGAACGGCAGTACAGGATCAATAACCATGTGACCTCAAGTCTTTCCAAAGAATAATTGAATACATGGAAAAGAATGTTTTTGTTGATTCTTTCTTGACTCCACACCTCCAGCAAATTAGATCAAATTTACCAAAAACCTACCTAGTACACCTACTTTAATACCTCACCTATGACTACTATTGGACATCCCACATACTGAGAAATGATCTCTGGTAATGAGAGAAAGGAAACACAATCTAGATGGTGCTATGTCATCTACCACAGCAAGCCATCCTGACTTGTACTTGCTTCATCTCTGTCACCTATGTCTTGTTTCATCACCACTGATCATTCCGCAACAGATGCGGCTGTCCAGTAGTAGTTATAGACTTAATTAGCTGCTAAATAGGTAAGACTACTCTACATTTGAGCATAACTATTAAAAAATGACATATAAAATTGAAATGAAAAATGTCAATAGATTTTTGTACACATGTGAATCCCTAACAAATCCAATCTTGCAAAGTTCCAGAAAATAAGTCCTTCAGCTTTATAAGACCAAGCGTTATTCGTGTATTACAAATGACATTTACCTTCCACATTCATGAGACCCCACAAATACTAGTTTAAACAGTGTTGATTGAAAAACACGGAGTGACTTGTTTACATGGTACAAACACGGGCAAGAGACAAACACCCATATTTCACTGTCAACTTTATCCAAACTACAAATCTCTGTCTCCTGACTCACAAGAACATGACGTTAGTCTGACACTTGAAAGGAAGGTCTTCATCTTTTAATATACCTCTTGTAGACCTCTGCTGAGGAACTTACACCTTGAAATTCTACTCTAGGATCAGATTTTATCTTTAATATAGATAGAATTCATTTCCTGGATTCATCACTTTTTACTCTCAACTATGCAACTTTGAATACAGTAAGGACAAAGCTAAGTATATCCTAAAGAAGGATCTATCAAATATTCTACCTTCACACCATTCTTAGAGTGCAAGAGGCAATCTTTTCTTTGAGTGAAGCTGAGACCATAAATTCTATCACAAAAGCAGATAATTACATCCCAGAAATACCAGTACTATGAATTTATTCTATCTTTCTCTAAATCCTGTTTAATAGAGCAAATCTGTAGCCAAGTTTATGAAATCTTGTTGACTTGCATAAACTAGTCTGGTTTACAGCGTGCAACTGGCTATTGGTAGGTCTTCATCAAACAAGGCTATTTTTAGGTTAATTGCATGCTAAGCTAAGATTTCCTGCAATTTAAGTGCAACCAGTTTTCATGACTTTTACTTGACTTTTTTCAGGATCATGCAAAGAATTTCTGTGATCTTCCTCTTTATGTCTTTTGTACAGTTTGAACTGTAAATTCAACATCTCAAGTAAAGAGAGTAATAAATTTTGACATTACAATTTAGTGAGAATACAATTTTATATAGCCAGCATGAAAGGTAGCAAAGTCTTTGTGAGAATTTTTATGTCTTTTCCAGGTCTTAACACAATTTTCTTGTATTTTAGGACTTTTCCAGCTTAGAAATGATGTGCCAATGTTACATGTCTTTCCCAGCATTTCCTTGTCTGCTGGAACTCTTTGCCACCTGCTGGCTGCAGGTAGTAATGATCAATAATACTTCACAAACTCCTTGGCTTCTGTCTTCTTGCATTCTTGACACAAAACCCACACATTTGTGAGTCTTTTGTGTAGTGGCAATACTTCCCAACCATTTTTCATTTTCATTTCATCCCCTCCTCCCCCCCCCCTTATGCTACAGTAGCTCCACAGCAAGGGAGCATATAAGACTATTACCTGAATATGAAGATGAAGAGTGCAAGTAGAGAGAAGAATGTGGCAACATTATCCATGGTTCTCAACATCACCAACAGCTGGCGCCTGAGAGCAGGCATAAAACGCACCAGTTTGAGAATTCGCAGCAGGCGAAATGTTCGGAGGACTGACAGACCCCCACTACCTTGTTGCATAACTTCAATGACACTGTAAGAAACAAAAGATATCAATGTGGTTGTGTAAAGGCAGACAGTTACAATATATATATGAAAACTTCTATCTTTATCATGAAGATGTTTGATTGCATTACTTTTCAATATATTGGACACAAATTTGCATTTTGCCAAGTTTCAGAATCCTATTGAAAACAGTAAATGTCTCTAAATTTAAAGTGACACACCTTTTTTATCCAACCATTGATGGTCATGCTACAATGCTTATTGAATGTTTGCATTGGTAGATATACGTCAACCAATGTTATACAGGCATTCACTTAAAAGACACTTTGTAAACTTCACATCACCTATTACAAAATGTTAACTGGTATTTACTGCAGAAATAGGAAATAGTCTTACTGTCCAATTTTCCTGCAGCCCCTCTTCTGCCCCTCCCCCCATCCTAACCAACCCACACTCACAGTAACAATTTTCTAAATGTGTGATCTAGTCATACATTGCCCATTTTCTTCACATGTTATGTTGTCATGGAAATGCCAGGAAGCCAAAAACAACCAATCTCCCTCTAGGTGACCCAAATTATAGCATACCACATTCCCCAAAAATAGCTGCACACATTTATTTTTTAGTATACCTTACCTTACTATGACAATAATACCATCAAAAACATTGAACCCGTTCTTGATATAACCAAAAATACCATAGGCAGCCAATTTCATAACCATCTCCAGGGCAAATATACTTGAGAAGATCAAATTGCTAACTTCTATTGCATCTGTTAGTTCTTGAGGCTGTTGGGAAAAGAAAACAAGATATATATATTAGACAGCCCCAGTTTCTTCTACATAATACTTCATATTAGTGCAAATAAATGGCTTTATGATATCATACTGGTATGTTCACCACAAACTGAAGCTGAAATGGTAACAGTGAAGACAAAAAAACAATGATTGCATCGATCCTGTAAAAGGCCATTCTATGGCCTAAGATGATTTTCAAAACCTTTGAACAAATTTCTGTTAAAACTTAGTGAAGTTCCTGCCAGTTGTTCATTTTTCCAAGCTAATTTTGTTTTATTACTGAACTTGAGGGGAGTAATTCAACTTTAAAAGAAACAGTCTTAGTTTAAATGAATTTTCCATTTTTTAATGCAAAGCTTCTTTTTCATGTAGAAGCATTGCACTTTGAAGTTTAGATAAATCACTTGTTTCTTCTTCTTGATTCTCAATTAAGACTCTAAATGTCTGAAATATTTTGACTGTGACTTCAATATAAAACATCATCTTTCAGACTAGACAATACCTTTCCATTCTAAAAATGAGCCTGCCGACACACTCAATTCTTCTCATAAAATGTGAAGGTCTGTGCATACTGTCTGCTTCGCTTTACTCATCAGAAGTGATTAACGCACAGATCTTTCACATGGTATGTGTTCCAGGGTAGATAATTTTGCAAGTATCTGTGTGTTGGAAAGTTAACGAAATCAAAAGTAAACTACTGCAAGGCTATACTCTCCACTGAGGGTGAGCTCATTTTCCGAATGTGATTACAGGCATGAAGCCAAGTGTTGAGCACAAACATTCCTTCATTGCTGCTGGCACAAATGTCATTGCTCAATTTATGCTATAAATAATGCTGTGGTGCTGACAAGAGATGTTTACGAAATGATAAAATAAGTTGTAACAAGATCGAAAAAGGGAAAACTCAGCGGTCTAGGCAGAGAACTGCTAAATTATGGTATTGTAAAAAGAGCAGTTAAGGCAGAGAGCTGCAAAAGTATGGTACTGTAAAAAGGGGGCCTAGGTGAGAGATTTAATTTTTTGATATATGCAAATTTTTTTTCAAATGTAAATAATACAGTAGAAGTGAAGGGTGTAGATCACAAACATCTTCCATTCTCTTGCAAAAAATACTTCTTTACTGTTGGAAATGAGCTAGCTATATGAGGTTATGCAGTTAAGTGCTTGATCCAAAAAGGTGAAGTCGCATTTTAATATGAATAACTGTAGAATGGCAATGAACCTAGTACAGAAAAATTACAACTTGGTGTTTAAAAAATTCTGCTGAATTTCATATTTTTCTGGCAAATTTTGATACTAATTAATTTAATTTGTTTACCATGACGAGAACGGGACTAAACACACATAAAATAAGAAGCCTTCACCTCATGCAATATATATAACATAGTAATATGTAGTCAAGTACAATACTATGACGTCATTGACTTTTTCTTTGTTTTTTGCTTCTTAGACAAGAATGCTCATATTACCTCCAAATAAATGGTTGTCAGGCCATAAATCTGGAACTACAGTACTTGTGATTCTAAAGGCACTTTACATGTACACAGACAGAAGTAGTCTTCAGTGGGACAAATCTCAAGCATAAGGTCTTCCTTGCTGTATTGGACTCCTGTGTGTGTGTTGAATTACTTTTTCTCTCTTCATGATGTAATTACTTTCCTTCTTACTTTTTGAAACCTCCCCTCTTTCTGCCAGGAGTCCATCTTTTTGCCACAAGGAGGAAATGAAACACACTACATGCACACTTGATACAGTCTGGTTTCAAATTTGATTAACAGATTGACCTTAATAAAAATTTATTTTGGTGCAAAAAACAGGAATGAGTATCAGATTCACATGATGATTTCAAGGCATACTGTAATTCATGCTCAAAAGGTATCAGGGTTGGAGTTATGCCACTGCTACGACTGCCATGGCCTGCAGGACCTGGAAATGGCTGTGATGCTGTACAAAAACAGCAATTCATCACAACCTCAATGGCTACAGTGCCCTCAGGCATATGTCCATTGTTCCCTCTGATATAAATGACAAATTTCCAGCAGAACCTGAGACAGAAATTTCTCAACAAAATCCCAAAGATTGAACTGCAAAAATACAAAAACAAGCACCAAGAGGCAGTTTGCATAGATCGAACTGGAGACACAACAGAGACAAATAGAGACAATTGTTTTTGTAACGAGGAATTAAAATAAAATGTTTTTGTAAATCAGTCATGACAAAACTTGCTTTTAATGTTTGATTCATACTTTTGCACTTTAATTCCTCTACATATTCTGGCTAAATTTACATCCATTTGTGCACAACACAGAGCCACCCCCAAATAAATGGCCAAAGTGACATGCCATACAAAAACCTTTTGGCCTTGGTGTCCTCCAAAATTTATGGATGACTAAAGCCAAATGGTTCAAGGTTGTGCCCTCCTTAAACCTTAATTCCATCCCTGGGGTATATGTTTTAACTTTTCACAGTTTCATTTGTTAAGATTGTGATTTTCGTTCTTAAAAAAAAAAGGCCTGAAAGAAAGAGGATACTCATGGTTTCGGTAGAAGGCGTCAAGGAGCAGTCCACGGCGTAGACAAAAAGGATTGGTCAGAATCACGAAGATTGTAGGTAAAAAATAGCGGAATTTTACCAGAAGATTTTTCCACACGTGTAAACACAATTAGGCAAAAACGAAGAAGGAAGTAGCTAGGGTATAGCGCGCCCTCATTAGGTAGGGGTGACCACGGTGTTGTTAGGTTTTCGCCAGACGGTTAGTGCAGGCAATACCTATATACATAGGTGAATAGGAGGTAGGAAGGAGCGAAATAGACTGATTTTCGTTCTTACTTTTTTATGACAAGCAAGTTTTGTTCTTTGCCAGTCTGTGATTGACAGTGCCAGTTGGTACCTACCAGCAGCACCTAGCATGGCAACATGTGACCTTCACAGTACAGGCACATGACTGCATGACAGTTCCATATTAAAGTTTACCGACTAAAATGTTACTCAGTTATGTGCATAGAGATGCCACAAATTTCTAATACTCAACTTCCACAAGTGTATGGAGTTGGTTAATTAGTTAGATAGAGTTTTACGGCCCAAATTCCAACCTTTTGGTTCAAGTCGAGCTGGCCACAGCCTTTTTTTCCAGTTGTGGCTCATACACTGATTTGTTTTCCCTACACAGTTGCTTATGTGGAGCATCATGCACAACGGCAGCAGGTTCCATTTTTAATCTTTGATTTGACTCCACCCGGGAATAGAGCCCGGGCCTTCTGCGTGAGAGGTGGATCCTCTTACCATTAGACCAAACACGAAAGTGAATGGAATCACGCAAGTTTGTAGTGCATACATGCATACAAGGCAAAGGGTGTTTGGCTATGGGGTGAAAATCACTTATCTATCAACTCTTATGAGATAAATCACACTTTTTCAATAAGAATAAAAGTTTTGCGATTATAAAAATGTATTTCAAAGTCTACAAAAAACTGCAAACAATTGTTCCACCTGTGAATTTACAAAAATATTATTATTTACCTCTATTATTACTTGTTATTAATGTCAGCATTGATCATAGTTATGACCATACTCCATTGTTTTTGCCATCTCTTGGTCAATATGGTTACATATAGGACCACTGTCCCTCAGCCATGAAAATACTGGTAGCTATTTTCAAACTGGTGTCACTCATTGATGGTACTACATCAATGTTCCCAAGGTTTGCTGTTCCCAAAGTTCCATGTTCCCCAATCTTAGGAACATATGCACTTCAGGAATATCAACCCTCAGGACAAACGAACCATGAAATCATTGACAAGTCATCGAGATATACGAAAACGGGGAACATCAAACTTTGTGAACACTGAACCCCAGGAACATTGGGTAGATCCCCTCAATGACTGCCTTACACAGAAGGTTTCTGAACCATCCCCTTTAGATGATCAGCTTTCACCTTAACATATGATACACTAACAGGTAAAAGCTCTCTCCTGTCCTTCAACTTAGTAACCTAATTAAAACATGAAGAGTATTCTCTTTCAGCTATAGCACTCCCAATGAAACCATCAAAGAAACTATTGTCAAGTATCAAAACACTGATTTGGACTTACAACCTGGCTTTAAAAATATGAAGCAGTCCTGAAGGCATTGTACGTATTATTTAACAAAATCAGGTGCAGTATTAACCTGTATTATAAAAGATGTCTGCTAATCTGGATCCTTAAAATAGAATATTTGGTGGCATGAAGTACCAGCTGTGGTACCAAATTTGTTGAGTTCATCCACGAAAATAAAATAGAGTGTTCCAATTTGGTGGGTTTAACCTGCCACATGAAATATCTTCAACTTTGCAATGTGAATAGGTTGTTACAGCAGTACAGTAGGTGGCCTAGACTTTTAATTTACAAAAACCCAGTAATACCACTCCACCACCATACCATAAAAACTCCCTGTTTGAATGGGGTCTACTGTAAATCATTGCCACTCCATAAGGGAAACCCCCAGGAGACCCAGAACATTTCAAATTTTGGCTTTGGGATGTTTGAAACCATCCAAATCCACACCCCTCCCCATCCCCATGCATGGCTGCTCAAGTGATTGCACTTTGAACGTAAAACAATTTTCTCTTTTCCCCATCTTCTGACTGTAATGATATTGTGTATTACCATTATTACCTAGGGGCTCCGGACTAGATTATCTATGCACAAGAACATCTGATCTTTTAGGTAAATATTCATGCTCACTCCACATGTAGCTATTGTACCATGAGTGTTGAGGCATCCTCTCACCATCCCGTCTTCCATGTGCTAACACCTAAATATATTTCTGTAAATATTGAAGGGATTGTGTTACCTTCGTTTGGACTTATGACTGGTTTATACCATGTCGCTAACGTTAAACTGACCAGGGCTATCTACGGCTGCTATCTGAGAATCACTGCTTTTTGCATTACTCCTCAAACTAATTGTTCTTTAAATTATTTTACATGATAAACATGCCTAGCAGCTTGGCTCACAGTAGCAAAAGCTCAAATACATAAAATTTTGTCTACCTACATTAACATCCAAAATTAAAGCAACCATTTCTTTTTCTGATTGCAATAAAGAATACAGTTCCTGTGTACAGTTTGAAGAAATCCAAGCAAATGCCCACAGGAAAAATACACATTTAAAAATGCAACAATTTCATAAAAATCTTCCTCTCCCTTTCAAATATCAACCTTTAGAACTGAAATACAATGAGAGTGATTACAACTAAACCTCCCTTGGAGGTAAGCATCTTAAAGTTGCACAACCAAGGATAAAGTGTTTCAGATTACAAAATCTTATATGCTTCTGTGCAGAAATCACCTTGATAAGGAACAATTATGCTATTTAAAGACACTTGAATGTATTTTGAAAAAAGTTATCCGTATGGTTCATGAATTAATAATAACCAAGCAAAGAATTTCCATAAAATTGCATACAACTGGAGGTGAAAAGAATAATTTTGATATCATGAGTGAGAATTAACATGTTGATATGGCACAATGAGAGGGTGGAACAATATGAGAATGAAACAACGTTTACTTTGTAAAAATTTCCACTATTCTTTTCCAGTTTCCACAAAATTTCTCTAAACTGCAAGAATTTTCCAGTCCTCAAAATAATGTATCCAATTTTCATGATTCCTATGGGTTTTAAAGACTGCAGGAACCCTACATTTGTAAATGTAGGACAACAGTCTTTTAAACAGTCAAATTTTCTTTAATCAAGCAAATGTAAAGTGCTGTGACCAAGATTTTCTTCCTTATACCCCTAAAGTATCTGAATTTTACTCTCAATTAGAATACCAATGGTGCTAAAGCTCAAATCTGTTGAATTACTGCAGAAGGATAACTTCCAATGCCAAGAAAATCCCTCCCCATGCCATGGACATTCTAATCCTTACAGGGACTGTACTTGTCATATATGGCTGTTATTTCTTAAACAGATAAACCCACAATTGAGAATGTTTTAATTTCTCACAGGTTAAATGCTAACCCTCTACTACCTTGCTTACGACTTTTATGGAAACCAGTAAGTTTTGTTAGTAATCAGCAAGGCAGAAGGCAAGTTTAATGGGCTGTGATAATGCAATAGTAAGTAAAAAGCTTCCTCCCTGAACACCATAAAAGAAATTTAACCATCTTCATCCCTTTCAAAACCAAGGCTAGTTTAGAAGCAATGTTATATGACTTGGTGCTTGTACACAGACACCAAGTTATATGACTTGGTGCTTGTACACAGACAGAATTCAAAAGGAGTCCAGTTCAATGAGACACAAATAGTAAGCTGAATTTGTGAGACAAGCAAAAATAGAGGGGTGGCACAAAATTGGTCAAAACCATGTCACAAAGAGTATTCATCCTACATTGGACAATTAAAGGACCAAATCTCTCACCCCAAACTGCAATTTTGGCACCCTGGTACCCAAATTCTCAATTGGCTCAGCTCTTTTATTGACAGCTAATTCAAACAATGCAGAGTACCAAAGCTTATATACACAGCATGAATGGTACTGAGAGTGTTTTGATACATAAATTGAGCTTTTCTCTACTCACGTAGAAGCAATAAACAGATTGTATCTGGATGAGGATGAATTTCAGACAATTGTGGGAGGGGCTTAAGTAAGAAGGTTAGGAGAATTGGTACTGTTTGGGGTGAGAGAACTGGTCCTTTAAAGAGATTTGAAATTCGCACATGTAGTCATCCTTCCCATCCCATCCAGCAATTATGAGGCCAATTTTGCAATGCATCTAGGAGGATATTCCAAAATATTTTCATCTACTTTGGATGGTCTTTGACCTATATTTTTCCATCAACTAGAAGCCCTTCAAAAGTTGATTAAACATGCCATGTTTGGTGACTATTGGTCTCATTGGTGCAACAATTGCAATGTGTCAAAAATAGTCACACCTCTTGACCAAATATGACCTTGGAATGTTATGGCCAACTTTCCAGGACATTGAACACTATTTGTGGGAGGAGATACACTTTCACAAATATTCACAAAACAGCCAACTAGAACAGCAATGCTGTTGTAGCTCACACATTTCCTCTTGTCTGTAAAAAATAGCAACTCAAAGAACCAACTTTTATTACTTCTTCATCTGCTTCCACAAAACCCCCTTACCTTAACAATGGTCAATAACAGGTACAAAAAAACCAAAGAACTCAAAACCCTACTGCAAAATCACAAGGTATGCTAAAAGTTTCCCTCCCTCTCTAAAAAAGTGCAAACTTTTACATCAGAAAGAAAACAACCTAATTGACAGATCTACAAATACTACTGAGAAAGTTTTTAAAATTAAGAAAACCTGTTGGGCTATACAAACTTAATTAGGAGCATTTTGGAAAAAATTCTAAATATGTAGAATGTATCAAGCATATTTTAAAGTACTGCAAAGTACATTTAGTTTCTCCTATAACTCCATAAGAAACACTCCGTGAATTTGCACTGGTAAAATAAAAACATGCATTGCTCCTCAAATGGCTCTCCTACTGCAATTGAACTCAAAGAGTTATCACAATTACTTGCCTTGAACAACTTAATTGATCTAGAAACACAACAGATGTCCCCACCACATTAAGCCTATTTCCTTTCTTGTAGGCTACACCTGACCACAGAATTTCTCCCAATTTTGTGCATCAAGTATCCCTAGCTGCTCAGTCCATGAAGCTCTCTTCACAATACAGTGCTATTATCCCAAGACACTGTGATTGCAGAAACCACTGATCCTGTCCACAGGTGAGTCAGACAGACATCAAACAACAGTCTGCTTGTAAGGCATTTGCAAGACAGCAATTGAACGCACAACCAAGTACGCTGCAGTCAGCACAATGAATAAACAGCTAACTGTTCAGCAGGCACACTGAACTCTGCTCTATATAAATAGCTAAAAAATTATGCTTAACACTCCTACATTGGAATGAAAGTAGGTGGGTTATAATACTGTACTGACAAACAATCATATACCAAAATTTCAGAACCAAATCTCCACAAATGGAAAGGGAGTAGGCTTTTGTTAAAAAGCTGACGCCATCTGGCCCATTTTATAACCTCACACATGTACTGTGTACATGTGTGAGCTAATAATGACCCCTTGATGACCTTTGACCTCAACTTTTTGAACACAACATGAAACCGTATGTTCAACGACCACTGTGTCCAAGTTTTGTTACAATTCATCGACGAATGTGCCCCTAAGAGCAGTAAAGGCAATTGTGAACAGACATGATAGATAGGAGGATAGACAGAGTGATGGTAGCAGATCACAATAGCACAAACAGCTCTCTGGGCTGGATTGAGCAAAAAAATCAGACAAAAATAACTTGTCAGGTTTTTTTCTTAATATTAAACCACAATCTTTTGGATTCATGGATCTGTAAAAGTTACATTTTTATATTCATAAAGCAGTCCTGTTAAAACTAGAATCCAGGATTTTTAGATACATTTGATTCTGCAAAACAAACTTCCCCAAATCATAAACCTCAGCAGTAGTAATAGTTTCAAGATGACATTTATCTTGCCTGACAAACACACATATCCTGTTTCATTTCTGTATTTCTATCTGTATTTCTGGCAATTGTCACTACTGATAAGCCAGCGATACATCTTGGATGCTACTATTCCTTTCACAAAATGACACAGAGAATTAATTTTACTGGCATGTTTTGATCAGAGACTGTCTTTCTGGAGCATGTAACATAAATGGCAAAGAATATTCTAAAAGCCTTAAATCAGTACCTAGAAATTATGTCCCTGACTTATACTATAGTAAGTTGCATGTATAACAGAACAAAGCATATCACATCCTACAAAAGTCATAGCTACCCAATTTTTAAATATTTAATCTAAAATTTGTAACTGCATGTAAAGCTTACAGTATGTAAAAATAACATATCATTTACCTGATACAGCCATCTCTTCTCATTTGTGAGTTAGGTCAGTGCTAATATCCACTATTTACTAATTTAGTATTTGTTTTAAAACAAACCAAAACAGATTTTAACTAGTCCAGATGAAAAGTATATACAAAGTAAACAAGTGCAACTTGCATACCTTCACTAGCCTCAAATTATTTGAGGAGTACCATTGTTTACACACCTAAATAAACAATGGAAATTCAGATTAAATTATCTGAGTTCTATACAACAGCACACATACCAGTACACTCCTATATTTCTCAAGAAGTTGTATTACAGCAGGCCTGCAGACAGAATTTTTCATTCTTGTAATTTTTTGAAATACGCCAAAACACTAATTAGTTTCTTTAGTTCATTAAGCCACCGCACTCTCTCCTACAAGTTCATGCACACATTGATGCTATGATACCAGATTGGCTATATATTTCCCCAGACTGGGGTCCCTTGACCTCAAACTGGTCTGTGGGACAAATTCAGGAATGCACCAGCAGTTTTCTGAGAATAAGACAAGCAGCTGAAAGAAAGGACCAAATATTCTTCTGTTTACTTTTAAATGGTCACAAATTTTGCTTGAAAACTACAACAGACTCATAGTAGCACTGTGGTATACACTATACAACCACCTCATTATAAATTCAAAGTTCTACTTTCCAGGCTTTCAAGTGAACTTAAGTAGAACCAAAGTACTGCACCATCGAGAGACTCAATAATGCATGGCATATTGCAAAGGGAAAAAAGGAGATCACTTTTCAGACTTTTATGTTTTAATGCATTCTTCAGTAACAAAATTACAATTCTTTCTTTTCAATATGCTATTTTATATATTACAACTGAGGAATAAGTTGGATAATACAGAGGAAAGGTGTCATACATGATATAGACAGGGATGATTTTTAAGCAATTGAAATTGGTTGTCCAAAGGACAACCAGCTGCAAGAATTTGGTTGTCCTCCCAAAAATTTAGTCGTCCTCCACAAAAGACATGTGAAAACAAGGAAGTTGTGCAATGTGCATTTTGTGGTTTCAAGACAATTCTTTTATTTTTATTGCACTGGCTGCTATTTGCATTGCATTATATCTAGCGTGCTCTTTATTGAAAATACACATGAAAGGGGAAAACCATAACAGACAGAAACACGAAGACAAAAACCTACTGTATACACAGTGAGAACACCCGCATACAATACACTTAAATGGGCCTAGTCAATGCAGAGCCCCTGCAACTTTCTGTTCAATACACCATTTTCAAGAATCTGGACTGAGTGATAATAATACCCGAAGTAGCAGTTGGGGAATCTCCGAGACGATAGAAGTCTGGCCTACCTGATCATTGCTGCCCCCCCCCCCCACCCACCCACATTTTATTCATCACTTACTCAAGGACGGACAAAAGACATTTTTTCTCCTAATATCTTCCCAGCGTTGGGTAGACACAATAATAATGTGATCTTTAGAAACCTTATTCGTACATTAGGACATGCAGTTGAACCGTCAAAATATGGTGCATTAATACTAAACTTGAACGGTAGAAACTCATTCCTTTTGAATCAAAATCTGACAATCGAAAGCATGAAGTGTCTATTGAACAAAATGCCCTTTTAAAAGCTTGTTTGTTTCAGCTTTAATAGTGTCTGACCGATTATAATTAAACTATACGCCCGATGCCGATTATTAGAAAGAGGGAAATCACCGTAACATGTTTGTCTCTAAAGCCCCTTGCATCTTGTATATCGTCTTACCGTAACCAGTTCAGGGTGGAAAATATTGGGAATCGTTACGAACGGAATATCTTTTTTGTATAGGCGTAATATTTTCACTTCAAAAGTAGAGATACAAATCAACCGTTAATACAGTTGAATTGTTTGGGCCGATGTCACATGCCCTTTGATAATTTAGCTCTAAGGCCAACATCGTGCTTTGTTTAGTTTTTATCCCCCAATCATGTCGGAAAATTTGCTGTTGCGTTAATAGCTACTCTCCCGCTTTAATGAACCCCGTGTAGAGCAATCATGATAATCTAGCAATTCCGGGCAGCAAAACAAATGTACCCGATTAACGTATCTTATGGTTCCTTCCGGATATAAATATCCCCGTATATTGTTCGCAGTTTTTGTCCAAAATTCACGTCTAGTTTAAAAAGAATGTGCAACTGAAATGCACGTAAGCCCGATCCCCGAAAAATCCACGTATGCAGAGATTTAAGATGCCGTTTCTAGGTGAATTTAGCACGGGGCTCGCCCGGCTTCGCTAGCCGGCTATATAAGCATGACAAGTGCGATCGTCGTAACACAAACTCAACGGGAAAACTTGTCTCCAGACCGAGTATTTTCACACACTAAATCACATAGGCGAAGGCGCGAGCTGTGATTGGCTGGCTACAATCAACGCAGTTGAACCAATCACGATGCAAGGGCCAATTTAAATTTTGCAATGGATCCTATGCATATGATGTCACCAAGCAAATCATGATACCTTGTGTGGCGGTAAAAAGGGACACGCACGTAAGTCTAGTGTATGCGTGGGCCAAGAAGTTTGCTGCACGAGACCACGTGCATCACTGTTTTCGTTTGCAATGACGTAGTATGACAACATTGCACAAGTCCTTCTGTGAACAATATTACAGAAGGAATGCTGGGAATGGCTTAATTTATGCAAGAAAATAACCACCGAACTTCACAAGATTCTACATGCTAAGTGTACAAAACGTGCACAGATATGTATACAAAGCTTGGGGATTTGAAAAAACGGCAAAACACTGCAGCTAGATGGTCTGTTCTATGTGTTTTGTGCAGAACAGTTTGTACAGCAACTTACGCGGCGCTTTCTACCAGACAGCAAGGAATACACCTTGAATGCAATTCTAATTTAAGGTAATACTACCGGGTTATAGCGGAAAATATCAAACGGCAGGGGTAACATTTATACGTTTGTGATTATCAGTGCATCCCGTTTTGGCGGGAAGTTAAAGGATTGAGTTTTTACAGGAATTTTAACTCAACTAAGAGCAACTTTCAAGTTGCAAATAATCGGTGGTAACGATCGGTTGAATGGCGATATTTTACCGCTGCCAATTATTTACCGATAACGGAATAATTGGCCCGATGCTGATAACATAACAACAAAGACAGGCGAACAGTCCTTTCCAAGAACTTTTCGCGCCAGCACGTTGAACAGAAACCCGGAGAATGTGTATGAGCACGTTCTGTAAAGTTCAGCTGAAACATATGGCACGCAAAAAGGCTCACCAAATATGATGATGTTCTAAAAATACACGTTCATGTACTAAAATTACATGTCCATGTACTAAAATTACACGTTCATGTACCAAAAATATACGATGATGTATTAACTTCATATGATCATGATGTAAATTTACACCATCATGTACTAAAACCATAAGTTCATCATGTTAAATGTTACGTTGTACATGTAAAATCACACGTTGTACATCTTAAAACACACGTTGTACATGTAAAAACGTAAGATCATCATGTTATATTGGTATCTTCACATACGCCATACAGAGTGAGCCTTTGGCATTAGAAGTCCGCCAAAGGCTCACGAATTTGATGTACTAAAAGTACACGTTCATGTACTAACTGCTTACGATCATGTACTGATTTCATACGTTCATGTACTGATTTCATGCATACATGTACTGATTTCCATACGATCATGTACTAAATGTCAGTACATGATCGTAAGAAATCAGTACATGATCGTATGAAATCAGTACATGAACGCAAAACAGTACATGAGCGTATGAAATCAGTACATGATCGTAAGCAGTTAGTACATGAGCGTGTACTTTAATACATCAAATTCGGTGAGCCTTTTGGCGGACTTCTGTACGCCGAAAGGCTCACTCTGTATGGCGTCTTGGAAGAAACAATAATAACATGATGATCTTACGTTTTTACATGTACAACGTGTGTTTTAAGATGTACAACGGTGATTTTACATGTACATTATTTAACATGATGAACTTATGGTTTTAGTACATGATGGTGTAAATTTACATCATGATCATATGAAGTTAGTACATCATCGTATATTTTTGGTACATGAACGTGTAATTTTAGTACATGGACATGTAATTTTAGTACATGAACGTGTATTTTTAGAACATCATCATATTTGGTGAGCCTTTTGGCGTGCCATAGAAACAATGATCGTACACGAGGCTGCTTGTTTGGCGTTGTACGTACCGTGGTATCCCCGGTTGTTTTGTTCTGGTGTGCTTTTCGTGAAGGTACAGATGTGTTTTGATATGCGAGTTCATGAAATGTTAAGATGTTTATGTTGCATGGGAGTGTTTGTTGTACGCTTTGTTTCTCAATGTACATTACCAAAGGTAAAAATTAGTCGTCCAAAGGACAACCTTAGGTGGTTACTTTGGTCGTCCTGCAAAAATTTTGGTCGTCTCGGACGACCGGACGACCGCCAAAATTCATCCCTGTATAGAGATACATGTAAGAGAGAAAAAAGGTTTACTGACGTTAGCTCGACCTAGCACTAGAACTAATGCCCTCTTTACGGTTAGTAGGCTCCATACTAGGCATGGCAAATTATTGTTAAACAACTATTGTTATAAACTTTGGAATTCTCTCCCCAACAAAATACTGTAAGAAATGTTAGAACACATGCTACTTTTAAGAGTAAGGTAAAAAATTACCTAATCGCCCAGTACACTTGTTAAGTATCCCTTTCTTTTTTGCTTTCTTAGTTGACTTTGTTGTTTCTTTGTTCTCCTTTTTCCTTTTCTTTTCTTTTTTTTTTTTTGGTTCTTATCTTTGTTGCATTGTCTCTTTATGGGCACTTGCTCGTTAAACTATTGTTTTTCTTGTGTCCTGTCCGGTTCTGTATTTCAGTTTATATTTGTACGGACGAAATTAATAAATGAAATGAGGTTGAGGGTGATGTGGTATAAACCCTGACTTGTTCAGACCCCTCGACGTCAGGGAGTGGATAGTACTAATTTTGACTTCAAACGAGGGTGGAGTATCCAACTGACACATACATAATTATAACAGCTCTGGTAGCATTGGTCATCTTAAATGCAGTGCTATTTTTAAATTACAGGTAGTCTGTTACACTTGCTATACATACCTAAATCATCGAGATAAGTATTTATACCGATACCAATGCCTATGGTTTTTGTTATTCTGGATAGGTCTATTCCTAATATTTTCAAAAGTTATCCACAATAATGTCAACACCAGGCATTAAGACCAATTTGAAGCATATACACAGTCATCTATAATGCGCTATACTGCTCGGTTAGAATCAAATTCAACATAAAATTAACTTGTTTTGATCAAAAATGGAGTGATAGGGCAATACGAGGTAGGTGAGGAGTGAAATAGACTGTTTTTCCATAAGTGCTCCCCAATATTGGCTTAGAATACACAATAATATGAATATGTTCACATCAGATGAGCATTCTTGTTCCTGACTGGCATACCAAACTTTCTGATTCCTAAAGGCACTTTTGTCACTATCTGTGCCTTGACATCAGGGTAGTATGAAAGGCAGGGTTAACATACCCCCAACATCAGGGTGACACTGAATAGTCAAATCTAGGTTTCAAAAGAAGCAAAATGTCAGATAAGCATAAACTGCTTTTTAAGCTCCAACTGTTTAATAGTCTCAAACCTTCCTGTGATGGTGAAAATTTTACTTCTCTAAATTAGCCACTAGTTTTGTTGTTCTCAACGTTTCAGTTGCAGAATGTGAATAAATACATGAGATCAGAGAATAATTTGAAGAACCAGTTTTCAGAATGTATAGATAGTAAACTCGAGGCAAAACAGATTTTTATGCATGGAAAGGTAGAATACTAAATGACTTTGTAATTCAAAAGAAACGCAGTTTCTGAGCAGTACAGACACACCCAATTACAGAATCTTGATATTAGCACCTTGCCAGTTGAACCAAAAGATAATTACAGAAAGGAATATATTGTGCATTAAATCAACTAGCTAAAATGAAAAGTGAACATGCATGTAATGTATGCAATGGAATGAATTCACCCTTGTTAAAAACTTTTTCACTTTCATTAAAAACTTCACAAACTGTGAAATGTAAATGTAATATACATCAATTTTAGCAACATTTTGTCACAGTAACTAAAAGCTTGTAAATACTGTCTGTGTTTACGAACACAAAATAGTTAAGTGCATATCAGAAAGTGTTCATAAGAGCTACAAAATAATTCATTAAGCAGAGAGTGATGATTTTAAAATCACTCCTAAAATGATATACAGTCCAAAGGAAACAGAATTATTTAACACAGAAGATTTATATCTCCACACTTTTATCCAAATTCTGAACAATTTTTTTATAATAAGTGATTCTCCAGCACTCCAACAACAATTTTTATATGTGCAGAAAAACATCGTCTTGTTTTAACAATCATGAACACCGATTCAGGAGCAGACAATTTATGCCATCTTTCATAGAACCATTTCCTCTGTAAAGAAATACCCAAAGGAAATGGAATCAATATATAAGAAATTCCTGCCAAAATGTAGACCAAAGAAAAAGCGAACTCCGTGACAGCTGAAGACAGATCGCATGCACCTATCCTCTATAAATATTCCTGTGATTGAATAGCAACGCTCAACATCAAACAGTGCAAATTAAACAGCCACAAGGGACCAAGCTCAGCGACAACGACATGAGCCTGTGAACTTCCTATGTGTTGCCAATCACTGAGCTATTAAGGATAGCCAAGAACTCATAACGGGAATTGACGTCATCTGGAACCGAGATGGAAAAGACAAAAAATCTACTTCCTTGATATCACTGGTTGGCAGCCCTGGAAAGTCAACAAAAAATGATGACGAAATTCATTGCAATTGCAACAGAAAGATTAGGCAAGTTTCCAGGACTAAGTTATTGATAAAATATTGCAGAAAATGCTGCCACAATGGCTTTCTGTCTAGACCAATAAACAATGGTTGTAACTGTTAAGTTTAAAGTGCAGACTAAAGCACAGAAACAAATTTGAAAAGATGAAACCAATATGAGAAGATAACAAAGTCTGAGATTAGGAGTGATAAAAGAATTTATTTTCAGCTCTATTAATGTAAATACATACCAAATGCAGGCTTAAATTTAAAAAATGCGGATAGTGTGTTTGTTTTACAAACACAATTGATTTTAAACACCAATGTTGAAATGAATCTTTTCAAATAAAGCACCACTACCTTCATTATTTGTAGCTAATGGAGGCTTTTTTGGCACAAACTTTTTTTTAATATTCAAGTAATGAACTTCTGTAAATGTTGGGATAATGTTTTCAATAGAGAGAGCTAATTCAGGGTATTATGTTGAGACTGAATAGTTCGGAAACAACTGCAACTCTTCTCTTGTATGCAGAGTTGGAGCAGTTTAATTGTAACTTCCCTGTAGGCTTTCCATTAAGTGAGGAAATTTAAAAATTCAATGTATAAAACTTTTCAGACCAAAGTCCTGAAACTGTGACTTGAAGCCATTTCATTTTCATTCCAAATTACTTGTTTTGTAGTGTATAGGGGTATGAAAATTCTCAGTAGGTCAATATTCTTGATTGACGTAAAAATTTTGAAAGATGCAGACTATCATTCCACAGAATGCAGAGAGTGTACTTGGATTACACTTCATAGCTTTGTATGTTCACCAGGATGTATGGCATTAAAGGGCAACTTTGAGCAAGAGGGTCAAAACTTGTTTTGAAACATTAGCTAATCCTTACCAATACCTCTTAATTTCTCTTCCATGTACCTTTCCTAATATTTCAAGACTGACATATTGCTATTTATCTAAGGTACAGAAATAAGTTACCTCATAAATTATGAAATTACATAAAAAATACTGTCACATGATTCTTAGAGGTCATTCATGGAATAGGGTAGCTGTTAAAATGGAGGAGGACTGCTTTTTCCCTTTAGGCAATAAAAGAGGGTTGTAGCCTTGTAGGCTTTAAAAATTATGGTAGCAGTTAAAAATTGCACAGTTGAGAGCATTGAAACTTTCAGGGATGACAAGAAATGCCCTTCACAACTGAATATCTCACAATGGGTGTAACATATATGCCTTAATTAATATCATACACTGTGAAAAAATCTACATATTGTAACTTTTTCTGTGAGTTCCAAAAGCAGTTTATCTGAAAGGAAGAAAGGTCTTCAAAAAATTTTAGTACAAAAAGCACAGGAAGGGTTTAATTATATTGCCTTTTTTCCAACAAATTTCCTACAAGTTTGGGACATTACCAGTTTTGATAAGTATGTCACCCATTCACCTTCAATGCAGGAGTAAGGCTATTATCAAGCTATGTGACAACCAATTATATCTTTTACACTTAAGAAGTGTGTCACATTCTATTTGAAACAGCTAGGTATGTGTATATATACTTCTGGTTTTAATTTTCCTTTAACTGTTAAGGGGGAAGGTCTGGGGCATTTCTTCAGTCGTAACCTTTAACCCCCAAGATGCCTCCCATTCAGGTTCAAAATGAAAGTATACCCATCCTGAGACTTAAAGCTTTTTCACCAAGAGATATGCTACAACTTCACAGCTTTTAGGAGCTTTGCACCCCAATACCACCCCATGGTCAAATTTTACATAAAATAGTACCAACACAGTATTGCCATATGTCTCCCCCCAAACACCCCCCCCCCCAACCACAAAAAAAAAAAAGAAAACAGATGTCTCTCCAATTGAACATCTTTTCAAATACCTATATTCCTAGGAATTCACCCCCAACCATCTTACCTGACTCACCCAAGTGAGATAGTTGTCATTTAGGGGACAAGATGAGGGAGGCATACGAGGTAAGACCTATTGAGATTTTATTACAAGAAATATTCCAAACGTCTGGCAAAAGTCCCTTTCTACACCATGCAGTATTCACTGTAAAGGTCGGGATTTACATTCAAATGAAGCTATTAACATAACTGCTTCTCACTTATCACCATTGGTGAGCAAACACTGATAAGCTATAGCACAGTCATGAAACATTGTCATTTCTCAACGGACATAACCTTTACACGTCACAGACTTCACAATCCTCATCTGAATTTACTTTTCCTATGGATAACAGACTGATTAAATCTGCTCACATTTTTGTTTAAATTTACAATTTTTAAAAAAGCAGTTTTGACTTCAAACCATCTAAGGCAAATCCTCTCGAGATGAATATGAATTCAAGCATGTCAGTTAGAGAACCCCCGGGCTGCCAATTTATCACCCAAATATGAATTTAAAACTATGACTGCACAATACCAGTGAGCAGATTCCCAAGAGAGCTACTAGTAAATGTCACACTACAGATTCATACAATACAAAGTGATCTACACTCGCAGCTAAAACTGGCAATACTTTATAAACATCCGTAGTGTTTCCATATGGCTGGGAAGGGTGGAGGGCACCTTGATCTCCACTAATGCTTAACAGCTGAACTGAGCAAAGTGGTACAAGAACTGGGGCAATTCCAACCCAAAGTGTTACACTGTGTTTGCAGAAACCACATTAAATATGAATTAGACTCTTTTCCATCAGAATTTGTGATAAACTGCTATCAAATGTTCATGGCCATTTTCAAAAGCTTGAATGGGCAAGTCATTGGTGTTGATAACATTCTTCACATGGTTAAGTGTAGGATGACTTTTTCTAAATGTATGGATATTTCACTGTGTTTGGTCAAAAATGGGATTAGCTTTACAAGTGTACTAACAATAGTTGCCTGTCAAGGCAAACTAACTGTATTCTTATACCCTCCAATGAAAATTATATTTTATAACCTCCCCCATCCCAACCCACCCAAAATGCCATCTTGACTACTTGAAAAACAAAAGAATTTGTGTCAAGAGGTGACCTTGATTTTTAAAAGTGAGCAAGATTGTGTGTTTGGCTATACAAACATTATTTCAAATCCTACAGGTTAAAAAACAGCAAAGACATCACCAAAGAGTCCATTTTGGCCTCAACACCTCTACTTCAAGGGGTCAGTTAATTAGTTAATAGCTAATTAATTTAAATAAATTTAGTTAATTAATTAGTCACTTGTCAGTGCATATTTGAAATGAACAGTGGATATGATTAGTACCTTATATAAAATGTACATGACGAAAAATTTTTATCTAAAATGCTTCTTAAAGTGTACCTCAAGTCAAAAAATTCAAAAATGTATATTAAAGAACATGAAAAATGAGTTCTAACAGTTCAACTCCCATCGTCATAGGACATTCCTGAGCTGAGATATAAAATGTTGAAGTTTATTCACTCAATTTATAATGGTATATTGTGCAATAAATTGTGATGTCATTGTTGTACAACTCAAATTACAGTCTTTGTATTTCTTTGTTTTTCTGAAAGTTACTGCACCTTGTACCAAGGTGTGATAGCACTCTTACTCTAATGGAGTGATGTAATTGATTAAGCCCTCTCTGTGCAACATGCTGCGCAAGCAAACAGGAAGTGTTCAAGGTCACAAAAACATTTTTAATTTTAAAGGAAAACAAAGCAAGTTTTAAGAGTTGTACAACAAGAGAGTCACAAATTATTGCGCAATGGACCAATTTGTTTTAAGTGAATAAACTTCAACATTTTATATCTCAGCTCAGAAATGTCCTATGAAGATGGGAATTGGACTGTTAGAATTCATTTTTCATGCTCTTAATTATATATTTTTGAATTTTTTGACTTGAGGTACACTTTAACTGAGTCTGAGCAACTTCATGGTATTAATTCATAAATGACACTTTACCAGAAAAGTCCTAAGATAAAATAATGAAAAGGTGGTTCCAAGTACCTTAATCATTCTTAGCAAGAGCTCAAGGCAAGTGATTGACTGTTGTGGCCATGGTTTGAAAAAGTTGGGAAGCTGACCAGGGAGGCTCCTTCCCAAATCTTTGGGCTTTGGCTGGGAATTTTGGCAAGTGGAGAGAAATTTCCATTTTTGAACACAAAAACATGTATCAACAATTTTAATCCCTTCCTGGAAGATAAACATTTTCTCCAGTCCTTGTTGTAGTCACATACATAAGCAATGATTTCTAAGGACTGTCCATTGACTCATGGACAGAGTTTCCTGTATTCAAGAGCAGGAACCTTGCTTGAAGAAATTCTGCAAGGAATGTTTAAATTAGTGAACGTTCTTGCACTTTTCAAAACTTTATACAGCCTGCTGCCTACAGCCATTTATGGTTTGTTACTTTACAGCTTTTCACCATTCACTTAAACCGGATTTGGAATTTTAAAATCCGGCCGGAACCGGATTTGCCGGATTTTAACCAAAATTCCGGCCGGATTTGCCGGATTTAATCAAATGAAAGAACAGGAACCTACTGGTGGGTTTATATCTTAGGATACCTTAGGAACCAGCCTCAGTGGATGCACGTCTTTTGACCTCTATATCTGTATCATCTAAGTTTGCCACCATCAGCAAATGTAGCAGCAGCCAGGAGCTGTGTTATGTCTACCGTATTTACTCTATTAAACGCCCCGGGGGCGTGAAATTTTCGTGAAAGGGGGCGTTTATTAGAGTCAAATTTACGTGACTTTTCTCTAGGCAAGTGCCCCATAACTTGTTTCTTATAGGAGCCCTTCTGATAAACTGCTATGGCGTATTTACCCATTTGGTTGTCAGCTTCACAATAAGCTGACAGCTCCTCCCCAATAATCGGCAACCAAACTTTCCTATAAATATGGTAACCACGAACAACACTGTGAACTTTTCAAGTGTGATCAACTTGCGCAGACATCTTGATATGTAACTTTACACAAGTGACTTTTTAAGAGCCCGCGGCATGCATGCATGCATGCTGTGCACAGTATGGCCAGGCCTCATGTTACCATACTGACCGGCCGGCTATACGCACGTACATACGGTGATTGCATAATAGTCACCATGAGTAGCACCATGCACATTTGTATTAGCAGTACATACGTGTTCACAGCATTTCACTGTAAAACAGTTTTCCTGTGGTGAATTTGGATTTTCATGTTAGGCTGTTCGGATAGGCTAGCGAATATTTTTATACCTACGGTATGTACAGTACCACTTTCGAACTGCAAACGAAGCAGCACAGGTTCGCGTATGTGATAGCTTGATGGATATCAAAAGAAATTAGTTGCAGAATCATGCCTTTTACTTCAGGATAGGGGACTTTAGGCTTCAAGGTAGGACTATTTCATTTTCCTTTTACCATATTGTCTTTGGAATTAACAATCTCACTTTAGGCAATGTGACGAAAAAGTTGGGGGGCGTTTATTAGAGAGGGGGCGTTTAATAGAGTAAGTACGGTATTTTACTCGTGAGCAGAGTTTGGTATTCCCTCAGAGAAACTGTTGAGTTCATGTTTAATTTGGGTTTTGTGATGTGGCATGTTTCATGAATGGTTGGGCTAATTGACAAAATGTAACTTCATACCAACCCTGAATGAGATGCCCAACGGTTCAGTTCAATGAGGGATAAAATCAAGGTGTATTTTGAACACTTAGCTTACACTTTTAAAGCTCAACATGCAATATGTTGAAAGCAACTTCACAGTTTTTTACCCATTAATTGCGAAGCTGATTTTAAAAGTCAAGAAATTGCTGACACTTTTTATACTGTCACCATCACTTGTACTATTTTAGTTGACAAGTACAGTAAGGATATTAATGTGATTAGAGAATTTGTTAGTTAAACAGCTAAAAGGCCCCAATAAAAAAAATACTTGATTCTCATCACTGTGGCAAGACTGACTTTGGACACTAGTGGCTATTTTTTATTTTTTTAAATTTGGTATTACTGAATAAAATCCTTCTTGGTCGACCTGTAAGTCAATGCTGCCCCTCATCAGCTCCTACTTATGTAATTCCACTGCTAGCTTGCCTGCAAGCAGCGTCTGGCATCAGTCATTTGGCACCGGGATAGCACCCTCTAAACTAGAGGGCAATATGATAGCTCTTCTTCTCTCCAAGCAACTTGACAGCTGAGTTTTTGTAGTTCACGATCCTAGGTACTTACACACCTTGTACACCTAATAGCTATTTCTCCACGGTGTCAGAGCTCTTGTAGACGGGCAAGAGGAGAGGAAGAGCCGCCATGTCGCCCTCTTCTTCTGGAGAATGCTATCCTTGTGCCAAATGACTCCTGCCAGAAAGTGCTTGCAGGCAAGCTGGAGAATTACATATGTAAATAGGAGGTGAGTATTGGGGTTCATAGACTCTGAAACCAAGAAGGTTTTGTTGATTGCTTCCATCAACTCCAATTGCATTTCAGCTAAGAAAATTTGACATCTGACATCTTTTCTGATGGTTTTTGAATATTGCTCAGAATCACTATAGATCCAGCAAATGACTTCTGTACATCAACTTGAAAAGAGTACCAGAGAAGATGTATCTGGATTTGATAAGCTGTAGGTTGATTTATTGACATTGCTTCACAAAATATTTTAAATCACTGGGACATGCATTAGGTACTGAATGGGGGTGACAAAGTCCTTCATCATATTAGAAAGTTTGCAACTACTGATAACACCCTATAGCTAGATCTTTAAACAATATTGTAGTAGCAAACTCCCATCTTAGTCTTTAGCATTTTAGGACATTTTATTAATCCTGTAGTAAATAAAGTTGTGTTGTATAGCTTACATACAAATCCGGTGAATCCGGCCCAATTCAAGACAAAATCCGGCCAGATGCCGGATTTAGAAAAATCCCAAAATCCGGCCGGAACTCCGGCCGGAACTCCGGCCGGATTTGAAATCTGGTACACCCCTATTAAAATGATATACATTGAATAGCTGGCACTTAAATGAAAAAACCTCACTGCAAGAGCAATGATTCTACTGTACTTGCAACCACTAAAAGTTGTGTTTTTGTGAAAAATGAAAGGCATAAAAAGTCAGATGTCCACATTGTTTTTTCTCCCATCAAATCAATTATGTTTGATCCTCCTAAAACACATACATACTTCTACAAAAGCTTAATATCATACGAAGCACCACAGATGAGCTCTTTTTAAAATGAAGACAGAATTTACTTCATTCTTCTAATTTTTTTTTTTCATTTGACACCTTTCCCATAATTCCTATTAACCCATAATTCATTACATAATCTTACAGTACACACTTTCCCTCAGCTGTCTATTCTCTCTAGAGTGTAAGGAGGTCCAATAAGAAAACATTCAGTAGACAACATGATAGTTATTACAGATACAGGCTCTCAATGACAAGAGTTATTCCACTTCCCTTCCCATAAGAAGAAGGAAAAAATAAGTCCTTACCTTCTACATTTACTTACTCCTTCAGGCCATCATGTCAAAACAAGAATCTAATTACGTTATATGCATCACAGACTACTGCTGTGCCAAAAATAAAACATTTGACAGAATATTTGAAAAGGTTATGGTTAACATAGCATCAGAAACAACAAATTTTGTCCATTTCCTGCCAATCATGGTCGTAGTCATTCTTTGTTGATATTTGCAAGAGATAAGCAAGTCATACAAGCATAATATACCAATACAGTTTGTCCACGCATAAGAGAGACATGCCCATCTTTCATTTGTCAGTTCCTACCACCCATCCCCCTAAACCAAAACAAATTGTCAAATGAATGAAAGAGATATATGGCGGGTAGGTCACTGTTCTCTTGTCATTTACACGAAAATTCAATGTGCAAGATAATAGCAAGTTAATATTTAAATATCCTTATGTTTATCACAGAAAGTAGAAAGGTGAGTTTATGTAAATCCTACCCTCAGAGAACTTATCTGATGGACTTGAAGAAGCAACATGGCTCATCTGTCCATGTTTTAAAGGCTGGCAACCAGTTTTGTGCATAATTTAAAGAGGTGTAGTTTAAAATGTCTTATTGAATCCTTAATTAATACTCACAAAATATTAATTTGTATGTAGGATATGGAGATTGCCTAAATTCGAACATTTGCCATTAGATTGTGAAAAAAAAGATAACAGGTTGAAAAAATTGTAAGCTGTAACTTAATAGTATTAGTCTTAAAACAACAAAGACCACCTTTTTTGTGAATGTTTTATCAGAAGGCTAATAGAGAACTCCTTGATCATAACATCTAAAGAAAGAGAGACTGTAACAGGTCATATGAAATCAAGACTCCTATCACAACTTACAATTTTAAAATGAAAAGTCCTAACTTGTGCTACTTCTGGATTTTCTGGTGAAAAAACTCAAGGGAAGAAGCCAACCTGAAATCCTTGAGGTTATGCTCCCCAAGACGTTTTAACAATTACTAAATTATTATGAGTTGTGACTCTCACTGCTTGTGAGCTAGAATGATTACAAATTTACAAGTCATAAAATAGCATACAAAATTGTCTCCCTAAAACTCACTGGTAGACAAAGTTGTCTATATAATTCATTGTAAACTAGGTTAGCGTTACTTTCACTGGTTATGTTAATATTGTCTCCCAAACATTTTTCATGTCATATTGGTTGTAATATCATGACCCCAACTTTCATTGGTTGAAATATTAAACCTGCAATTCTCATTGGTTGAAATACAACTAACACTTGCAAGTCCTGACTGTGGATGGTTGCATTAGCAGGTCTTTTGATCCTCATTGCTATTATATCATTTGGGGTTGTGGTTCTCCGTGAAGTCTAAATAGACTCCATCTCAAAAGGATCAATTGACATAAGGGTCTACTTCAAGGTGTTTTTAAATATTTAAAGGGCAAGAGCAGTTCTCCAACTTGAAGTAGTGTAGTGGACTGTCCTGTTCCATGACTAGCTGTTGAAAGTCACGTGAATAATTTTTTCTCCTCAAATGGGAAATTTAGTATGAATAACTGCTTGGTTTACCATGGATATGCAATATCATAAGTTCTAAAATATGATAAAAAATACTTTGAAGAGAAATAATAGGATAATTGTGAGTTTTATCTTCTGCTTTAAAACAAGTTTGGGAAAACTGCTTTTAACCTTTAAGAACCATACAACAAAATCTGATGCAGCTAGCATTTAGAACCTTTTGAAGTCATTTTCATTTTCTTTTAACTTTATTGGAAGGGGGGGGGCATGGCCTGTCCTTCTCCCTCTGGAAGAGGGACAGGCAAGAGCCCCACCCCAACCCTCATAAACAAAATGACTAATCACCATGTAACTGCATAGCAGTCACTTTGCACAATTGTACCAACAAGTATTAGAGCAGCCGTTTTTTATAAACTAATTTGTGCATTAAATGCAGATAACATTACAAACTTCATTGGGAGGATATTTAATCCCTCTTTGGATCCAAACAGAGTTCGGAGGCGGGTACTCCTTATGTACAGAGAACATCCAAACTTATGTTCCCAACACCAATATCAAAGCAGTAATATATAGCTAGATCATTGCAACGCAACATATTTGCTTTTAGTATATATATATAGTGTACCCTTATAGTTGCCACTTGACAATCAATATGTCACTTACACACAATAGAAATGGTTTTATATTTTCATAATAAAGTATTCAATAAAATATTTTCCTTCAAAAGGCACAATTGTGGCTATGGCTTGCAAAAGACACCTGATTTTCAAAAATTTCAAAGACCCCGTATACCACTTCCTCTTCTAGGCCCGGACAACACAACATAGTACATGTCCTCCCCCTGAGTTGCAGTACTTTCTCTAAAGTCCCCAAATATCATCTACATACCAACATTTGGTGGGTTTTAATCGACACATATTCAACAGTTTTTCTTCTACTAATTCCATCCCTAAACAGACCTGACCTGGTGCTATTTTTGGTCCTTGGCAAACCTATTAATTTGAGAGAAAAACTTACCCTTAATTTCAAAATGATTTCAGTAAGACATATTGGAATTTCCTACAGGCCACAAAATATCCCAAGAAGTGGCTTCCTGATTTCCAGATTATATTGAGCACTGCTTAACCTTTTCTGTTTAAAGGAATTATCACCTCTTCTTTTATCTACTAGACACATTTTCTTTCACATTCTTTAAAGCATTATGGACCCTCAACAAGTGAATTCTGCTGCCTGGATTCAACAACTAAAACTCCTTTTTATTATTCTGTTTAAGTTTCACATAACTTCTACTAATTGCCCTTGTAATACCTGAAAAAAAACTACTTGATAAAACACAAAAATATTTAGCAAGGAAATAATGATCACTATGATAACTAATTAGAGATTAACATTGTCCTCCAGTTTACACTCACAAATTTTGCTCTTTTGGTGAAAGGTTCAATTAAAGAATTTGATGTCCATTACTTTATGCAGTGATATATAGCAATCCTCAAATGACAAAAATATCTAGTTCACAGACATCAAAACCTGACAAAACTTCAGCTGAATTTAATTCCCAATCCTAAATGTTTCATTATCATTTTAATGAACTTCGGCAGGATGAAATACTGAAAAGAAACTTCTTGAAAGCACTTATTAACATTAAAGTACCTGTCTTTCCCTTCAAAACAAATAGAATGGTATTTTAAGTAAAAACAAGTTCATGCTTTTAAATCAAGATCTATTCCTTTTTAAAATGAAATATAAAGCTGCTTTTTGTATCTGACATTTTTGTTTACATTAGATAATCAAGATAATTTTATTTTGTTCCATAAGGAATAACTTCCTTATGAAGTATGAAATCTCAAATTTGTGAACTACCAAAAGTAGTTCTGGTTGAAATAGGAACATTCAATGTTTACAGTAAATTTGTGAACATAAGAACACTGACTGTTTTCAGTTAAAAAATGATTTACATATTTAGTTTGAAGAATAGTGTATGGTCTGCATGCTCTTGGCTTCATGTTTTAAATGTATACAAGAAGGCAGTATCATCTCTCACCCCAAACAACAATTTTGTAGTCCCCAGAAATTCCAAATTGGCACAGCTCTTTTGATTGACAGCAAGTTCAAAAAATGCAGAAGTACAACAGCTGAATATTACACAGCACGACTGTACTGAGAGTGTTTTGATTTTACAGACAGAGGTATTGTATCCTTACCCTGAGGAAAAAAAAAATGTGAAATTGTGTCTGGATGAGGATGGGTTTTAGAAAGGTGTAAAAGAGGCTTAACTGAAAGTTAGTAGCTATGCAACTCTTTTGGGAAAGAGGATTAGGCCAGAGCTAAAAACATGTTTGATATGTTGAAAAGAAAGATGTTCTACACAATCTCAGAAATTTCATTCATTTCCCACGTTCAGTTCTCACGATGTTTGAAATGCGAAGTGAACTTGAAGCAAGCAGGTGCATCAAATTCACTCTTTGTTGAAAATGTGTCAGTTTTAATTGCTAAGAAATTCAGAGAACTAAAAATGTTAAGTGAATGAAAATTTCACAGAATGATTAGAATATGTTAGGGTGTGTCATATGTTAATAATTCAAACATGAATTTGGTTCTGGAATACTCTTTCAGGTGCTAACCTGGTGACAAATCTTTTAACAATTTATGTACCTAAGGCCAAATTTCTTCAATTGAACATTTTCCTACATAAGCCGCTTTTCCTACTCCAATTCAAAACATTCTGCATTAATTGCTCATTCATACTTTGATGAACTCTGATGAGTACACTAAAGTGTGTGATATGATTGCACAGAGGTCTGAATTAAATTGATCCAGTTTAAAGCAGCTCACATAAAATTCAACAAATTTTCCCCAAACCTGTTAAGTTTTCTTCAAATACCAAAGGTTAAGGGTCAAACTTAGATGATCTCTATATTCAACACATAAACAACTATGTTATGAAAGAGTAGTTAATAGCTTAATTCAGCTTTCAAAAATTTGTGACCAGACTTTTCTTTATTATATATTTGCAAAATCATTTCAAGTCAGGACACAACAAAAATTCAAAAATTAACTCTTCCAAAACTATTGGATATGATTCTTGATTTTTTATGCTAACCCGGAGCACTGTAATGTGGAAGTGACCCATAAGCACTCTCATTAAGTTATCGATATCGACTCAGTGCATCTCTTGAAAGTCATTTTCTGCCTTAGATACTTCTGTGTGTGATAAGCACAACCAGTCCACAAATCATTCGAAAACACACCTTGACAAACCACTTGCAGGAAATCTATTGTTCATATGTAGTTTTGAGTTTTAATTTCAGCTTTTTCAGTTTTTTTTTCCTTTTTTGACACTGATTGGTCAATCAGAACATAGTTTGAAGTTAAACTTTGAACGTAATTCAATCAAAAGTTCCAGTCACCAAGTATGAATATAGATGCTGGAGTCCCCTAAAACATTTGAGACTTAAAGTTCTACTTTAAATTGAAAAAGCTATTAAAGCAAGCTGGTGATCTCATTTAAAAGCTAATTTCCCTACCTCATGATTGAAAATACAAACAACAGATTTGAAATCCTGACTGCTTTGCTTAAAACTGCCCACTTGAAACAAGTGCATAATATATACATTACACACACTCAGCTCAAACAATAGGACAGCTCAAGGTCAAATTTCTTCTTCAAGATCAAAAAGATATAGGCCATGTTTAACCACATGGTGAATTTGAAAACCTTTTCAGGTCACCAAAGTTGAACCAGAATCTCTGATTACACTGAGGTTCATCTTTTGAAGATGGCTCAGATTGCTTTCAATAATCTCAAATGTTTCATTTTTTTTTTTTTTCCTCCCTCAGGTTAGTGCATCAATGGTTCCCACAAGTATGAAGTTTAAAGCAATGTTATTAATTAAATCTACAGATGACTTCATAAGCCATTATTAATGCAAGACTATTTTGCTTTCACAGACTGACGGCTGTTAACAGATCTAGCATTTGGCAGTGGAATGCAAAGATAATATTCAGATAAGATAAAGGCTTGTTTGATCAATAAGATACGACTTGCTTCATACTATCAGTTACATCTCTTGAAGCAACAGAGGATGAAGAAGCTGTTTTACAGGTTCATGGGTGAGACATTAATAATGTATCTTTGCAAGGACATGAAGAAGTAAAGCAACACACTGGCAACACAGTAATAGGGGAGTACAAAAGGATGCTCTTATTGTGGAGATAATCTGCAAACCCCACCCCAACCCTCATAAACAAAAACAAAGAAAAACCCCCAAACCTCAGGGTACTAGAGGACAGCAATATCCCCCACCTTCTTTGTAGACATTGATAATTCTACTTAAAGATTAAGAGCTAGGCCCAAAGTAGTTTGTACCTGAACCACTGCCCACCTTACTTGTTTTCCATCATTATAACAGTACTATGACTTTCCACCTTGTAGTTATTGCTGTAATGTGTCAACCCAACCCTGAACACAGTGAGGCTCAATCACTGTTAAAAATTTCCACGTACAAAGACTCCTAAGTAGTATTTTCCTATCAAGCATCACTCACATTTCTCATACACCACCACTATGATAGGAAAGTGATAAATGGAGGAAATCCCTATGGACAAGTTCTTCAGTGAATTTGAAAAAAGGGAAAACTGGATTTCAAACAGTTTTCAAGTGAACTGCTTTTTTATGTTAACAAAGATTACATTGTTTCCATTTTGATCTTCCAGTTACTGCAGTCACATTGTAAAATGTCTAAAGGTGGACCCCTTAGAAAAATGTATTTTTCTTAATTTCCTTGGTGTTTCTACTGTTATGAATCCTTCCCAACATCTGACTCCCTCAGTCTCTAATCTTTTTCATGTTTCAAACCCTTCTGTTACTGCAAGAGGTGAAACAAAGGCCCCTCTGTCATCTCATTTTTAAAAGAGAAAGAATTATTCTTAAGCTTACCTGCCCATGGAATTCAATCCCCATGCTTAGTGTGTTGATCAGTATACTGGCAAGGATTCCTCGCATAAAATATTTACTCTCTACAATTTCTCTTGTTTTCACCCTCATCCAATGGCACATTCCTAAAGGACGCCTTCGTATCTGAGGGAGACAAACAAAAGCAACAGAGGTGAGATTTTTAATTTCTTACACATACTTTCTAAAACACTTCCTTACACCTCATTTCTTAGAAAACTCAAAAAAGAGAGAAAATCTGTTTGAGAAGGTTAATGAGGAGGCTCCATGAATTTATCAGGGTTTTATTCCAAAAACATTGGAATAAGTAGTCTGAAATTTATTCTTAATATGTACAGCACAAACCCAATGTTTTTGTGCTAATACATGTCATACAAGTGAAGTAGTAAGCTATGCAAACATTCTGCATAATAAAGAATTCTCTTAACCTAGGATTACACACCTACTTCTGACTCAATTACCACTTTGCCGTCATAAATTGCACCTATGACATATGTATATGTATGACACTGCATAACCTCTACTTGGCAAAAGCTTCTGTTTAAAAGTCATAAAGTAAGAACTATGAACTTGGTAAGAAATTACTTCAAATTTTGTTCTGTTGTTGGCCTGATTGCACATCATGACTTTCCTTAATGGAGATAAACTAACTGAATATTTCAACATTTCGCACCTTACTTTGAAAAATTCAGTCCACAAATAACACCATCCTTCACTAACAACAGAGAAAGCAGCTAAGCTTCTTGAAGAGTGCATCTAAATACTGTAACGGCGGGCTAAAAGCCCTTGTTATTTAAGCTATGCTTTTTACATACTACCTGCAAGTTGTCACAGTCTGTATGTAAGATTTTGTTTGTCAGTCTGTGCAGGCCAGTTTTACCCTGGGAGTGGGTTGTTTTCTTACTTAAAGTTGTTTGCCAGGGGGATTAAGTTATTTTTGTACTTGGGCGATTATTCTATCCCTGTCAGTCATGGTCACCTTCTATTCAACTCACGTGTACTGGCCACGTGTTAGCAAAGCCCCAGATTAGTGCTCCGTGCATCACGAGACTTGAATGGGCGCACTAATTGGATATATTGTGTACTCGTCTGGGTGTCTCTGGCCCAGGCGTTAGGCTGTATTGTTAGGTTTGGTTTTAAGGGGAAGTGGTAAACAACTCGGGGAGAAAGCCAGTTAGCCGTTGTCTAGTGAAGACGCGTTTAAGTAGAGACAAGGAGGACAATTCTAAGTTGGACGGCAGGCTTCACGCCCTGAAGCTGCCAACTTTTATCTCCATCCGGCAGGTTTTAAGTTTCCGAGGAGTTTTCACCGTGTTTTTTAAGGAATAGCCTTCATTATTTTTGTGTAATTAAATTTTTGAAGAATATACAGACCAACCGTTTATCATTCTCTGGAGTCATTTTTCCGGCGTTCCTGTTTCTGGCCGATCAAAATACAACAACTCAGGCCAAGATCCCCACCCTGCTGGCCTCACGCTACCCATCCTTGAAGCAACCCCCCATATTCGTTACAATACACTCCTGTGCTTCTTGCAAAAAAGCCTAACATCATTTGTTCAAGCAATTCATATCCTGAATTAAAAGCCTCTCCATCCTTCAACCTTTTCTCCTGGGTGTACTAATGAAGGTTCTTTCAAGTTAAATGCCTAAGTCCCCCCTAATGCAATATGCCATAATACTGTTCCCCCCCCCATGAGCTGGGAGTTGCAGAATATGGTACACTGTAGTATATTATTTCCCGCTTGTCTAAAGAGGCAACTAAAGGGAAACCAAATTTGAAGTGGAACCATGCTGGAAAATCATTTAAATGTTGAAGTTTTGATCAAGTTGATTGACATTATATTTTAGTTTGTGTGTTGTAAAATCTCATCTAACCTTAACTCTAACCCATCACACTGTTTAGTGTTTATAGCACTGAAGGACAGCAATCCCACACCCCATACCTCCATACACCCAAAATGTCCCTTGGCTCCTGACTTACTCTAAACCAGGTGTTTTGTCTAGTAGAGCACTGGCCTCTCACCCAAGATGTCTAGGGTACAATATTCAGATAAAGTAATATCAAAGACTTTAAATATGAACCTACTACCAGGGTTACCACCACACTGGGCAGTGCTAGGCAGTGCTGCTACCCAGCTCTGAAAATCTCCCTCTGGTACACATCATCAATTTCAGCTTCACAGTCTGGCACAAATTTCTTTCCCTTCACTGAATAAAATTCTTAAATTTCTTTAGAATCTTTGAGAATAAGAACTCTCAAATCTGCAAAAAATTGTCAAAGGGGAGAAGGACACTCCCTACCCCTTAGACGCCTCAACCCCAGGATGGTGATCACAATTTACCCAGGTTTCAAACTGGTGGCAACCCTGCCTACTACTATTGTGCATGATATTCTGCATTAACAATAAATTAGGGAGATCAATCCAGTGATGTACACTTGAAAAAAAAACACTGTGGACACTGCAAGATTAAACAATGTTTTTTACACCTCACAATGTGTTGCATTAAACCCCAAGAAACTCAAATTGAACTCACTCTAAATCCTGGTTTGTGCTCTACATCTGAATCAGCTGAGGTATCATCTTCATCCTCTTCACCTGAGCTGGAACTATCCTCCGAGGTATCCTCTTGGTTTTCATTACGTAGGCAACTTGGTCTGTGGACTAGACATGGGGAATGGGTTGGGCAGGGGGCATGAATAGGGCAAGGTTGATGAACTGGGCAGGTAGGGTGTGTGGAATGACCAGCAGGGGGTAGCACAGGGTAAGGATTAGTGAGGGGTGGGGCTGATAGCCTCTGAGCTAAAGGCTGATGCACTGGAACAAGAGCATCTGTAGAAAAGAACAAGAATGATCTTATAAGGCCAAGAAAAAGTTGAAAGAAAGGTAGAAATATGAAATAGCTATACTTGTGACTAAAATAATCATCTCAGACTCCTCAAAACTCACTAGTTTGGGAATCTATGAGCCGCGGGATACTCAAATCCTATTTACAATATATAAACCTACTCAATTTAGGAGGTGAGGAGGGGTGACGTAGATGATATGCCTCTGCTTCTTGCAGAGGCAGTCTGTGTCAATTAGCAGGTCAAGTCATACTATAGACTTCAACAAATGGAAACTACTGACAATGTGCGTGATGCTCCCACACGAAATAGAGTAGGGAAAACAACTAGTGCCCAACAAATGGGGGAAAAAATGCTGTGGGCACCACTTGATTAAACCAAAATTTTGTAAACTATGCATTAAAACCCAATCTAACTACTAAATTATCTTCTCAGAAAAATTAAGGAGAGGGGTTCCATGAGAAGATGAAAATATTGCAGACTGGTGAACTTATGTGTATTTTAATAGATAAATGTCATAAAAGTGAGAACACTGGTTGCTCAAGCAATATTTTCAAGGTGGCTGAAGTGGTTCTCTGTGTGTGATGTTCTACCAGTCCTTAAGCTTTTATGCAAGATTAATCATCATTCAATCAAAAGCTACATATTTTTATTCTAAATCATACAGAGGGTGCGAGCATCCCAACCTTCAAAACTGATCTATGTGAATCTAAAGCCTAAGCTGCTACTTAATCAGTGGTGGCCAACATGATGTGATGTAACTTAACAGCATAGTCACCATGTGTTATGACAAACTTTAAAGTGAGCAGTTACAGTGAATACAAATGATTATGTTAAAAATGGATATTGATCAAACAAAATTAGTATTTTAACAGAAATTGTTGATGGTATGGAAATAATATGGGGGGGGGCAGGGAGGAGGGGTTGTATCTATTGTGTTATTTGAGAGCACACCCATTTAGATCCTATGTATTAAGAATACCAAAAAAATCTACATAATAAAAAATTGTTAACTGATACAAAACACATCTTGAAAAAAGTATGCAAAATATTACTGGTGGCCTTGGCAAAGCCATCAGATAGATAATTTAAGAAAGCCAGCTTCCATAAATGTAATTTGTTCAGTTGTGTTTCTAAGTTTTGATGGCAGCCAGAAGCTTGTGCGAGAGCAGCAATTACCATTCACTGTGGCAAACAAAAGTTATAGGCTAAGAGATAAGACCTTGTCTATACACATCATCAGAAAAATTGACAGATTACACCTGCAGAGAGAGCTCCCTTTAATTTTTAAGAGCAAGACAAATGTCACAAAGATGAATTGCAAACATTTCTGTTGAAGAAGAACTGGTACTTTGTATATGTATGACGAATCTGTGACGGAATGCTGGATACACAGGAGACATTTTTCACCATAATCCATAAGTCAAAGCGTTGTCAGTTCTTTAAAATTCATTGAAGTCAGAAATATCTAGAGTCTATGCACTGAATTCTTTCATAAAATACATCCTCATATTTGGAAACCAGTAACCTCTACAGGCAATTCTCCTTTCTGGACACCTACGATGGCAAACTTGACATTATATCTTTCCTCATAAATGACTCAGCAATAAACTTTTTGTTCAGACAATAGTACCATCCAATAACATTATGCAGAAAGTCCTGCAAAAGTACTTCATCTTAAGTTTGAATGTTAGTCTCATCATTCTCATTAGCATCAGGTAATGAAGGAAATCTTAAAAAAAAAAAAATGTACTCATATTTAGATAGTCACAAAAGCTTTTATTTGAGTTATATTTTCCACTTTCAAATATAACAACTAGGTAAAAGTCAGTTACTGGAGAAAAAAGGTCTCTCCAACAATGACCCTTTTCAAGATGATTCAGAAACCAACTAAACTTGATTTTAAACTTGATTAGACCCTCACATGATCATTACCAACTTAAACTGATTTTAAACTTGATAGACCCCCAAACAACCATTACCAACTAAAACTCATTTTAACCTTGATTAAACCCCCACATGACCAATGCTGACTTGTACTTGATTTTAACCTTGATTAGACCCCCACATGACCATTACCAACTTAACTTGATTTTAAACTTGATTAGACCCCCACATGACCATTACCAACTAAACTGATTTTATACTTGATTATAGATCCCCACATGACCATTACCAACTTAAACTTGATTTTAAACTTGATTAGACCCCCACATGACCACTACCAACTAAACTTGATTTTAAATTTGATTAGACCCCCACATGACCATTACCAACTAAACTTGATTTTAAGCTATGTCATGGACAAGGAATTGGTATGCCTTTTGATATTTTGTAGCCAAAATACCAGATGAATGTTTGGAGACATTATTCATCAAATCAAACAGGCCTTTATGTATTCAGGAATGCTGTCAAGGAGTCAAAAGGTACTTAAGGGATTAAGCTCCCTTTAATGAATTAAGGGGATTATCCCCCCTCCCCCACCCTTCTCCTTACTAAATTTTGATATTCTAGTGTACATTTTGCAGGCATGATTTTTATGGAAATTTTTAGGGTCTCCATCAGACAAGCCAGAGTCAAATTGAGATTGTCACAAGATTCTTCCTTGCAGATGTAGAGAGCTAACTTGATTACAAATAAAAATCTATTTGTCCAACGGATAACCTCAGAGAGGAAAAGAGGTTGTCAGAAACAATTTCTACCTTTTTCCGAAGATAGGAGGAGTGCTAAATTTCAGCACACTTTTGATAACTTCTCACGAAGTAACTTCCTTTTAAATCAATTTCTCTCTAACTAATTGATGAAATAAAATATTCAAGTCAAATATTTAAAACCTTCTTGGCATTCTCTCTTTCCATACCTAGAGATCACCAGGCCAATACAGTTGCAATCACAGATTTTATATTTGGTCCCCTTCCCCTTTTTTGAGTTCTGGCAGAGACCCTGGTATGTAACACACTGAAGATGTCAAAAGAAATAATTGCTCACCTTTATGTCCTTGTTCAGCAGTAACCGATGGCAAGTTTGGACTGTGATGGTTCTCTGTACAAAGCTCTTTCCACCTGTCGGCCAACTTCCCAGCTTTCACTCCTTTCTCAACTTTCAATTTGGCAAGTAATGCATTCTGTGTTGAGTCTTTAGAATTAATCGTAGGTGGATAATTGATGGATGAAGCTCTATGAATTGAGAGCGTACAGTTCGCATGACTGTGTGGGGAAGACTTGGAATGAACACACTCGGGATATAAAGGATTTAATTTAGATAAATGTTCTGTGCAATAACTTATAGAATGTAACGATTCATTACTAGGGGCTAGACTTCCATTGGGCTTGGCAACTCCAAGATGTTTACAATCATGTTTTGTAATGTCCCCCTCATGTTCGTGAGCCCTAGCAACTCTTGGACTTCCATTTCCATATTGATATTGACCTGTAGGCTCCATCTTTTGTTGTATTGGTTTCTTCTTCTTTTTTCTCCGCCGTAATGTGAGAGCTGGCATAACTTTTCCCTGTCGTTTACTTTGCATGCGTTTTCTCCACCTCCTGAAACGCCGCTTACTTTTACGCACCAGATGGCTAACATACTTCAAAATTTCATCATAACAGCTTCCCATTTCACTGTTACTAGTTAACGTACTACTTGACTTAAAGCGCCTTCGTTGTTCTGCTATAAGCCTGCTCTCTCTTTGTTTTGTTTCAGAAAACTGGGTTGCTATAACAACTAGGCATAGATTAATAAGAAAAAAGGCACCAATCTGTTATTGAAGGAAAAAAAAAATGTTAGAGAGAATTGTAAAATGAGCATTATCAGCAATTCTAATTATTATAAAATTTCATTACTTCAACGATACATCACTAAGTAAATTTCTATATTCAATGCTTGTTGTTTTTTATGCATAAAAGATAACATGCACATCATCAACATGCAGAAAAGGCCTGACACAACTTTGATCCCTCCTTGGTGGCAAAAGAAAATTCCAGCCATTATTTTTGAGTCACAGCATGAATAAAATGAAGTGGAATGGACTTCAAAAACTATTTGATAAAATTTGGCCTATTCATCCTAAAAGGGCAAAAGAAGAAATCACATGTTTTTACTTTCAAAAAACAATTATTTGTCATCCCTTTCTCTAATTTGTACTCTTTACTGGCTCTAGAATGTTGACTATGGTTTCTAACCATGCACATCCCAATTTCTTTCAACTGACGTAAATTCTTTCAATCTGAGAGAACTTTATATTTCCAGTTCAGCAAATATTCGCCTGTGACGTTGGTTTAGTAATCTGATTTTGCAGTCCAATAAACAATATTCCATCCACCTCCTTGATTTTTAACAGGTATTAATAGCTACATTGAAGCTACATTTTGCTCATGAGGATCTCAAAATGTGTGCCACCATGGGCAAAACTCAAGATGATTTGTTTGGTCTGTCCAAGGATACAGTGTAGCTAAATCTGTGTTAAGGTCAGAGCAGCCATGGGAAAGAATACTGCTACTGTATAAAATCAATTTTTTGGTTACTCTATCAAAATCCCAATGGTATGACTTGTTTGCTCTGTAAAGGTTTTAGAGTCATTTTTGCCAAATGCTTATACAAAAATGATTCTTAACATTTACTTGCTTTCTGTCACAGAATTGCTTGTGAGCAAGATAGATGCAGCATACATGCAGGGTGCAGCATGCAGGATGCATGTCAATTGATAATACTAATAATAATAATAATCAGGCCTTGAAGGGCAGTTGTTTTACGATGCCAAGGGACCACAAATGTCGGAGAAGCCATTGGCTTATGCATTACAACTTCACGTCGGGTGGCAACCAATTCAACATTTTGGATCAAATTTGGTATTTTTTTGAAAGGCCAGTTCAGATGGGAAAATCATAGATTGCTCTTGAATGAAAAACCCACCTAACTTTGACTCGGCCAGGAATCGAACTCCAGACCATCCGGTTGCTAAGCTTCATTGCTTCAAATGCCACCACCTTTATCCACTCGGCCATAGGATGGTTAAAGGCATGCAAGGTGCAGCATGCAGGATGCATGCCGATTGAATGCCAAAGGACTGGCTAACAGAAGGCATGTAAGCTGCATCAATTGGCACTCTTCTGACACACCTTGTGCATCTATATGACAAACAAATGCCACTGGATTGGCTTAACTGCATGTGAGCCACTTTGTCTACATAACATTGCATAGATGCTGAAAGTGTGTCATTTGCTTTCCAATGTGTGCCATTTGGACTTAGATTATTTTTCTTGCGTGACAATGCCTCCCATTGGCATGCGAATGTTTGCCATTCAGACTTTTAGATCACTTTTCTTGCATGCCAATGTGCGCCACTCACATGACAATGTGTGCCATCCAGACTTAGATTACTTTACTTGCAAGCCAATGCATGCCATTCACATGTCAATGTGTGCCAGCCATTAAATGCTTATACATGGGTCAAATACCTCTGAATACAACACAAAGTAAAGGTACCTCTTCCTCAGTTCTGCCAATTAATTACTGTGACATAGATGACAGGTAAAAAACAGCATTCCTCATGTCACTAAATTTCATTCAAAATTTTCAAAGAAATGGAAGAATCCAGGAGGCTCCAGCACTGAGATGCACGTAATATTTTTAATAATACCCAAACATGGGACATGCATTTTAAAACAATTTTAAGCAGGAAAAATTTGAGATAAGTATGTGTAAAGTAGATTTATATGTGCACAAGGATCTGATGGGTATGCAGCATGGGATTATTTCACTTGGCTGATGACACATGAGCCATATATTGGGTGTATGTGGCAGCATGAATCAGATTCCGTGCCACTGCATGACACCCATTGGCACACATGTGTTGAATGCCATTGCATGCCACTGCGTGCCACCATGCATGGGCCTGCATGCATGCCACATACCTGTTTCAACTGACACCCAATGGCACATGTGTATACATGCCTGAGAGATTTGGCACATTCCAGAAACTTTCAACTAGTGCCATATTTATGAATGAACGTGTGCTAGAACTTTCAACTGGCATGAATTGGCAGGTATTCACTTAATGCCATTGCATGCCACTGTGTGCCATATTCATGCATGCACACAAATGCTGGAGCTTTCAACTGACACCCATTTGCAGACATGGGTTGAATGCTGTTGCATGCTACTGTGAGCCACAGCCTGCATGCATGCCATATACCTGTCTGCTTACATTTTGCTCACATGCCACTGATTGTCACTTAATGAATGTCATTGCATGCATTGGAGGTTTGGCACATAAAATAAAATTTGTGTAAGGGTTTATAAAGCAGATCTTTAAATCTAAATCAAACTTACAACCAAATTTTGGTGGAAATAGAAAAAGATAGTGCCTGAGACATGCAGTGAAAACAATGTGCAATGTGCCAAATTGTTCAAGGTTTTAAGCTTCAATCAACAAAAATAACATGAAATTATGCAACAATTTGGGGAATCAGCTTAAGTGTAACACCCTTGGATGTTATTTCTACATGTATATCCTGTAGACAATAGATAGTGAGTGAGTGCAAAATAGATCATGATTAATTAAAAGATATTTAGGATGACTACATTTAAATAAAACATGCTATGATCAAACCAATCACAGTAGGAGGCAGGGATAGGTAGTATTTATATGAATATTTATAATCTAAAATACGAGTCACTCAAATCAATCAAGTGTTGTGTGGAACAGGTAAAGAACATGCAGTGATAAACATTAGAGTCAAAATAGGGATGGATACAACTAGTCATTCTGTGATAAAACACAGCCGTGATTCCATCATTTTCTCCAGTAATGTTCTCAAAGAGATGGTTTTGGTAGGTGACATTTTGTCAACTTCCAGTACATGTGTACATGTTCTGAAGAATGCACACATTGTTTATAGCCCATGATTTATAACAAACAATGGTTGATCCTTTCACATATGCATTATTTTTTAACCAATGGGTAGGTACCACAAACTTCACCCAATGAGTTTTGAGGAAACATGAAACTATTTTTATTTCTTTCTTCTGCTCAAACAGGGGAACTTATCCCCAATGATCCCCATCCCCTCCTCCAAATATCCACCTGATATTAGTTCTAATTAAATTATCAACTTAAAGGTGGAAGGTACCTAAAACGTTTTCTTGTATTTTTGTGATATTATATCAGGGTAGGACAACCACAATTTGCATTTTACAATGTAATGTTTAAAGTATACAGATCTTATTTATTAACTGCACACGATTTAAAATTGCTCTCATTTTCTTTGATACTTTTGCCAGTCATAACGCATTTAATACCAAATAAAATCCCCCAACCTCCCTATGTGATAAACTTGCAAGGAAATTTTCATAGGAGGTAGATGTAAATATGAAGTAAGAGAGAAGCAACATACACTTTTTTCTGTCCTCTGACCACGTGCATGAATTTCTCAAGTTTTGTTATTTACACGTTTAAGACATTATGCATGCATTTTACAACTAAAAACAGATGGGACTTCCATTTTTTGTTAATTTTCTGACAGAAAGCAATCACTTTCTTTGAGGCTAATTTTCTAAAGTATAAAAATGGAGCTACCACTTGACCCTTTAAAATGAAGAGTAACACAAGGAAAAACAAAATTTATACGAATGTGGGTTATGAATAACCATCTTAAAGTGGGTACTATTTCTAACTTTGCAGTAATTGTAGGATTTTACGAAGAGGAAACTTCCTATGAGCAGGGACTAAGGACAATTCACAAATGTTTAAACTGCAGTTAATAAAACATAGATATTAATAACCACAAACATATCATAACATTAAAGGTCTGCCTTATCCTCTCACATCAAACAGTTGCAATTCCAACCTCCTTGCCTAAGCCCCTCCCACAACTGTCTAAAATTCATCCTCACCCAGTGAGTATAAAAGGCATCATCAATGTATAATCAAAACACTCTCTGTACAGTAAACACTGTGTAATAGGTGCTTCGGTATTCTGCATTTTTGAACTAGCTATCATGCAGTTAAAGAGCTGTGCCAATTGACAATTTCTGTTGACTTACTACAAAAAAATGTAGTTTGGGGTTAGAGGGTTACCCTTTAAAAGGAATCACAAGCAGAAAAAATAAAGTTTTTGGAAAACGGAAATATTTTGTCATTCCATATACTGAGTACTGTGTTTGTGTGAAACTACCTTTTTTTTTTAAGAAACAAAAGGCTATTTTGGGTTTAATTGTAACAAGAACTTGTGATTTTTGTGGATAAAAGCCTACGATTTTTGGAAGAACAGATGAAGGGAAGCTAAAGAAAGGCTTTAGCTCTCATAAGATGAAGTTTGCCATTTTTGCATCAATTATTTTTTCTTGCTCTTGCCTTGACAATTTTTACCTGGAATGTTTCTATTAATTAGTTTGACAATCATTTTCTATTTTAGTCTCCTTCCGGATATCAGCTGGACATGAAAACACTCAAAAATGGGAACAGAGGGCGCCAAATTATCATTAGGTACCCCAAATTATGGCTGATAAGACTTGAGTGTGTGCTAGCTCTTTTATGTTTGAGGCTCTAGAAAAAATTTCAGGAGAGGGATGAGAAAATTTTAAGAAAGCATTTCAAGAAAAGCCGTTCCTGTTTCTGCTGATAATGCATTACAGTCACTTGTTTTTAAGCATATCATTGGAGGCTTATTTTTATCTCAATCTTCTTTCTTTAAAAGCAGGAATAACTTCAACTTTATACTTACTACTATGAGAACAACAAAATATGCCCAACTCCAAAAGTTATGAACATCTTGTATATGGTACATTATGTCCGTCCAGCCCTCCAGTGTTATAACCTGATTGAGTGAGAGTCACAAGGAGAAATATGCAAGGATACACAACTCACAGTCTGGATCATGCCTGCCATTGAATAGCCATTTCAATGTGATGATTTATCAAGAATGAAACAAAGCATGGTTAGTGCCTTCCGTAGTGAGGCTCGATTCCATGTAGTCCTCACAAGTAGTTCTGCCTATTAAACATTTTTGATGTTCCATGACTATTTAACACTTGACTTACTGACATGACTTCTGTAGGACACAAGTCCAGAGAATTAATTTTGTAGACAACCCATGTAGATCAACACAAGAATGCTAAAAGTAAATGCTTTCATCCTGTCAATTTTGATGGAGGGGAAGAGAAATTCCAGGTCCCTCATCCCCTTTTCCTTGGTAAAACTACTCATTCCATTGTGCTGCTAATCAACTTTATATCATTCTTGATACATCCTCCAAACAGAAGCAAGTTTTAAACAATATGTAATGAATAAACAACAATGTTAATGATGTGATGTTGGTGACAAATGATTTCGTGCACAAGACCTGACATCCCATCTGACCTTGTGGGTGAACAATATCATGCAACAGTTCAAAGCAGTTGTGCCACCAAACCACAGGCCTTGCAGAAATTCTGCTTCCATATACTTACGATTATTAAAGCTAAAAAGTACATCCATGTCCATTGTGAATGGGTATCCATTAGGTGATATTGGATTTCCGCCCATCCTTCTAAACTTATGACCTGGGTCAAAGGTCAGACAAGAGATATGGATAGAAGAGTGAAAGAGAATGAAAGATAAAGATTCTATAAAAGAAAACTTTGCTAAACTATGATTAAAGCAGAAGATGAAAATATACACACAAAACATTTTATGACAAGAAAAGCTAAGTCTCATTGAGAACCAACAACTTCCCAGCAGCCAAATGCTGTACATGACCAGTTAATAGAGAATGCTGCTGTCTCAAAATCTATAAAGAAGTTCTTAACGGGCAAGCGCAGTCGTCCCAAACTTATTTTGGAACAAAGTTAATTCTCACCCATTTCTTCTTTTTTTTTCTTCTCCAAGGATATTTCAATATAGAACTAAAAAATGGCAAATCCAATATAAACTTAAGTCATGAGCTATTCCTCATAAATTAATACTATTTTGGTCAGAAAAAGTTGTCATATGATTCTTAAGAGCAATTCATAAAATAGTATAAACTGCATTTGCCCTTAAAGATGTGACAGTACTGATACTTTAGGAGCTGCTTCAGGAACAAGCTATAGACAAGAGTACCAAACAATTTTACCTATTTAGTGAAGTACCTTGTTCTAGTCACTTTATAATTTTATTAGTACGAATGCTCAGGTGTAAAAACTGAAAGACTGTTTATTAATATTTTAATACTGATTCAACAAATCTCTCTAGATTCCATCTCACATCAGTTGAAAATCCAGATGTCCAAAGGGTACATTTGCTTATTGAAATTTTGAAAAACCTCCTGATTAAACACAACCAACATACTATACATCCAACAGATTTCTTTACAAGCAAATTTTACATATTATGAAAAATTGATAAAAGAGCAGGTCATGTCAGGAATTCAATACTGATGTAAAGCTTGTTTGAAAAAGAATCCACCATGTTTTTTACCTCTCCTTCCACCACACCCATTTTCCAAGCGGTCAGATACTTTATCACTTTATTCAACAGTAGCTAAAATCATAGAACAAAACTTGCTCTTTCAAACCAGAAATGCAGCTCACAGAAAGAAACATATCAAGAGTGTAACAATTAGCATAATGTTTTCTTACCACTGAATCAAAAATTAATGTTCATTTCAGTCAAAATGACTTGAGGGATTTCATACTATAGTGACTAAAAGAGGCATGATACCTTACTCTCAAACATAAACCATTCAGAAAGATGAAAAATGGAAAACAAATCTACCCAAGACAAGAAAGATTTATTCACAATTTCCATAAAAGATATGTATTTGTGTGCATTATAACTATCTTTGTTGCAATTTCCAATCCACAAACCATGTACCTGTCATGTTTGCAATGTGATTTCAAATGAGCCCTACTCAAAAAGATAAACAACTTGAATCAGAAAAAAAAATGTTTGGATTTCTAGCACATCCCAAAGTCATCAGTTTTAATTTATTAAAGCAGAAGGGCTGTTTTTTTTTTTAAATGAAACAAGGTAAAATGAACATGTAATGGTTGAATCAACTTAGTATGTCCAGATGGCTGTTTTCCCTTCAAGAGCCTATAACACATTTCAAGAAATCACCATTACATCATGGAATACATTCTGATATTATTGACTTCTGGTTTCCATGGAGACACCTGACTGTTGCCAGATATAGCCTCACTTTGACATCATTTATTGCTTGCATCCATTACAATAGAGGCACATGCATACATTTCCTTCAATTTTAAAAACTCATAACAGACAAAAAATACAACAAGTTTCACTTTAAAGAAAGCTAAATGACATCAAACACACATGTGTCAATTTTTTAATTCATGGAAACCTCAAAGGGCAGAGACAGTACCAATTCTCCCAACTCTAAAGCCTCTTCAACTCCTCATAATGTTGTTCTCCTATGACTGCATGGTCAAGTGGTTACAGCAACATGCAGCCAAGAGGTCTGAAGTTTGACTTTGGGAATGGAACCAACTGACATTGTGCTTGGTGTCAGCATAGGCAATGGAGTAGAGGAAGTAAGTCAGTGAGCAAAAACTGAAAAAAGCTTAGCTTTGGCTGGCACAACTTAAAGGCAAATATTGCATTTGTTCTGCAAGAAAAGTTCATCCCTTTAAAGCTAATATTTATTGACACAGGGTGATAGATTAACAAAATTAAGACAGTATGGTAGCCTCCTTTTCAAGAAAAAAGTTTCCCATAGATGGAAATTCAGTTGTTTATTGCTCAAGAATAATTTGTTCACCCAAACTTTCAACATTTCAAATGATGCAATGTCCATGGCTCTTCTTGCTCATAGTATTTTGATGTAGCTATTGCTGGGGTTTATGATTAAGAGTGAATTGTTGGATAGAGTCTGAGCCATTTTCTTTGCACTATTTATTGGAGCATTTTTAACACAATATTTCCCTTTGAACTAATTGGTTAGAAACTGCATCTTAAGCTCTATCTAAAACTCAGGCTTCTAATTTACTAACAAACCACCTTTCTTGTGCCAACACAAACCTAGTTTTTTGTTCACAGCCTATCCTAGTGGGGCTACAAAGCCCTACCTTGAATTTTAAAGACTGGGTGCATTTTGTGTAATATCCTGTTCTGACTATGCATCTTTTTTTTTTCAAACCTAATCCTTTCAAAATCTAAAGATAGATACTAAGTTGCAAAGATATATATCAGGGACACTTCTACTAAAAACCTGGGATTTCAACATGCCAACTAGTACATAAACATCATTTTGGTAGTATATCCCTGTCTGTCACAAACTTGACAAAGAGTCAATATGCTCCTCATTCAACGATTGCACACAACTGATTGCACACAGTTGTTATTCTAACTACAGTGAGTAATAACCTACTAGGATTGCAATTTGCCATGGGACAAAATATTTCATAGCACTTACAAAAATATCAGAAGACAATTTCAAACAGATTTTCAATACAACTTTTAAGGACTGGGAAGTATGAATTCCAGCACGCTATTGAAACGACATTATCACTTTTGGAAAATATGTTTTGGCATAGTCCATTAACCATTGGCATCATTCCATTTCAGATAGCATCATGTAAGCCTCTACAGATGAACAATGAGGAAATGTAGGTCACAAGGCAAAAAGTTATGAACACCATAAGAACAAAGGACAAAAGTCTCTCAGTTATTTAGTTTTTCAGTGATTGGAGGAAAGTTCAGTTTAGGGTACAGGGGTTTTGTAATTGGTTCATATAGCCATAATACATAGAGAGTGATTCTTTCTATGCACAAATGAAATATATCACAATTGATTTAGGATGTTGGTCATTCTAGTGTGGTGGCTACATACACTCATAAAATTCATCCTCCGAACTTTGTCTCATCAATCTTTCCCCCTGTCCATGCCTGTCAACATGGAAAGTATTGAACATCAGAACTCTGTAAAACTGAGGTTAGCCCACTGCATTTTTATCATGGTTTCAACCCTGAGGGGCCAAGGACGCCTCAGCGAGAGTTCAGAAGACAAAGCTGTTTGATGCTCAGGGGTGTTATCATTTCTTACAGATTGCACAAAAATCATGTTCAAGCAGGTCAACTGTACAGAGAGTAATAAGTCATTTGACACTTCATGGGTCTCATACTGTATGCAGTTTAAAAATATTAATCGCTGGAAACTGCAAACTTTGCTGGTCCCACATACTTTATACTAGATAGTTCTCAGACTCTTCTCTGTTGGATCATGGAATTTGACTGAATAACCACTAAAGAAGCACCCCTGACATTCTTTTCAACTTTTTGGCACTGTAATAAGGTCATATAACTGTTTCAGGCAGGGAATTTGAATTTAGAGGGATGGGAGTTTCCTCATGTTAACAAAGATGTCATGATGTCAAACTTCCCACTGTGTAACCCAAATGTTCAGCACATTTCTTTTTTCTGTGAAAATCAATCAATGTACACATTAAAAGTGACAAAATTCCAAAATTTTTAAGGACCTTGACTGATATTACAAAGACCTTTTAAAGCTGAACATTAAACAAGTCAAAACAAAAAGTCCACTTCCTTGACGTTCTCCAGCTTTTAAAGGTCCTTTTGAAAATTTGCTCAATATCCCTGACTTTTCAGTATAAGATATTTGAATTCCATCTTCTCTAATTTTCAAGGATTTTCATGATGATTTTTACTTACCAACCTCTTTCAACTAAAGACACTGCCATTCTTGTAAACATATTTCAGGTATGCCACAGACCCTTATTATAATGCTGAAATCTGATACATCATCTAAAGTTTCTACAATTTTCCTTAAGTAACCAGGCATCTGATTCAATTTGAATTTTGACATAGATGCAAATAAACTTGCCCTCCCACAGGCCTACACAGATACACAAAAACATCACCCACCGTATTTACTCTATTAAACGCCCCAGGGGCGTGAAATTTTCGTTAAAGGGGGCGTTTATTGGAGTCAAATTTACGTGACTTTTCTCTATGCAAGTGCCCCACAACTTGTTTCTTATCTAAGCCCTTCTGATAAACTACTATGGCGTACTTGCCCATTTGGTTGTCAGCTTTACAATCAGCTGTGAGCTCCTCCCCAATAATCGGTAACCAAACTTTCCTATAAATATGGTAGCCACGAACAACACTGTGAACTTTGCAAGTGTGATCAACTTTCGCCGACATCTTGATATGTAACGTTACACACGAAGTGACTTTTTTAGGAGCCCGCGGCATGTATGCATGCATGCTGTGCACAGTATACAGCCAGGCCTCACGTTACTATACTGACCGACCGGCTATACGCACGTACATACGGTAATTGCATAAAAGTTACCGTGAGTAGTACCATTAGCATTAGCAAACGAAGCAGCACAGGTTCGCGGTATGTGATAGCTTGATGGATATCAACAGAAATAAGTTGCAGGAACATGCCTTTTACTTTAGGATATGGGACTTTAGGAGATTTCGTGGCTTCAAGGTAGGACTATTTCATTTTCCTTTTACCATATTGTCTTTGGAATTGACAATTTCAGTTTATGCAATGTGACGAAAAAGTTGGGGGGCGTTTATTAAAGAGGGGGCGTTTAATAGAGTAAATACGGTAAATCATATCTGCCTGTGTTTTGGCAGTACATATCCAGCTGCTTAACCCTTTACCATTGTTTGGATCCTTTTGGACCCGTAGGAGAGCTCGGCTGTCACACATCTTTACTGTTTCACCCCGAGCTTGAAGCTGCGAGTAGCTAACCAAAAATTCAGCCACAACAATAAGAGAGACAATAGTTCAAGGTCACAGGGTCAATAGCATACGGAAGCTGATGCAGGGCTTGCTACCTCCGCTTTTCCTCCCCCTCCGGAGGAGGGCAAAAATGCCCCGATTGGGGCACAATGGTGCAGGGTTAATCTAAAGTATCTGCACCATGGGGCTGTGCACACACCCAGAGAGAGCGGCATCAGCTTTACAGTAAACACACCCCACCGGCTTATTTTAACCCTTTACCGTTGTTTGGGTCCTTCTGGACCGGTACAGAGAGCTGGGCTGTCACCCATCTTTGCTGTTTCACCTGGAGCTTGAGACTGGGAGTAGCTACCCAAAAATTCCGCCACAACAACGAGAGAGTCAATAGTTTACGGTCACGGGGTCAATAGCCTAACGGAAGCTGATGCAGGGCGTGCTACATTTACTTTTCCGCCCCCTCATGAGGCGGACAAAAATGCCCGGATTGGATCACAACAGTACAGGGTAATTAACAGGCTAGACACCCTCTTGTATTTTCATGTGCTTTGTATCCTTCGATACTTCAAGACTGAGACAAATGACAGATTGCTGTCTGACCTTGGCGGAACAAAACATTCCTTTAGAGATAGTGATAGTGTACATACCTTTAGAGATAGTGATAGTGTACATATCTCCTGGTGAATAATACCTCAATGCTGAATGCCTGAGATATTGACGACACAGTGTAGGCTTACATCAATAACATTTTCATGTTTATAAAGCCATTATGTTTCAATTTCTTTTCCAGACACAACCAGACATATCATCATGAGATGTAGAATGAAACATTTGATTTGAACAAAATCTTTCATAAAACACTACAGTGTGAAGGAAATGATAGAAGAAGAGAATGACAATTAATGTTAGGCTCAAAGTCTGATACTAATAACTCAGTAGGATAGCAGCAGGAAAGTTCACAACCAGAAAGAATTTAAATCTGCTGGTTAAGAAGCAAAAACATTTCATATTTTAAAAACTTACAGGGGAAAAAAAGATTTGATGCTAAGTATGTACCAAAAATATTTCATATAAATTTATCCATACAATGATAACTTGTTTATATTAAATTACTCTTGATGTGACCACTGTCATATTACACCATCATAAAACATTCTCAATGTATAGTTAAATATTTCAGAACTGCACATGCAAAGGTAAAGGTATTTAAAACATGCATAAACTCACCTGAAAAATAGCTATCCATGCATATAATATATTGTCAAAAGAAATGGAATTCAAAAAAGGGTTCACGTCGCTGGTGTTGCAAATTGTATAATACTGATTCCAATTAACACATCCAGTATCTGAATATATGCTTCCTTCACACACTTCCCCATCATCCACATATTTTGGGTTGGAAACAGAACATTTTCTCATCCCATTTTCAGATTCTAAACTACAGACAAAATCTTCATAAGGATTGCTACACTTTAAAAATGTTGTTAATTCAGGTTCTCTGAAAATAAAAAACAAAACAAAAAGTTATTGTTTTGCAATATTGTTTACCTCACAGATGCATGCATAGATAAAGGGTGCAAAGTATTAATACTAAATCTGGACCATGTGATGGAATTGCTCAGGCTGCATACAGTCCATAGCAACGAGGGAAGGGGTGTGGGAATTGCAGTCCACAGCAAACGGGAGGGGGATCATCAAGAATGTTTATCCTGCCACACAAAAGGCAAAATTAGCTCAGCTAAATGTCTCTCACAAGTCACTTTGTTCAGCAAATTCCTTGCCTGTGCAGGTGAGTTTTGGTGCAACTTTCGCCTCTCATGGCAGGTTTCTCAAATATCAAACAAATTCATTTTGAAATGTGTTTCACTTTTCTCACTGTGAGTTCCAGTCCCAAGTGCTGGACTCCCGCTTTTGCACTTCTGCAGACGCAGACATTTTGAAATTTTGTGATCATCTTAAGAAGACCATGGACATGCATTAGACCAGGACAATGAACAACATATGAGGGTATTAAAATTAAAACAATTGATACACAAGGGACCAGTGTGAGTGCTTCCTACAATGGGCTGTAACCCTGGAGTGAATTAAATCCTGTTCAAATGCGCTATATAAAGTTGTTCAACCTTGCTCAGTCATACATAACAAGATTTTGATTAAAAAGGCAAAAAAGGAAGAATTTTTTTCATTTGTTATATGACCACATAAAAACAGCACAACCCAAGTTAAATGTGTGACATGTATTGTCCTTTACCTTTTACCTGATCTGTCATTTGGCAACTTGAGAAAGAAGGATCAGGACATGTTATTGATTTGTTCCTATTGGTCCTGCACATCTTCTAAGGGTGTTATGCATGGGTAACTTTCAACAGTACTTACAAGTTTTCAAGAGTCAAGATGAGGTTCATGTTTGCCAGAAAATTAAGCTTCACAGAGTCAAGAGGATCAGTTCTGTTTGGAATTTTTCTAAAGTAGTCTAGCTTATGGGAATTTCCCTAATGGAAGCAGTCTGTGATAAATGTGCAATCCATTACTGTGAGTTAATCAAGGAATAAAGCACCACCACCTGACCAAAATTGTCCAATAGAGGACAAGGATTATCAGCAAATGAAAGCACACTGACTGGCTAAGTGGTCTTGTATGATTAGTAGATTACAAGGCAGTTTTGTAAACTGTTTAGCAGCCACCTATAAAGTCTTAACTGAGCAACAGTAACAGACAGTGTAGTTAGGAAAATACAGCAGTGTTCTATCAGACTTGTATCCACTGAGATTCCTTAGGTATATCCTGAAGTAATATCAAACTATCTTATCCAATAATTCAGTGATATATCAATTCTGATTGACATTTTAACTTCACATGAGTGTCATGTTACTGGGATCATTTCACACAAGAGTCTCCAATTCATCACTTACAAAAAACAAGTTCTATTTTCAAAATGGATTTTATTTATCTATCTGGACAGCTCGTTTTGCATAACTTATTGCCTTTTTTGACAAAATTATAGCCCAATACAAGGTCAGGAAAAGGACTAACTCCTTGTCACACATGCGACAAGGAGTCTCAATTATTTTCAAATTGCCGTTTTCTCAGGCAAGGACAGACTCCTTGTCACAGGTGCGACAAGTTGTTAGGAAGCGAAGTCAAACAAAATCAAGGATGTTGCCAAAGTGACCATGCCCAGTATTTGTCAACATGAATCCCAAAGAAAACAGATGCATTTTATGAAAATGATGAGAAGGCATGGATTTTAGAAATCCATTTTGAAATTAGAACTTGTTATTGTGACAATTTGAAGAGCAAGTGTAGTCACCTAAAACTTATTTTCAAGCAACACCTACATCACATTTACCTTGGTTTTATCTCTTTAAAGGATCTTCATAATATTTTGACACTTCAGTATTGCATATAAACCAAGCAGTGACTCCTAGTAGATTTATTGTCACATGACCCTCAAGTCGAGCCAATCATGAAACAGGAGAGTCAACTACACACACTAAAGTCAATCTGAGGTGACAGCATTTCCTTTTAACCAGCGCTTTCTTATGGCAACCAGTAAAGCTGCCATTTATTGATAACACCATGCTATAAGTACAATTAAAGGTTTAAGCAAAAATTTAGATTTCATATGGGAAAGAGGAACCAAATCTACAAAGTGTGGTGAAAGTTTCATTCAAATCGGACATGTATTTCTTGAGATATTGGAAAATGAAGTCAGTAGATTTGTGTTCAAAAGTGAGTTTGAGGGCAGCAGAGCTTTTATCACTTCCTCACATTGACAAGGAATGCTTTGTTTCACTCTGTTTTATCAGACTGTTTTGTTGACCTTGGAGGTAGTAGGAATAGGACCTCCCTGTGGGGAATGCAAAGTTTGTAAAGTTCTCATGCCACTTATGCAATCGCATTTTAATAATGTGTGCTTGTTGAGCAGGAAATCAAGTCTAGAGTTTAAAGAAAAATAAAAGACTGTGCCCTGTGCTCTAATGTGGGGATGTGATGTCATATGTGCTTGCTTCAAGTTAACTTTTTGTTGAAAATGGGACAACTTTACATGCTCATATCTTGAGAACCACACATTGGATTTTATGCAAATTTCACCAAAATGCTTAGAATGAGTACCCCTCTAACATACCAAATTCTGTTGTGACTTTAAACCCTTCTTTTAAGCAAGGACACCTCTCATATAGTGGCTATATTTGGACAATTTGAAACTCACATCTTGGGCAGGGTTCTCTTTTTCCAAAAACTGTGAGGGGATAGAATTATTGCTATACTGCAGGCATCAGCTGCAACTGCTAAACAGGTCTGAGGTCAAGAGGCCCCATATGGGTCCCACATGGGGCCAAAACATGGCACTAGTCCAGCAGGAAAAGCCCAGGAGAGGCTCTGCAACTTCCAGCATGTCTGGGCCACAACTTAACTTTTTGCGAACTATTTTGGAATTGTTCAAATATTTTGTAATAATAATAAAAACATGAAACACTTTGGTATAAGATAACACTATCATTACCAGGCAGTTTGTGGTATCAAGCTATATGAAAGCAAACAAATGAATGAAGGATTTGGTGAAATAAAACTGAACAAAAGTCAAATCATGCAATAAGCAAATTAGTGTGGAGTACTCAGTTTCAGTAAATTGATCGTAAGTCACTTGAACAAGAAATAACAATGGACTGGCCACAAAAATGTCAGAAAATAGCTTTCAACTTAGTCTAAGGGTAATTCAGTTGCAAATGGCAGCAGAACGAACAATGACAAACATGCATATGAAATACATGATTGCACTAATGTTAAAAAGAACCTTCATGTTTTGGTTGCAGTTGTTAGGGTTGTTTATTTTGGGCAATTCAAAAAGCAGGTGCTCAAATTCCAAACTGGGTGGCAAACTTTCAAACAGTGTAATAAGAAGCAACATCACATTAAGAGTTTTTAAAGTTTCTAATATCTAAAGAGGTGGAATGATATAACATTGAGTAGTACTGTAACAGCATACCTTGTTTCTTTTGTTTGATTTTTGAAGAAGACAGGAAATAAACCTCTACATCAAGAATTAAAGCAACCTTACTTCTTAAAATTTGCTTCTTTTTCTACATATAGTTGATCACTGCACTGGCATTGACATTCATTATAGGATTTAGCTTTACTTTGATTGGTCAAAGATAAATTACTTGCACAGTAACATACAGTGACCTTGCTTCTTACAAATGCAATGCATTCACCCCAGTAGATCAAAAAAGTTTGGGATGTAACTGTTATTTAATTTTGTTACATCATCTATGCCCTCAAGTTGCACCGCTTTCACATGTGCTCACAAAAGCCATAAACAAATACTTGACCGGCCTATTAGATAACCCCAAATGCTAAGTAACTTTTTGTGTATTTTGGTGTCTGGTACTGTCAATCAATTAAATAGATGTGGAATCTGATTACCACAAGTGTGTATGAAGTGTGCTTCATTTACTCTGGGAGGCTATACAATTTAATCAGGCAGAGGAGGGGGAGGTTTCAAAAAGTGAGAAGGAAAGTTTTACCATGATCTGTGCTCACTATGGGCTACCATGTGTAACTACATGACCTTAAGCAAACTTTAATGAGTGCAGGTTATGCACCATGTCTTTGAGGTTTAAATTAGGGGATAAATGCGAGGGTGCCCGGTCTTAAATGTGATTTAAGACTGACGATGACGTCATCATAGAGGCTGAGCGGACCGAGGCACTTTAGTAGGCGTAACAATACTGTAGTTATAGGCACGTTTTATTTGACACCCCCCCCCCAAATTTAGGAGTGGAATAAAACGTTAACAACAGTGCCAGTCATCGCAGCTCAGTGCATGCAGTTCTAGCCTATAGGGCCTAACTTGTTAGACCTAGAAAACAATGTGTGTGATCAAAATACCCATTTGTGGGGAGCAATGATTCCTAAGCCTAGGCTAACCTATGTCTTTATCACTGCCAGTTATTATTCTTTGGAATGGTAACTCTGAAGACTAGGGTATCAGCTTTACACAGTGTACAGTGTCTCAGTGTTACTGTTTATCTTGCTAACATGTACTTGGCTTACTGTATGACATTACAGTAGGCCTACATGTGCTGTGCAAAACTATGGGGTGAATATGGCATGTTGCTATGGCAACCTAGCATGGGCTTAAAATATTGTACACAGTAAGTATAGTGATCACATTCAATTCAATTCTCCTTACTTCTTGAAAACCATTCGAGACCAGTCTCGAATGCGATTCGAGACTGGTCTGGAAGGGTTTTCAGCCAATCAGAATGCAGGAAATCAATACAAGTATTTATGAATGACACATATTGCTGATTTTGAGTGTTAGAATGGAAAACAGGCTAAAAATAAATATATAGTAGGGAAATTTTATAATTCTGGATAAGACTAAGAAAATATCAATTATTTGAAAATTTAATCTTATTTTGTATTTATCATAAGGAGAAAATACCCTGTGATCATCCTCATCAAGAGCTGTTCACAGTAACAATGATGTGCCCATCTAAGCATCTGAAAAGTCCATAAAGGTTAACATTTGAAAGCAGTTTATCTCAGAATGAAGTGATGCAGCCCTTCTATGCACTAAAAGTAATTTGACCCTGGTTTTACTAGCACTTACTTCAGAAATTGTTGGAAGTCGGTATGTCAACCCCAAAGTTGTTGAGCTTCTATTCTTGCTGCTTGTTGAAGAAGCTTAATGGAGTAATGAACCAGGGGTGGGATACTACAATTGGCAACCACAATTTTCCCTAAGAAACTGGCGATCTCCTTTAAGGCTAACTTTCTGTCATGGAGGCCCCATTCATTTTTTTTATACATAGGGCCCATTTATAAAAAGCATTACTCATGTATTTCACTTCCAATATTTCTTTTCTAAATACAGATATAAGTACATGCAAGGCATTTTTACAACAAAAAGTTTTTAAACATCTGGAAGAGTTTAAAACACTTACCCAGAATTATTTGTAAAAACTACATCATCTGGTAAATCCAGAAAGCACCTCTGGCGTAGCTTTCCACTCCATAATTGCACACCGATGATACCAAATATAAAGAACACAAAAAAACAAAGCATCAGGACATTACCAAGCATAGGTAATGTATCAAGCAGCAACATTACCAATATACGTAAACCTGTAAAACCAAAAATAGAGACAAAGCTGGTGAATGTATGCAAAAAATTTATAGATCAGATGGTTAAGTAAAGGTGTAATACTTTGTGTGAATCAACCTCAAAACAATCTGATATATTACTCCTATTCCCTCCAGGCTACTTCAGTCCATCTCCCTTCATCTACTGTATCTATATTCACCTCAGATTTGAGATAAGTCTTACATGAAGTATCTCATCCCCCCCCCCCCTTTTCCCCGGCCCTTATAGGTTTATGTAACTTATGAAAAGTATATATATACACAATAATATAATCCAACAGTAGGATTCTAAAAGAAGATTGTTGTTGATTGGCAAACCTAC